>JAHTLZ010000010.1:46228522-46266288 GCA_023846285.1 Phrynocephalus versicolor
GTATGTATGTATGTATGTATGTATGTATGTATGTATGTATGTATGTACGTATGTATGAACGCACCAAGAAGGCCCAGTTCCTAGTTCTTGTAAATTAACAGGTGTCAGAAGAAGCAGCCATTAGCAACTGATTCTGCAGGTTTAAACTAAGGAGACAACGTTCATTCTAGATGAAGCTGTTACATGTGAAAGCCCTTTCCCCATTTTATGCAAAAGGAGGTGTGATTTCCCTTTGATTTATCTTGCTTTTTAATGTGTAAAACATTCTACATGATGGGAAAAGGATTTTACGCTTTACGCATTAGAGCAGTGCTTCTCAACCTATGGGTCCCCAGCTGTTCCTGGACTGCAACTCCCAGAAACCCCTTCCAGCATAGCAAGTGGTGGAGGCTTCTGGGAGTTGCAGTCCAGGAACATCGGGGGATGCCCAGGTTGAGAACCACTGCATTAGAGGAGTAGTGCATGCCCTCATGGGCTGCAGTCACCATATTCGCTAAATACATGGTGCAGCCTTAGGTTGTCTGTCTTGCAAACCTTGCTGTTTCCTTGCCACAGCACAGGTGATTCTCCTAAACGTTGAAGGGAAATTGGGTGAGGAACCTCCAGCAGTAGTGGACTATAAGGTGTATGCCTCTGCTGTGTGTTGTCACCCATTCCTGACCAGTAGGCTGGCTACAGTTTTCTTTTCCTCTAGAAAAGAGGCGAGCTGCCTGGATGCCCTAAGCACATCCGATCTCGCTTGATTTCGGAAGCTAAGCAGGGTCGGCCCTGGTTAGTACTTGGATGGGCGACCACCAGGGAATACAGCACCTGTATTCCCTGGTGGTCGCCTGGAGTAGGAACTGGCAAGCCACTCCAGTACTCCTGCCAAGAAAACTCCATGGACATGGAGTCACGTAGAGTCAGTCACGAGTGTAACGACACAACACACACACACACACACACACACACACACACACACACACACACACACACACACACACACACACACACAGAAAAGAGGCACAAATGTCTTGGTCCCATAGGTACGGATAAGTGGGAAACCCATCAGCTTATTTTATGGACATGACTCTTGGAGAAGGTAGGACATCTTGCAAGATATTTAATTACTTCTTCTACAGTCAGCCACCTGAGAATTTAGGGGAGTAAAAGACTGGAAGTACGTTTCAGGTATTGCTCTTGAACGTTAGGTATTTGGAACCAGATTAAAAGCAGGGCAAACATTGCTATTCTTTGACTAACCGTTGGTTTGTTTTTCTTCAGGTATCAGGGTCAGGAAGGCTGGGCTCCAGCATCCTATCTTAAAAAGGGGAGTGGAGACATGTTTGGACCAAAACCAGGATCTGCAGCTTCTACTCCCTCATATGCATTGGATCTGGATGGAATTTCTAGGCCGCAGAACTCAGCAAGTCAAGATAAGGAGGGACCAAACAACCAAAGAGATGGGAGATTTGATGGTCGTCCTTTGCCAAATGTGGACCTTAGGCGAAGTAAGTTGGGAGCAGTAACCAAGCTGTTTAGGGTTTTACAGATTAAAACCAGCACTTTGAATTGTGCCTGAAAACGGATTGGCAGCCTGTGGAGCTGCTGTAGCAGAAGAGTTATACATTTCCTGTAGCCAACCCCAGTTAACAATCTGGGTGCAGAATTTGGACCCTTTGAAGTTTCCAACTCTATTCCTTTATCTGATTTTTGACTGACCTGGAGCACCTCTATCTTGTCTGGATTATGTTTTGTTTTGTTCACCCAAATCTAGCTTATTATTGACACTGATTTAGAACCAAGACAGCGTCCTTGGAGTTAGATGGAAAGGAGAGAAATAACTGGGTGTCATTAGTGTACTGGTGACACTGAACTCCAAAATGCTGGACCACCTTTCTCAACCATTTTATGTAAATGTTAAATTGCATAGGGGACAAAACAGAACCCAGAGGGACACCACAGGCCAACGGCCAGGGTGTTGAACAAGAGCATCACCGTCTGAATTCTCCCCTCCAGAAAGGACTTAAGCAACTGTAAAATGGTGCTTCAAAGTGCCATCCTGGAGAGACAACCCAGAAGATACCAAGGTCAATGGTAATGAAAGCTGCTGGGAGGTCCAGTTGGACCAATAAGGAAGCACTCTCCTTGTCCAGTTCCCAATGAAGTCATTCACCAGGGTGATGAAAGCAGTCTGCATCCCATCCCATTTGGATCCATCAGCCTCCTGGGGTGGATGATTTTGTTATTTATTTGTTTATTTGTTTATTTGTTTATTAGATTTTTATACAGCCCATCTGGCATCAAGACCCATTTTCATCTGTCCCCCACCTCTACAGAGGTTTTGAGTTCCAGTGAGTCTAAACCCCACCAGATGATCTGTCCATGATCATGGACCTACAGAGAGGTCCTCCACACCCAGATCACCAATATATACCCGAGTACAGAAAACCAGGCCTCAGGTGTGCCCTGCAACATGAGTGAAGGCAGGTACTATTTGGGACAGACCCATAGTTGTCATGGAGGACAAGTCCTGAGCCACTCTTACCAAAGCTGCCTCAGCAGGGGTGTTGAAATCCTTGCACACAACAAGCCTAGGAGACTCAAACACCACCTTCAAGACCAGCTCAGCAATTTTAGGCAGGGTGGGTGGTACACCAACATAATCCCAGTTCTGGCCCAGGCTCCCACTTTCAAATGCACACATTCAAAGTAGACCGCTGGCTGCTCAAAGCAGGAAAACGGGGGGATGTAGCATTTGGTGAGGAAAATCCTATTGTGATAGACCACTGCAACTCCTCCTCCTGAGCCCCCAGGTTTTGTTGTGCTGCTGCAGAAAGAACCCTGGTGAACAAAGCTGAGAAAGATTGAGACCCTTGGCCTCATCCAACCAGGTCTCTGTGATACAAGCCAGATCAGCCTACTCGTCAAAGGTCAGGTCCTGAGTGGCTGCTGTTTTGCCATTGACTAATCTGGCATTTAGCAGAAGCAATGTCAACCCAGGAGGCCTGTTACCAAGGCAATCCAAGCAACATGAATTTGGGGACAGCTTGTAGATGTCCAGGATTTCTAGTTACCAAATGAGAAGTTCAGTGACTTGATGGCATATAACAACAATAAATGAGACTGCAGGTGACCAGTAGCCTGCGGAGTCATTGGAAGTAGCCTGCCAGGTCTTCTTCAGCCTCCTGATCCTCCGGCAGCAGTGACGTGTTCGGGGCAGGCCTAGGCCGGCCTGTCATGTGCGCTAGGCCTCTCCAGTCTCAACTCATCGCCTTGTGGCCGCGGCAACAGCCATGGTGACAGGGGAGGGGGAGGGGGAGAGGAGGAGGAACGCCAGGCCAGGCGCTGTGCGCGCTCAGCCCTCTCTGGCCTGGTGGCCACGTGCACACCCCTGTAAGTAGACCATGGGGGGCCTTGAGGAGATCAAAGTAGACCGCAGGGCCGTTTGGGAGAAAAAAGGAGACCGCAGGCTGCTCAAAGTTGGACAGCCCTGATCTAAGGCATAATGGGAAGTGTGAGGAATAGATATGCAAAGAAAAACAATGGGAAAAACCAGAACTTGTGGTATTCTTGTGCTGGAATTATGAAGTGTTGTTATCTCCTCTTCCATTTTGAAGAATCTTTTGAGATCTTTGCATCACAGTTACATATTTTCTTGACAGAGTCACCCAAAATGAGGCAGAGACCTCCTCCTCGTCGGGATCTTACAATAGTAAGTATTGTTCTCAGTTGGCCTCAACTGGGCAGTGTTGTACTTTAAAAGAATTATATATGTAAAATATCAGGAAAGGGATATTTGTCTTGCCAAATGTTGTGCTTTTGCAGAGATTTCTGTGTGCAAAATATACAGACTTCACATGTGATCTTGCTGCTTTTTCATTTTTTAAAATACATGGGAATAAGTGATGCTAAGAACATAAGAAAATATTTAATCTTTCTAAAACATGAGGTAGCAGTCAGAAAGAGCAAGCATTGCATATGCATGTTGTGTAGACCCTCACACAAAATGAAGGGCTTGGAAAAGTTACTTTTTGGGATTATAGTTCTCAAATTTCTCTACCTACTAGTGTAGGTATGCTGGCTGTAGGATTCTGACTCCTCCTCCTCCTCCTCCTCCTCCTTCTTCATAACAACCACGACCACCAACACCACCATCAATAAATAAAACACCATTTTCCATGCTTTGAAAAAATTACAGACAGAAGCTCTTAATGCCCTTCCCTATGATCCCTATATGCCAGGGCTGTTCAACTTTGAATAGGCCAAGGTCTACTTTTTCCGGCCCAAAGTGCCTTAGGGCTACTACACTAAAACCTCTACTTACGAATTTTATCTGTTCCAAGCACATGCTCATAAGTAAAAACTTTTGTAAGTAGAGCAGCAGTTTCTCATAGGAACACATTGAAAACCAATTAATCTGTTCTGGAGGGAACAGATTTCAATGCGCCATGGCCCTGAACTGCCCCGCTTGGCTGAGACAGTGGGCTGGCAGACACAGAACTTTGCTGGGGCAGTGGTGGTCCTTGGGGTGGGAAAGGGAAAGGTGGAGAACTTATCCCCTCACTTTTCTTATTGATGGCCAGCGGGCTACTTTTGAACCCTTCACGGGCTACCAGTAGCCCGCGGTCTACCTGTTGGGCAGGCCTGCTATATTCATTTTACAGATGCTGCACGAAATGCCTTCTTATATATAATGATGTATGCTGCTTAGAGAGCATTCATAGCTCATCCGTAATGTGAAGAATGGCCCAGATAAAGGTTTTTCAACATAGCCAGCAGTTTAGATACAGAACCTATCTAATCATGGACCTCTGAGGGCTGCACATCTTCCCAAACCCCGTAAGATACAGTTTTTACAGAAAAATCTTCTTTACACTCATGCACAAAAGGCAACTAACAAAATTAAATGAACAAAACAAAAACAAATGGAGGGCCGAGGATTAGGGGCAAATGATGACACAAGGAGACTTGTTTCTGAGTGGAGTGAGGGCCTTTCTCTTGCAAAATGTTCCCTGGCCCATGTTCTACACTGACATTGTCATGCTTGCTACTACCAATAGGAACAAACTGAAGTGGCCAGTTTAGACACGGAATGTCTAAACCACTTTGGACTCTGCCTAAGCATCAAGAAACTGAGTACCTAGATATTATTACTACCCATGGAATGCTCCAAATAAATGGAGAAAACCTTAAGAAAGTGGATATTTCCCAGTATCTTGGCTCCCATCTCCATGGCAATGGTGCCATCAATGGCAACGTGTAATCAAGGATGAATGCAGCCTGGCTGTGATGGCGAGAACTCGCTGGTGTGCTTTGCAGCAGACAAATGCCATTCGATCTCAAATCCAAGATTTATAAGACAGTTGTTCACCCAATTGCACTGCATGGCACAGAGTGCTAGGCAGCAATGATGGGCATAGAGAGCTGTTTCCCTGCCATGGAAATGCTTATGCTCCATTGGCTATCTGGTGTCTCCCTACTCATCCACATCACAAATGATACTACCTAACAGCAACTAGCTGTGATATCAATAACAGAGAAGATGAGAGAAAGCCGGCTCCATTAGTATGGACATGTCCTCAAAACAGCATCTTTCACTGTTGCCCAAACTGCACACCCCCTGGAAATTGATGGCCAGTAGCCACATGGGTGACCAAAATAGAAATGGCAGGGCACTCTCAATAAGGGCTGGCAATTTGTCAGCCTGCACCTTGAAGATACATTCAGTTGGGCCAAGTGGTGTTTCGGGATCTGGAAAATGAACCCTGCACCTGGTGGGAAATGCTCAGAAGACGAATGGATTACATGGCTTATCCATGGTCACCTTGGATGTATTTTGAAATAAATTTAGTGTCATTACTTCTAAAACAAAATTGTGTCGAAGAATATGTGGTCCAAAGCCTACCCCACCCTTCTGGGAGATGAATGAGTACTGTAGATTATTTTCCTCATCTCTGTATTTCCAGGATCCCCTTGATAGCCATACAGTCAACACATCTTTTCATGCTTTGCTTGTGAGTCCATTTTGAAGGGGGACTCGAGGAGAAATTTAGAAGTAAGGAGGCCAAAATCTACCCTTGTTTTTAAAAAAGTCTTGTGAAGGATTCCCCGTTTTGCTTTAGACAGGAGGACGGCTTTAAAGAACTGCCTTTAAGTATTGCTGTGGGCAGAATTCAACCTCTGTGGAGGATTCTGAGATTGAGGGTTTCCTATAGGGAGATGATTTCCCATGTTCTTTCAAGCCTGGGTTTAAACTGGGAATTCTTACATCCTAGTTTTCAAGCTGAGCACCAGAAGAAGTCTGTAATCTCTGCTTTGAAGTGAATGTTGTGCACTTTGGGGTTTCATTTCTTCTCTCACGTTCACCAGAGGCCTATGATCCTGTGTGGGCTTAAATACTTCTGTCTGTGTGTGTGGCAGCTGTAAAATAGTGCAGCCACTTGAATCTGCTTGCTATACATTGCCTTCCTCCTGGACTCTGGAGGACAGAGTATAATGTGCCTTGTGTTCCTTGGATGAAATGATGCTGATGTGTGTTTTGTGTGTGTGTGTGTGTGTCTGTGTGTCTGCAACAGCCACGTGGCCTCAACCTGCCTAAGCCTCCTGTGCCTCCACAAGTGGAAGAGGAGCATTACACCATTGCCGACTTTCAGACCACGATCCCTGATGGCATCAGCTTCCAAGCAGGGATGAAAGTAGAGGTTAGTCTGCCTGTCCTTCCCCGGGCCTTGTGAGATTTTTCAAATGGTTCACGAAAGTTGCATTTTTGTTCATGAGGAGTTCTCTTTTTTCTGCAAGGACTGCCATGGAATCATTATTAAACAAGTCAGGTCTTGATAGTTCTCTAGTAAGTTCATGCAGACTGTTCCATAGCTTGTTGTGAGAGCTTGGAGGTAGATTTCCAGTGGGTGCAAATGGGGAACTGCTTCTCTCGTTTGATGAGGACTGATAGTTGCCTAAGTCATGATGATCAGGGGAGAACATCCCCTTTTGTAGTATTCTAGTCCAACTGGTGCCCCACCGGAGGAGGTTATAGGATGTATAAAAGACAGGTGATATCTGCCCATCTGTTAGACATGGAACATGCAGTCAAAACTGAGAAGCATTTTGATAAAAAGATTGAGATAGACCATTTAAAAAAGTCATTTAAATATGTCACAACCAATTAGAGCTCATTTGGACTATAGCAGGAGAAGGGAGTTCAAGGAGAATAATTGGGAGTTCAAGGACAATTTAAAAGGAGAATTATGAGGTTGCAAAGAACAAATATGAGTTAAGAATAACACCAGGATGTGGTGATGTCATCTGGCCTGGATGCCTTCAAAAGGGGATTGGACAGATTCCTGGAGGAAAAGTCCATAACAGGTTAGAAACCATGATGGAGATGTGTAATCTCCAGGCTTAAAGCCAGTGTACTTCAAAGGCCAGATGCAGGGGAGTGGCATCAGGAGACAGATATCTAGTTTTGTGCGCTCCCAGGCACATCTGGTGGAGCCACTGTGAGATACAGGAAGCTGGACTAGATGGGCCTTTGGCCTGATCCAGCATGGTTCTTCTTATGTTCTAACTCCTGTGCACACTGAGCAGACATGTTGGCCAAGATTGGTTTGGTGGACATTGTTTACTTAAATTCCCAAACACCATGGGAAGAATGCCTGCACAAAGGCTATCACAGTTAACAGAGGCTACACATGTTGATGACTGGGCTTGGGGCAATTTATCTCTTATCACGTGCTGGGCCCTAAAAGCTCAAAAGTGCTTTTGGATGAATGCCCTGCTTTGGCACTTCTCTGGTGCATTTGTTGGGTCACCATGAGAAAGTTTTGCTAGATTGAAGAGATTTTGGCCTCATCTAGCACAACCTGAACTTGCCATTTTTCTTTTGTGCGATTCTCCCATTGTTAATCTCTTGATAAGCCCAGAAATTTAAATATTGCTAACAGCTGTGTCTTGAAAAGATTAAGATGTTACTGGTGATTCAATACTGACATCTAGTGACCATGATCACGATACTGCTCTTCTTGTTTTATTTATTTTGGAAATGTGAGTTGACTTCAAAGGTGACCAACTATTTTTGGTGCTCTTTATGTGTGTGCATGCGTTCCATGTGCACTGACAATCCTCCACAGGAATGTGCTTCCCATAGTAACACAAGTCACCTGGGAGTGCTTGATTTTAGTTTGCATCATAGTATCTTGGCCGTTCCATACTTGATACAGACATAAGCCTGGATATGCTACTGACCCTACATGCAGAAGGAGATTGCAGTCAGTTACAGCTATGTGTGTATCTGTGTAGTAAACCTGTGGATAATTTTGCATTTTACATATTTAGATGTGTGCATACGAAATATGTGTTTCCAAAATTGGAATATATGCTACTCAAAAATAAATAAATAAAAGGAAAAGGAAATGTTATTTTTGATGTGGTTCTCTAGCTTTTTAAATACATTGTACAAAGAGAAGCTTTGTTGGAAAATAATGTTAAGCGGAAGTAAGAGATAATATTTAAATAGTTCTAAAGTTCATTAAGAGAAAAGCTGAAATGGAACTCTGTAGATTTTGAGGTATAATGGAAAAAGAGTCCATAGATTTGAGGAGACAAAGCTGGAAATAATGATGTTACTTAGAGTGTAGCTGAATATAACTGAGGATCTTTTGATATGTCACGTCACAGGGCTGCAGAAATAAGTAGGTAAGTCCTCTTGGAATGGAAGTGTCTCTTCTTGGTATGTCTCCTACATGACACCTTGATCTGTAGGAGGGGTGGGCAACCCATGATCTATCGCAGTATTGGTAGAACCTCTCTGCTCCCCTTCTACAGTTACTGCTCCCAAGGCCACAGGTTCTGCTGAAAGAACAAGACCTGTAGGAATTGCTCTCCTTGTGCTCTCTGTTCCTCAGCAGATGTGAGCTCCCAGATGTGAGCTTCTTGGCAGGCTGAGGGGAGCACAGGTCTTCTGAGAGTCAGTGCCTACTGTATGCGATGCCATTCTCAGCAGTGTGGGACAGATGGAATTCCTCAGCCCCAAGACATTGCCAACTCTAGTTGTCATTGCTATCGTTCTCATCAACACCATCATCAACATGTTTACTTGTATGCTGTTTACAGCATATGTGGTAAAAAGCATGCTCAAATCATGGCAATAAACCTAAGGTGGGCACGCTTGTTTCATGCTATCGAGTCACTTCTGCTCAGTATGTCACAGGTTTTCAATGCATGTAAGATACTTAAGGCACTGTTTGTTTGTTTGTTTGTTTATACTACTCATCCACTGCTAGATTCACAGCCTGATAGAAAATACCCCAACCTCCTTATAATGACTGCTGAATAGGATGTCCAGATTAAACATGGTGGCCCCACTGCAGAGGAAGAATATTCTTAAAAGCTTCTTTATAGAGCTTGGTTGTGTCCAGATTTCTGAAATTTAAAAGGGAAGTGGCCTGATGCCTCTCCGTAGGCAAGGTGTTCCAGAATGTTGCAGCAACCACAGAGAAACCCAGTTTCCTAGTTGAAGTTCTCTGGACCACCCTTGGAGTAACCATTCATAACAACGACATCTGGGAGGAACTGCTGGCACAGGGACTAGATTTTTGCAAGAGATGTTCCAGCAGGTATCAAGGTCCCAAACTGTTGTACCTTAAGGCTTTATACACCAGTAACGATTCCTAACCCAACAGATTATACACTAGACTCCTACATTGGATCAGATCTAAATGCTGGTGAAAGAGTTAATGCATCGTTTGTTTGTTTTTTGTCCCAAAGCTAAATCTGGTCCCAGTTACAGTTCTAAAGAATACTCTGCTGCCATTTTCTTCTAGCCCCTTGATCAGCAGCAGCAGCAGCAGCTAGTATGTGCCCGTCAACTGCCAACCAAGGTGGAGCACAAGTGGTTCTGGAGAGGAGCATGTACTGCATTTTACAAAATTCACAGGCAGAGTAGTCTTCAGGTGGCACCCTCCACTATCTGTACCCAAATGAAGGCCGGGTGTTGGTTTGCGATGTTTTTGTTGTTGTTCCAGAGAATATCTTGCTGGTGGCCTGCTATATGTATGGTGCACACAATTTTGATCTTTATGAAACTTGTATTTTCTAGCTGTTCGTTGTCCCCCTGAGTGTTTTAGATGAAGTGCATGGTGTCAAAGGTCTAAGGAGTGATGACTTTGCTTTCTTCTCCAGGTGATTGAGAAGAATTTAAGTGGCTGGTGGTATATTCAGATTGAGGAGAAAGAAGGCTGGGCACCCGCTACCTTTATTGATAAATACAAGAAAACTAGCAATGCTTCAAGACCAAACTTCTTGGCACCCCTCCCAAGTGAAATGACACAACTCCACCTGGGGGATAATCCTGCAGAAAGCAGCGTGAACGGAGAAGCTTTGGGGCCATCCCGACCTCTCCCAGAAGCACCACCCAATGGCATTAACTGTGGAGTAAAATGGAAGGAGAATGAGGCCTCCAAGGGCGCCGTGCCCGAGAGCAATGATGCGTCTTCGTGCGTTGGTTATGAGGAGATCTCGGATCAGGACACAGAGGAGAAGCCAAGCCTCCCTCCTAGGAAGGAATCTATACTTAAATCAGAAGAAGAGTTAATGGAACGGCAACGCTTGGAACAGAGGCCGCCCCCAAAGCCTCCCGGCATGATTTTGCCTGCAGTTCCTCCAAAGCAGACCGTTCCTCCAAGGGACAGCAAGAAGCCTGAGCTCAAAGCGGACAAGGGGAAATTGTTCCAGTTGAAAAATGACATGGGATTAGAGTGTGGGCACAAGGTTTCACCCAAAGAGGTGAAGAAGCCGAATCTCAGACCCATAGTCAAACCAAACAAGCCCAAAGTTGAGCCCCCAGAAGACAAACCTGAGCCCGCTAGTCAAAACCTGTTCTTGAAATCAAAACCTCAGGTCAGACCCAAGCCACCACCACCAGCACCTAGGACAGATCCTCCTCCTCCTCAGGCTGATGATAAACTAGACATCTGTAATTTGAGGAGCAAGCTCCGCCCTGCCAAAGCTCAAGAGAAACCTTCCGAACAGGAAGCCCTATCTAGTGAGAGTGCCTTCAGTAGCAGCGCGCTTCCCATAGAATCTTCTGCCCGATCTCAGGAAAGGCCAAATGCAGAGGCTCAGCCTCCATCCAGACCAGACAGCCAAGTGTTTAAGGAAGCAGCTTTACCCAAAATTCCCCCCAGCTCCTCAAAGACAGGTGAGAGTGATCCTAAGACCACGTTCCCTGTTCCCAGAGAACCACCTCAGCGGCCTGTAGTACCACCCAGGAGGCCACCACCTCCCAAAAAAGTGTCTGTGCCCCCGCCCGCACCTTCGTTTCCCCCTTCTCCAGAACACAAAGCTCCCCAGAGGGAAGTGCCTGAAGTTAGAGCGGTCCCAGTGCCAGGCAGGCCAATGCTGGTTCCCCCAAAAGCAAGAGGTTTCTTGCCTGCTGCAGGCCAGGAGGATGGCAAAATGAAGAGTATCTTAGGCCAAAAGGCCATGCCCAAGCCCTTGGAGAGGGAGAGAGCATCCGCACCCATCACGAGCTCTGACGTCTCCAGAGAAGCCCTCTATGTAGCCGTGGCAGATTTTGATGGAGATGAAGAAACCAGCAGCTTTAAAGAAGGGACCTTGTTTGAAGTCCGTGAGAAGAACAGCAGTGGCTGGTGGTTTTGCAAGGTTCTGGCTGGAGGTCCCTGTTGGGAAGGCTGGATTCCTTCCAATTATCTCAGAAAAAAGCCATAGTCCCTCCATCGCCTTCATATTAAGCAGCAGCTTGACAGGTTCCATTATAGTACCAAAATATTTAATTAGCTTATTTATAGTTTTTCATAAGGATGGTTCTGTGGTTAAACCAAAATGAAAAAAAAATGTATCTGGGATACCATACATTCCACCTTGTGTATTTTCAAGGATGAATAGTAAGAGAAGCAGGTTTCATATAGTGTAGCTCAGCTATTGTTCTGTTCTTTTGGTAACTCATTCCCTGAACAATGTAATCCTCCGTCAGCCTCTGTGAGTTTTAGAGCTGTTTGTCCCATCACAGAACTGACTAACAGATCCTACGCCAAGCCATGCTGAACAGAACAGAGATGGAGGACAGAAAACAGAAAAATTTGGCTTTTGTGGGCCTGTCTTTAGGAAGTTGACAAGACAGTCTATCTTCAGCTTGGGAAAATGGAGTCAGTCTCAGAAGCCAAAGAAAAGGTGTATCAAACGTAAATTGTTTTGTCATGTGCCATGTTACACATTTAACTGTAATCAGGAACTGAAAGACTCTAGCAGGAGGAATATAATAATCATTATAACTTGGTACAAAGGCCTGTCCAGATGGATAAGGGAGTCTTTATGTCATTGTTTCTTGTCCCTTGCTTGGAGAACCTCTTAGCTATTATAGATGTCCTTTACATGATAGCTGGTGCTCTTTCATAGTCGGGTGCATATGTATGCTAATGAGGCCCATATGTGCTCTGCTGTGCAGACCTCTGGATAGACATGCATTAAAAAAAAAGAAATTAGCATTACACTCTCATTTTAACCCCCCCCCCCAAAAGAGAGGGTTGGATGCAGGATCTTCCATTATGTGGATGGAAGGGGCCACTGACAAAAGTTTTTTCTGCCCCATTTTCTGGGCTCTTTCTCCATACCCTTACAGGATCCCATTCAATATAATTCTCAACCCCTTTTCTTTATAGTTCTCAGGTGGCCAGAGGGGCTGTCAGAAGAAGAAAGGGGCAGGGGTCCACTTCTGCCAGCCTAGTGGCATTCATCTAAATCTGGATGCAACACAAAGGACATGCTTTTCAGTCATTCATGCTGTTCATTTGTACAGTTTTGAACAATGGAATGTTTTGTTTTGGTCATTGATTTGCTTAGCACTGTCATTTTAGTGCTTCTTCTATCCATTCCCTTAGACGGTTACTTCACGTCCTTCCTCATTCCGAGATGACGTTTGTTGCGTGATAATGTCGTTCGCGGGCACGTGGTCTTGTCCCAGTTCTGTCCCTGTTTCCGTGTACCCACAGGCATGATTGATGGTATCATGATGACTGTTACTGCACGTCCTTGTTTCGTGACAACATCTGTACTTCCCTGCCTTCGTTTGCCCCTCTTTTTTTGGTCTGACCTTCCGTTTTTTGATATTTCGAATCTCCGCTTCCATGCATTAAAAAGCAAAGTTCAAGGTTTTATGTCTTTTTATCTCTCTGCTCTGCATTGCTAACACGATAGGGAATGTAATGGCAAATGGCACTTTACACTCCTGCCATTAGATGGAGAATGTGTTCGTTCCGTGACAAGCCTTACTTCACTGGCTCTCATCTCGAAATGAGAAACGAGACAAGCTGATTCCCGAGGTCAGGGAGAGGTATGGCTCATCACGCTTAAATCCCAGTTCAGGGGCATGGTCGGGATGAACTCCCGTCATCACGCAATGGACGTGCGGTAACATTTCTTTGTACCGGTCCCAAGCGGGACGGCAAACAGCAATGAGAGGGACGTGAAGTAACCACCTTAGATGGATCTTCCTGGTCACTGAGTGTTCCATAGATAGATATCCATTTCGGAGACTTTCATACCCCAGGAGAACTGAAACTCATTTGTCACATATTTAACCTTGCTCTTATTGCCACCTGTTTCCTGATAACTGCTAAAGCAGTCACTGTGCAAATGACCGTAAAGCAGCCATTACAGTGCAGCTCTCAGCTGTTCATTACTTTCCTTCTCTTAACTTACAGGGTATGTGTGTAGTACTAAGTCTAGAGCATACATTCTAAAATAGATGGTTCAGTATTCATGCCAGAGCTGTTTTAAAGGGAAATGATTAATGCCACAGCCATTTATGTCCCTATTCATTGGTCTGTTCTCCTAGATATAAAGATCCTCCCACATTAGGGAAAATTAAGAAATCTCATCCCAGTGTTTATCCATGTCATCTTTCTGTTGGTGATAAAACGTTCACAGAAAGCAGACTGAGGGTCAAAGCACATATTCAGAGAAATCTGTCTCTAGGAGGAGTACTCTTATAAGTGGCAAAAAGATGCAATTGGGAAAAAACACCTCAAGAGGAGAACTGTGTATCTTTTTTATCATTTGTGGAATGTGAACAGTGACGTATTTCATGTTGTTAATTCCAAGTTTCATCTTATAAAGCAAAATCTTTTGCTGGGAAGAAAACGGTTTTAGAACAGGAGGTACATTTTTTTTGGGGGGGGGGATATTTGCTTTAGCCCTATGAGGATCTTGGGCTGATTTGCTCTCTAGGCTGCTAGTGCCACTTGACTAAAAGCAAGCCATGGACACATATCCCCGTGCCTTAGCTTTTATTGTCATTATCTGCAATGCAAATAATGACTTGGGCCTACTTAGCTGGCAAGGGAACATTTGTCTTAGTAGTCTGCGCTCATGTTCAAAAAAGGGCAAATCATGAAGGATAGTTTGTCTGCCATGGCAAGGTATTCACTCAGTTGCCACACACTTACCCAGGACCTAGTTCACTGACCATGTCAGAATAACTCTTAGTGTGAGGAAAATGGGATTCAACCTCACGCTCACCAAAGCCAATTCCACGGCCCTGTGACGAGAATGTTGCCGGGAGGTGGAAAGCTGCCTAAATGGCCTGATACTCATCTACAATCTTTAGAAGCCTGTTTTAGTATCTAATCGTATGGTAAACATGTATCTGTCTGTACCTTACTGTGGGTGGGGCTGGTGGGTGGGTGGGATTTCTGAGGATAATAGATGTAGTCTATGTAAAAATAATGTATACTTCCAACATTAAACGGTGGTGGCAGTGGTTTGTTTTTTAAACGTGAAGAAATAAAAATGATGAGCTTGACTGGTTTCAAGCGGAATTGTTAACAACACTTTCTATGTATTGTGTTTGTTTTTCCTCCATTGGGTTTTATTTGCTAAATAATATTGTCTTTTTGCAAAAAAAAAAGAGACACAATTAGGTGAAATAAGCTGTTGTTTTTCAAGACCTATTTCTTGCACTTTCAATTTCAGACTTTGGCTAAAGTGGCAGGGATGAAGTGTGTATCCTCCAGGTGTTTTTAAAGAGAGCCACTCTTTTACAATGGAGTTGACAATCTGAAGTGTCAGCCTCAAGGGCATGTAAGACCCTGCCACCCACAGTGCTGGGGGTTGGGGACCCTTTATTTGACAACCTGTAGAAGTGACAGAAGGGCGAGGTGGTTCTGTATACAATTTTGGGCCATCTTACCTGAGCAAGACTAGAGATACATGTTAACTGAAGGGTTCTGCTGCAGTACATTATAAATGTTTGAATTATTAAACATTCTAAAGAGACAGGCTTTGCTTCTGTTCATTCGGGTTCTTTCTGTCTCATCATCTTCTTGCAGCATATGTGTCAGCTCACCGTTGAGTAAAGGCAATCTGTGAAAGCATTATGTAGTTAACATTTTAAAAGCTCTCTCCAAAGTGATTCTCCAAAGGTTCCTGTGAAAATGTAGCAGTCACCAGGCAAGGGGACAGGTTCTCTTAAGGACTGGTAACTGAAATAAGTGCAGTTGGAGAGTTGAGAATAAGCAGATAGTTCTCTAAATGGAGGGTAATAACCAGTTGGATCCTGCAAGGATATGCATAATATATTCCTTAATTGTGTAGAGTTAGGCTGAGCAGTAAAGTGGTCAGGTTCTAGAATGTTATCTGACTATTCAGAATGGTAAAATTATTCAGGATGGAGTGTAAAGAGCTATCCAGACTTGATGGTGGGGCCAGAAAATGGCAAATGAGTTAAAATTAATGGTAAATGGTGCCCATTTAAGTAAAAAAAAATGCAACACAATGCAATCCCACTTTATTTTGAGATCTGCAGGACATCAGCTGGTGGCAGCTCTCCAAGAAGGAGAGGTTTGAGTTGTAGTGGACAGCTCAACAGAATTACTGAAAACCCTATAAAAAGAGCATGTTGCGTATAATAAAGAAACCAATTAAAAATAATTAAGTGCTTAGTCTCCTAGTTCTGTTAAATCTGAGGTGTGCCCACATTTGGTATGTGTCCAGTTCTGGCTGCACAGCTGAAACAGGTGCAGAAAAGGTAAGAACACTTATAGTTGAGTGATGGTGCCTTATCCAGAAACAAACACAAGAATATTTGGGGATGCTGGTTTTAAGACAAGTTTTATCTAAAGAAAAGGACATGGGGAAAAGATAAAAGGTTGGGAGAAAAAGGATTAAGAAATGTTTCTTGCTCAAAAATCACTGGCTTTAAATTGGCAGTAGCTTGGCATGGACAGAAAATGTCTGTGCCCAATTTGAAGTGTTGCATTCAACTTTAAGTTCCTTCTTCTATGAGACTGAAATACATGGGATCACATGCAGATGAGTGTACCTGTCAGCCAAAGAACTGGGCCTCACCTGTGTGTACCTTGGACAGGCAAGGGCCCTTCCTTCCTTCCTTCCTTTGTTGCTCCTGAGTGCAGCTTCCTGCTTTAAGAATATGCAATATCCTACTGTGGGAGGCCTGCCTTATTGGGTCTCTTGTGGCTTTCCGCCATCGCAGGAAGACCATCAGCAGATGCAGTGAAGGTAGGTTGGCTTCCCTATTCTCTAGACATTGATGTTTTCATCATTAGGTCTGTTTTTATCCTACAAAGCTCACTTGTAGTTGGTGGATGATGCATTTTCCCAGGGTGCTTGCGAGAATCCAGAAGTATTCCTGTGCAATTTCACATCTTTTAATTGCCAAGGGGCATATCCAGAGCAGCTTATCATGGCTGCTCACTGTTGGAAAGAGGATGCTGGATGCAGATGTTTTGCGGGATGCTCTTTTGTCCCTTATGCTAGAGGCGGAGTTGCAGGAGAGGCGAGGAGGAGTGTGAGTCTGAATAAGAATATCTGGTCATTGTTGTGTGACTGGATGTGCTGGCTGTTATTTAAAGGTGGAAGCAAGACAAAGCAACAAGAGACTAGATGTGAGACTAGTGTGTGTAGCACCCAGTACTGAAGAGAGACTTTTCCATATGCCAGCTGAACAGGTAATGGCAGACATGTCCACAAGGACTAGACCTGGGTAAAATGTCCCTCATCCGTGGTTCTGCTTTTGTCATTCTGGCTTTGGGGTAGGTGGGTGGAGGTTGTCCGACAGTTGTGTTCAGGAAGTGAATGCTACTCAGTTCCTCCAAGCTATATTTCTAGGCAATATTGTTTATCAGAGTTGTACTGCTCAAGCTTGTTGTTATTACAGTATTGAGGTCTTAAATTACACGCCTCTGCAGCAAATTAAATCTGGAATGGTGTTCCTCAGAAATCATTCTGCAAATCAAAAGCCTATGCAGCTGCCAAGAGAAGTTAATTCAATCACAGAAATTGCTTTGCTTTGCCTGCCACTTTAGGACCAATCTGTCTGAAGCTACAAGAGCAAGAGACTCACAGCTGTGATTCATTCTGAGAGATAAAAACCCTCCTTGCATTTTTTAGGCTTTCTCAATTAGCATAGTTCTGAGCTTTAAATGATCGCCACTATGTGGAGCTGCAAACACAGTTACCAAATGCTTTGCCTTCAGTTGCTTCTGTGTTTTTTTCTTGCTTTCATTCTCTAACTAGTAAATGCCACCTGTTAGCTGGAGGCAGCCTGGAATTACTTACTATTTTGGGTTTAGCAGCATCCTTTGATCTGCAGGTAAGTTCCTGAAAGAGCATACAGAGTTCCTGAAAGAGCATACAGAGGCCACATCACAGCTAGCCGCAGCAATGCAAACCTGTAAGATTCTCTGCATGTATTTAGATGTGATTGTGATTACCTGTGGGAAGCCTTGCTCTTAAAAAAAATTTTTTTTTGCACCTATGCCATCTAGGGGCAAAAAGAATGGAAGGGCTAGTTATCACCAAGTTGTCTGAAGGATAAATTAAGTCTATTATAGAGTACTGTTTTTTTTAAAACTACAAATGGTTCATTTTTTAAATGGTCTAATAAGCTTGATTAAATTGGACAGCCGTCTGGGGCTTCATTATCAATTTAACTTTTTGAAATACTAAGATTCATACAAGATAATGTCATGGTGGTGCTGAAGTCTGGAGAATTAAACAAAAATCTATTCCAAACAACTCTGAGAGAGTATGAACACTGACGAGTTAGAACATTTTGATTCCCCTTTAGTTGCCATAGCTCCATCCTGTGGAGTCCTGGGATTTGTCACCTTACAGAAACGTAAAGTCCTTGTATTTTATTGATCCTAAAACTGATTTTGTTTTTTTTTTCCATCCTGGACTATGGTATACTGTATGTATTTGAAAGCTTCTCATAGTATATGATTTTATCATGGGCAATTTTGCTTACTTTTACTTTGCTCTTATGTGGCACTTGAGTCTGGCAGACATACTGAATCACTTCTGCTCAGCCAGTTTCTCATATTTGGGTGCCTTGGGTTTGAGTTGATAGGTGGGTTTTGGTCACACTCCATTCCACTGACTTGACCCCAAGTTACCGCTTTGGCCGACAGCTCAACTTATCTGCTTCAGTGACTCTCAGACCCATCAAGTTTCCCTTCCTCAATGGGAAGATAGGGGGGAAAGCTCGTACCATACCCAGAATTTCCTGCAAGTTTGAGAAGAAGAAAGCTCCTGGCAAGAGCATGAGCTCCTAAAACAGATAATTGGTCTGAAAACAAAAGTTCATTCATCTGTTCCAAATTTGACCTACTTTGCATCAACGTGTTTCCATGCTGTTTCATCCAGGCAATTGAAGGAGCTGCCTTAGAAAGGATGCCAGAAAGGTGTGCCTGGGGTGTGGTTGTTGTTTCTTGTCAAGAATTAAGTGATGTGGTCCAGTCTTGTGTTGTACTCTGTAGAGTAGGTAGCTTTTTGAAATTCAACCAAAAGCTGCTAATGCTCCCTTCAGGTGAATTGGAATAGATGACTGATGTAGTTCTCTCAATGGTTTCAACCCAAGGCAAGTAACACGTGGCCCTCCTAAATGCTGCTAATGTTCTATTCTCCCCACCCCACCCCACCCACATACACACACACTATTGATCAGACTGATCGGAAATGGAATCCCACAACATCTGGAGGGCTGTAGGTCAAGAGACCTGTGGGTTCACAAATTTCTTACTATTGGCAAAGCTTTCTTCCTCTGGTTAGGTGGAGGGATAGTTCGGAAGTCCACATGCATGTTCGCTCTGTCTACATGATCTTTTACTTTCCAGTAGAAAAGAGTGGGGCAAATGAGGCAGGGAGTTACATTTGGTATTACATGCCCTCTGGTTGCCTCTGACTTACGGCAATCCCTATGAATTGTTGCTCTCCAAAAGGCCGACATCAGTAGCCTTACTCAGGTCTTGCAGACATAAAGCTCTGCCTTCCTTTACTTAGTCCATCTCCTGTTTAATCGTCTTGTCCTGCTGTCTTCGGGTTTTCTTAGCTGTTTTTTCTTTTCTGATAAGCCTTGGCTGTCATGGTACACCGAAAGTACAATAGCCTCAGTTTCGTCATTTTAACTTAACAGGACAGAGATGACTTGAATTAGTGATCATTGATTTGTCTTTCTGGTGGCATGTGATCTAAGAGGAGCATACATAATGAAGTACGTACCTGCATCATATATTAGTTGAAATGATTGTTGGCATGAAGAAGTACTCACTTGTCTAACTCCCTTGCGTGCATCCTGTTTCTGTTTGGTGTAAAATTTAGGACACAAATGCATTTGCTTGCCATGGAGGGGGGCATCATTGCAGGCAATTGATAGTTCAAGGCTGTGTGGAGCTTTGTGTGAATAAAGATGTAATGGACCTGGAAGATATACCTGAATAGGAGAGAGAGAAGTGGATAGAATAGATGTGTGCTTTTCAAACTCTGTTCTCAGAGTCCTTTGTGAGGAGATAGATAAAGACAGGTAACCAGCTTGGAAAAGATTGTGTCAAATTCACTTGTAAAGTCATTGAAATAAATGATAACGGCCCAAGGAGAGGGGACGTTGACTTTTCTGTACATTTAACTGCTCACAGGAATGGTCATGGGAAAAGCTCCACGGCATTTGAAAGGGGCATTAATGTAAGGCGCCATAAATTCACAAACAGAACATGGTGAACTGGTGGGGGGGGGACACACTGTAGGAAGAACTTTTCAGTGGCTTTGTTCTCTGGCTGCAGAGACAGAGATTGGAAGTTCAATGCCCCACTGGGCCTCCTTGGTGGAGACTGGACCCAGTTGATCCCTTACGTTCCTTCCTGCTCTGTAGATCTAAGATGATTAAGAAGTGGTTGGCTTCTGCCCTGTTTAAATCTTGTTCAGGTTGCTGGGTTTTAAGCAGAGTAACTGTGCCCAGTATTCCAGCTACTCTGTCTTTGTGGTTGTTGTTTTGCATGACCATTCTCCTATCAAGATGCTCGGGTGATATGAAAACAACTTGTGGCAGCTTGTTTGCCTTTTTAAAAAAATAATTTAATTCATTGAAGAGTCATTTGACATCCTGAGGAAATTGAGTTCACCAGTTTCACACAATCTTTCTGTAATCATAAACCACTTGAGAAAGGAAGATGCTGATAAATGGGCTGTGGCCAGTTCCTGGAACAACGGACTGTCACGTGAAAGTTTTGGGTGTGGCTTTTAATGTCTGTAACATGGAGGTCAGGAGCAGGAGCCTCAGGGAGGAGGCGTAAAACCTACAGTGCAACCTGTCAAGCCTACCTGCATTGACATGGGAGAGGGACAGTGGCAACCTGGCTGACAGTGAGCCTGGGAGTCTTGGCTAGCAGCCCGAGACAAGCAAGGAGCCTTGACCCCTGCCAGAGTCGAAGCAGCTGAACTGACACCCAGTCTTGGCTTTAGAGGAAAAACGAGAGATTGGGGAGCTCATGCCAATACAGTCTCTGCATTTAGCTGCCTTGCATTTTGATACCGTTGACTAGACAGAAGAATGGGACACAGGGGAGTCAGGAGCTGACATTAAAAAGGGGTGAAGTGTCACACTTCAGTATACTTTTCAATATATAGTTGGTGGTGGTGAGGAGGCGCAAGTTTTGGCTTGTCACACTTCCTAAAATGGAAGAAGTATGTCTCAGATCAAATAATTTGTTCAGAAATTCTAGTAATGACTAGGACTAACACAAATGTGAATTTATGGAGGACATGAAGTAGCTTCTGCATATCTTGAAAATGCTCACATTAACAACCATGTTTTCTTGTTAGCTGAGCATCCTCATGGGAGCATCTTCACACAAATAGCAGAGCAACTAGATTACTGTGTATAATTATCTGTGTATAATTATCTTATCTGATTGTCTTGGTTTGGGTGTTTTAATCCTGATTACTTTATTTTGCTTTCGTTGTGAGCCACCCAGAGTCCCTTTGGGAAAAGTGGAGCGGCCGAGAAATGCATAAATAAATAAATTACACTGCTTAAATTCCAGCCTCACAGATATTCTTGATCACAGCATTTACTGGTATATTGTTTCTGAATGGAAGGGGCCATATGATTCTGTGGAAGAGAGAGGCTGACAAAACTAGTTTGATAAATTAGGATTTCTATAACATGCTAGAATCGCTAGAATCACTTGCTTATGCAGGCTAGTGTAGCCCAATGGTTCAAATGTTGGCAAGGTTTCCAACAATAATGTTCTACCACAAAAAGGTGGTACCCATGTTCCCTGGCCTATATTTTGCAATAGTAGAGTAGAAGACAGAACAAGAGTCCACGCTGTTATAAACCAGCATGAATCAAACTGTTATAAAGGGCACAAATATGTTTAAAGTGCCCCTCTCCCTTCATGCAGCTTATTATGTGGCATATCCCACACTGTGATATGAAGGAGCTCCTGTTCTGAGGATATTGGTGGTGTAGAGCCAGCATTCAGCAGCCAAGAGTCTCAGGACCTGCTGAATAGCAGGGACCATGACATAGAATCATAGAGTTGGAAGAGACCTCAAGGGCCATCTAGTCCAACCCCCTGTCATGCAGGAACCCCATCACAGTATTTCCGACAGCTGGCCATCCAGCCTCTGCTTAAAAACCTCCACAGAAGGAGACTCCACCACCCTTTGTGGCAGCATATTTCACTGCCGAACAGCTCTTAACTGTCATGAAGTTCTTCCTAATGTTCAAATGGAATCTCTTTTCCTGCTACTTCTACTCAGCTTTCCTTGCTCCTTTGAGCTTAGGTACAAACCTCACAGTAGCTGGGAAGGAAACAGTTTTTCCCTGGGAACAGGAATAGTTGCATGTTATCCTCACTGTAATTTGAAGTATTTGAGGGTGATTTGGGATTGAATGGGCAATTAAGGGTTTTCATAAGGCCTTTTCCTTGTCTTGTTGATACAAGCTTATCCAGTTGCCTGAAAATGTTTGAGTTTCTTTATGGAGATGGATTGTCCAGGGACAGTGTCATGAATCCTTGACTTCCATATTAGTTACTATATGACTGTCTGAAAAGATAGCAAATCAATGACTCATCTTCATATTGCTTGCTGTTCTGCTTTTTATTTTCACCACAATGACTCTTTGCCTGGAATAGAAGTCTTTTGTGGCACAAGGGAAACAAGTAATAGCTTTTCATTCCATTATGAACAAATGTCTGAACAATTAGTATTATGGGGCTGTATATCTTCCCTTTTACAGTAGCAAGGATCAGAAAGGTGGCTCACTTTAAAAAAATTAAGTTTGAGTAATTCATTATTTTCAAAGAGCTGGGTTCTTGGTGGTGGTTTCATGAGCCTGGCGGAAGTAGCCTCTAATAGATACCAGGTTAGGCCATGCTAAGCAATAGCAAAGACCGAAACAAATAGGGCACACATAATTGCCCTAAGATGCTCCCAAGTGGCAAACAGTCTGATCCTTGTCTGTTTCAGGCAGTTTTAAACTGAAGAAGTGGTGTGGTAGCAACATGGAGGCAAGACAGCTTTGGATGGTTGCCAATCTCATCATTTGACCTGAGGACTTCCTGCCAAATTATGGGACTAGTTCCTTTTTTCTGAGTCAAATAACTATAGTTCCCCAGGACAGCCATTGTTGACTGTGTGAGTCATTTACCGGTAGACCTTTGTAGCAGATGTGGAAAAGCTCAGCCCCTAATGCCCAACCAGTCCCCTTGAAGTTCCAATCAGATGCTCTAAAGCAAAGTCTTTTGCTTATATACCGCCCCATACTACTACAAGTAGTCTGTGGGTGGTTTACAATTTTAATTACAGAGTGCAGGCTACACATTGCCCCCCCCAGCAAGCTGGGTACTCATTTTACCGACCTCGGAAGGATGGAAGGCTGAGTGAACCTTGAGCCTGCTACCGGGGATTGAACCCAGGTCGTGAGCACAGTTTTACCTGCAGTACAGGCATTTAACCACTGCGCCACGAGGCTCATGTGAGTCCCACATAAGGCTGTACTCCTCCATCACCGTAGTTAATTTTCTATTCCCCCCCCCCCAATTCCCAGATGTAGAAATTCTTTTGCTAAGCCTTATTTAGTGGAAGGAAGAACTCAAAAAAAACTCAACAACTATCAGATCCTGGTCGTGCAAGCCTTCGAGAATACATTCACCCCAAGAGTGTTTTTAAAAGAATTTGTGATCACCATTTGTTTGTTCTGGGCTGAGAATAAATACAGGGCAGCTTTTGCTGTCTAACAGAGACTTCCTGACTCTTTCTTGCTCCTGGAAGCCTTCTTCTGAAGCATGACTGAATCACTGCCAAGGTATCTTTTCCGTTGAATTCACTAAAGGCCTCAAGTTTCCCTGGTGAGACAAGCCAAGCACTGGCTAGAACCAGTCTCACAGTTCTTCCCCAGAGAATACAGAATTTGTCCAAAGAATCCCAAGAGCTCCCTATATTCTTGGTTCCAGCCTAGGATCTTAGTAAGCTGCCCCTCTTTGGGGATTTTGCCTTTTTCCAGCTGGAGCTTTGATGCTCCCCAGCTTCTGGTCAAGGTCTTCTTAAAGAGAGCAAGAACTGATATCTTTTGCCATCCCAAGATCTACCCACACAATCGTATTCCTCCTAGTTATTTCCCCTCTTTGCTACATGGGGAGGGGCATGAATTCAAGGATCCCCTTTGCCTTTTCTCTTGTTTGCTGCAATCTCTCTACTCATTTGCTAACTGGTTGTCCCAGCTGGAATTTGAATCTAGCCCTCTGTTGTTCACCACGGCCTTGCAATAACAGCTACAGCTTAAAATAATTTCTGTCTCACAAGTTTGCTTTCTTTGAGCTTATCTAGTTCCCTGTAATATTTAGCAAATATGGTTTAATATTGAATCTGTCTGCTTTAATTACTTACTGGCTTGTGTCAATGTGATCCAGTGAGGCTAGTCTATGGTAAGCCATACGACTCTTGTGGTTCAAAGATAAAAACCTGTTTCCACTTCAGACCAGAAGCAATATTTACAAGTCAACATTTTATTTGTTTCATAAACAGGTAGATTTTTATATTAATGTAAAACAGGCCAAAATAAAAAACATGGACACACACGCACACACACTACAGATCACAATGCTAGATAGTATTGACAATGTAAAGAAGTGCAAACTTCCCTCCCCGAATAATCTGCCTTGAAAGTCTGTTACAGAGAGAATAAAATCTGGCTTATTTTTAGTATGTGACAGATCACAGTCATGAACCAGCAAAATATCAAGAAGTTTTAGAAATCTGGAAACGTTTTAAAAAGGTTTTATACAAAGAGGAAATTGGGAGGAGGATGGCAGCAAAAAATTCAATGAAAACGTACTTTTTTTTCCACTCCAATATCAAAAAGCAAAGTTCTTGGTGAACACATAAAATTCTATAAAACTACCAGCCATCTGTGTTAAGTTCCTTTTCTTCCCCTCTCCATTTTTAAACTCGCATTAAAAAGGATAAAAGTGCACAGACACCCTTATAAGGCACAAACAGATTTTGAAAGACTGTTTTTTTTAAAAAAAAAGATCAATAACAAGAACAAAATTCCTAAGTAACTTCCACTCCAATTTTGAGAATTCCTTGGGAGACTTGAGTAAATAAAAAGTTGCACATCCCTTAATGTTCTCTTCCCATCAGCTTCACAGTCCCTGGCTGTGGACTTCATCACCCTGCTTTCTCCCCCAGATGCTGCTCCTAGCAGGAAAAATTAAGACAATGCATGCCTCCCCCCCTTCCCTCCCCTTCCCCAAGTGTCTTGGCCTGTAAACATCTTTCTAAAATGCAGCTGTGGCAACAGCTAATAAACAGTGGCCGTGGACTCGTGCTCCAGGTTCACCTTGGGCAGGTCCAGAGATACACACCAAATGTTCTGGTAGGCTTTGTTTGATATAATGGCAGCTGGCGGCATTAAGAGCTGGTGTCACCGCTCTTTTTAAAAACACCAATGGGCTCTTGGGACAGCTAGGCCCAAATAGTGCAGAACATTGGCAACAGGGATATTCTGAGAGGTAGTGATTAGCACCGAGGAAAGGTGGGGAACCAATTATTGCCAGGCTTTAGAATTCTGCCCCATCTGCCATATTTTTTTCAGACTACTCACTTCTTCCTGGTACCCTTTTATAACCACTTCTCCATTTGAGGCTCAGGAGACTGACTAAACAAAAGCTGACACAAAGAAATCCCATTCAAATGTAGTCCATTTTTTTTCGGTCAGTTTGTTGCCCAGTGGCATGCTAGATAGATAAGGAGGGTGGGATTAAGATGTTGGGAAAATATTATTTTTATGCCTGTGGCATTAACCAGTAGAGGGTTGTGACAGCAAACAAAGGCATCTATTGGAATTCGCCAGTTCAATGCCATTTAGCAGGCAGAAGCTTCCAGAAAGCCAAGGAACAGAACTTGTATCTGTTTGACTTAGAAAGTTTCAAACTGAGTAAAATATTTTTGGTTCTCACAGTCAATTCAACAAGCTAAAATTACCCAGAACAGCTTTGTGTGAACACAAGTCAGCTTTGAGGCACAGACCTTTAGGGCAAGTTTTATCTCTGCTGATGGTCCTACCAAGCACTACATCTTAGTGTACAATAAATAACCAACTTCTGGTTTGAATTAGCCCTTGCACTGGATTTAAACACACTCTTTATAGGGATTTTGTATCCAGTCACCTAGGATTTGTTTACCATGCAGTTGAAATTGTAGTGGCTCTCTCTTAAGTCACATGGCTCCTCTCCTCTGCATTTTTACCCTGTTCAGCTGCCACCACAGGCAAAACAGGTCTACCATCCATAGGTCCACAGGGACAAGGGCCTATTGTTAACCTGAAGGAAGGCAGAGGCAAGGCCTGTGTTCTGAAGCTGATGCAAGCAACCAGAATCTCAGGAAGCGGCACTGCCTTGTTTGCTTTATAAGGCTGGTTATACCCTGTCACCATCTTCGGAAACTGTAGTTTTTACTTGCATTGTAATGACAGGGAGGTCCCTTGTTGGCTTATGAATTCTGTACAAAAGCCCCATTTAAAAGCTTGAATGTTTATGGACACTTTTGGTCTCCAAGTACAGTAACCACAAGGTGATTGCACTCTATGCTGGCAAATAATGGTGTCACTATTTTGGGTCAACATAGTATTTGCAATAATTGTGACCATAACTCCAGTCTCCATGTATGAATTAGGACATTCAGAAGTATTACAAAAGTATTAGTAGGTTTCATGTATCTAGCCACTCTAAAACAGATGTTCCTGTTGATCCAAGTTACTATAAAAGAAATCTGGAAGTGTGCTCATAGACAATGTTTTGAAGTGCCTTTCTTTCATCCATAAGAAGAGCAAACTACAATTTAAGACCAAGGATTCCCCCCACTGGTATTCAGCAACAATTATAACTTCAATTATTCGAATATCTGATGGGAGGCAAATTCTGCCAAATATGGCCCTTCAAGAAATTTCAGGATTGCATGGTTGATAATTTTCTCCTTTAAAAAGTAGAGGAAGAAACTAGAGCAGTGATGGCGAACCTTTTAGAGACCGAGTGCCCAAACTGCAGTTCAAAACCCACTAATTTTTTTTACAAACTGCCAATACAGCCGTTTAACCTGAATACAGGTGGCTGTGAAGGGATGATGTCAGGTGCCCACAGAAAGGGCTCCGAGTGCCACCTTTGGCACCCGTGCCATAGGTTCGCCATCACTGAACTAGAGGAACAGCTGGCCTTCAACTTGATTTTGAATCCACTTGGTGAGGAGAAAATGTGGAGGAATTTGGGGAGGGAGGAAGCGACCTTTTTCTACTTGAGTTCTGGATTTCAAAGGAAATAAGGACACAAGTGTAGCCACATGTGTCTACTGCATTTTAGCAATGCCAATTTTAATAAATACAGTGCAATGACAACTAAGGTCCCATGGCCGGAGATCCTAACAGGAAAAGAATTTAAGATAGATGGGGGTTTCTTTTTAAAGAAATAAATTCCAAAAGCACAACTACAAACAATTCCAAGAAGGAAAAAAAGTGGAAGGCAGCAGAGAGAGAGAGAGACCAATGTGGCTTCACAAAATGCTTAGAAGGTCTGAAAATAAAAAGGGACATATATAGAAAGCGGAAGGAAGGAAGGCCAGGCTGCAAAGGAAAAACACAGACAAGACGCAAAAAAATAGGGTGGCAACAGCTGAGAATGAGCTGAGGTTAGGAAGGGATACTAGAAGTAAAAAAAAATAATCTTTAAGTGCATGTATAGCAAAAGAGAGGGAAAAAGAGTGACCTGACTATTCAACAGAGATGGACAAATGATAACAGATGACAAAGAAAAAGCAGAAGTGCTCGAGACAGTGTATGAATCTCCAGGCAGACATGCAGCACCGGTGGAAGAAGAGAATTGCACATGAGATTGAGAAGCAAATAGTCAAGGAACACCTTATTTTAAAAAAGGGTTTCCAAAGAATGTGCTGTGGTGCACTTTGGCCTCTGCAACTCCCCACAGTACTCCAGGGGTGCTACCAAACCCAGCTAGCAATGTGACAGAAATCTTATCTCTGTTTCTTCGCTGACTGCTGTGGCTACTGCTGCTCATCTGGTTCTGGTTCTGGCTCCTCCATGTTTCTTTGCCTCCTGCACCACCCTGCACCCCTCACCACTCCTTCTGCTCCACTGTCACTGCTGCTGCTCAAGGAAGCCACTAACTGGAGAAGTTTGGGACCCACTGCATTATTACTTTGCACGGGTTCAAATCTGCAGGGCTGGATGAAATGTACCCAAGAGTATTGACTGAAGAATACTCAGAACCGCTGTCGACTACTTTCTTGAAATTATGAAGAGGGCTTATCAGTGGCTCTTTCTAAAACCAGGCGGAGGTACCAACAAGTTGGGTACTCCAAGGCTCTGTCCTTTGCCAGTGCTCGTCAACAATTTTATTAAAGACTCGGATGAGGGGGTTACAGGGAATTGTAATCACATTTGTAGATGGCAGAAAACCAGTGTGGACTAGCTAGTACTCTGGAAGACAAACTAAATCGGAAAAGACATTGATAGGCTTGAGCAATGGGCTAGAAACAACAAAATAACAATAGAGATAAGTGCAAAATTCTACACCTAGGCGGGGGGGGGAATCCCAAAATGTACAAATGGGGATACTTGGTTCAGTAGTACTAGAAATGAGATGAATCTTTGCGTTGTTGTAGATCACACGTTAAATACGTCAACAGTGTGATGTGGTTGGGAAAAGAAAGAAAAAGAGCAAATCCTATTTTGTATATCATTAACAGAGATCTAGTTGCCCAATCCCGTGAAGTATTAGTTCCCCTATTTTTGACACCGGTTAGGCCTCATCTTGATTACTGTGTCCCGTTTTGGATACTATTTAAAAAGGATCCATGGAATAGAGTATGTTCAGAGGGAGGCAACAAGGATGATCAGGGAACTTGAAATGAAATCCTATGAAGACTGAAAAAAATGGGCATGTTTAGCCTTGAGAAAAGAAGATTGAGAAGAGAGACGATTTCATTTTTTCAAAAACTTGGAATATTGTTATACAGAGAAGGGGGCAGGATCTGTTTTTGATCATCCCAGAGTGGACACATAATAATGAGATCAAGTTAACAGGAAGTCAGATTTCAGTGGAATATCAGGAAAAATTTCCTAACTGTTTGAGCAGTTATGCCTTGGGAGGCACTGAAGGGAAAATGAGACCGCAATCTGTCAGATGTACTTTGGGTTTCTGCACTGAGGAGCAGGATGGACTCATTGCCCTTATAGGCGTCTTCCAGCTCCAGATTCTAGTCACACATCATACAGCCCATCATGAACAGAGTGAACACTTCACTGACACTCCTTTGGGAGGAGCTGAAGACAAGAGAACAGTGTCAACTAACCAAAGACCAAGTTAGAACAATTCTAGGAAAGCTATGAAATACAACTGAATGAGCAATATGGAGTGGAATGGAGGAACATCAGAAAGCTCGTCTAAGCTCCATTGAGTGTGTGGTGGAAAATGTTGTATTATATTCTCTGCCGACCAAAGGATCGGCACGCCTTACCTGATATGTCCAAAGTCTGCACTTAGTTTACCTTTCCTAAATAAACCACAAAGCCTCAGTGGGTATGCCACAAAAGAGGGGACTAGGAAACTTGCCCTCTCTGAGCTTGCGAGGCCATAAAGGTTGGGTTGTGAAGGGAAAATCCACAGCAGCTTTGGTAGCAAGATCAGAATCCTGGGAGGGCCATGACAGGAGAGGCAAAGGTTTGTGAGATCCTACAGTTGTCTCTAGAATGATAGCTGATGTGATCAGGCCCATAAATCAGCTGCAATGTGAGGATTTTCCAACTTGGGAGAGCCTCTGGTGCATGCTGGATGGGACTCTCAGGGTAAGGGGGGCAGCTGTTATCTTTCTGTCTAATTTGACAGCTTTTCTTCCTAGCAGACTTCTGCTGAGCTGAAGGAGGGAGAGCAGGCTCCTACAGTTGAGGCAATGTGACGGGTTTTGTCTTAACAAGCCCTGATTAAGAAAACCAGCAGATTTACCAAGCATAATTTTTAAATGGCTTGCATGACACCTCTTCCCTAAAGGCTGAGTTCGATTCACGTACTATTCAGGCTGCCGAAGCTCCAAGCTGCCTAATGCCAACGCTAGTTCATTTGCCTTTCAAGTCCGAGCATCTAATAATAGCTTGCAAATCCTTTTTCCAACAAACAATGCCAAGTGAAAAGCATTTTTAATTTCAATAAGATGCCTCTATTGTGGAATAGAGGACAACTTCCTGTAGAGGAAGAAATGAGGGATCCCACATGGCTACATACTTTGTTGACAGAAACTCGGGGGAACAATGGAGGAAAGCATCCATCACTTGCGTTTCACAAATCACGTCAGGAAAGGGTAGAGGCTTGAAATGCTAAGTTCTCCCTCAGCCTCCCTCGCTGCACTTGGCTCCACAGTATACAATAGTTCTCCTCTATATGCTGAGACTTATGGCTTTCAATAACCCCAACTCGCCACATGGAGAAGCACTCCACAGTTGCTTCTGTAACAGCTGGGAGTTCTGAGTTGTGACTAACAGAAGAGGCAGTCGCTCCTCTCAAAAGATGTTTACTCTTGGTGTTCTGAGGACATTTATAGCATCTTGCTTCTCTCTCTGGTGGACCGGTTAGACCCACGCAAGGGTCTTGCGCCTGCTTCCCAGGCTACGATACCACCTCAAGGGTGGAGCAGAGAACAGGTCACACATGAGTTTTTTACCCTGTTTCTAGGTTGTTTTGAAATGTAACTCCTGTCCCGATGACTTACACACTTCACGCTTGATGTAACGGGGGGGGGGGGTGTGCCATGGAACCAGCAAAGGCCACCCCGAGTTCCCTGCCCTCTCAACTGCTGATGTCTTCAGAAAGTCAATGGCCTATCGTTTGTTTACAATATTTAGGGTTGTCACTGCCCATCTCCCCAGAGGGGATGTTAGCCACCTTCTTGCAGCCAGAGGAGGAGCCGCCTAGCATGTTAAGGTTTTTTCCAGTGGAGAGGATAAGTGCCAAGAATCTGAAAAACTGGCTAAAATGATGGTATTATTCCCCAAATGGGGTTGCTGTATGTTTTAATGGGAATACCCAATCCTTTTTGACATCAACAGAGCAAGTGCTTTATGGTTTTTTTAAACCCTCAAGCTGCACCCACCCTTTTTCAACCCATTAGAGCAGCATCTTTACGTTGCCCTCCACAGCTGCACCTTCAGCCTTTACGAGGACCAGAGGGTTTTTCCCATTCACTTAATTATCCCTGATTTGTTTCCACTGGTCAAAACATGGAAATATAGAAAAAAGAGCTACTCAGTAACCACTGACCAGCACAGTAACCCAGAAAGCAGGGACAAGAGAGGTGTGACGATTGCTAACAACATTCTTCCTCTAGCCACTCACCATGCGCACCCCAAGAAGGGGGGGGTAGGTGAGGAGAGGTTATGGACGGTAGATTTTAATAATGTCTTTGATGGCCCGTCGGCAGATTGGGCAGCAGGCGTTGAGTTGCTTCTTCAGCTTAAGACCGCAGGTGTTGCAGAGGCACATGTGTCCGCAGGTGTAGATCACCACATCCACCTCATTGTCAAAGCAGACGGTGCACTCCCCATTCTTGCTGCTCACCGGCTCCGGAGGCGGGAAGGCGGGAGACACCGGAGGGCTCAGGGGAGAACTCGGAGCAGTCACTAGAAGGCATTGAGAAAACAGACGTCACTCAGAAGGACTACTTCCCCCTCCTCTCTCTCCAGCCTCTCACTCCAAGTGGAAACAGACCGCCGATTTCCTAGGGAACTCAGAATCTCACTGTTTCTGGTGTCTATTCTAAACTCATTTTTTTAAAAAAATTACATTTTTTATAAAATCAAATACTTGCTCGCAGAAGCAATAATTTGGACAAAAGAAAAGTGTGTGCATTCTGTGGAAAACCAAGCATATATCAAACCTAATACTGCTCTGTTAAAAACTACAATCTGTCTCCAGCTTCAGACAGTCAGCATATGCTGTACAACACAACACTTTGCAGCCTCCAGTATGATTGTGTGTGTGTGAGAGAGAGAGAGAGACAGAGAAAGAGAGAGAGAGAGAGAGAGAGAGAGAGACACTATGCAATGATTTCTCTCCACTTTGGCTGCTTCGTGAACAGGAGTGCTGAACACTGTTTTTCTAAATAGCCAGGTAAGCAATGGTGTCAATGTCACATTATTTCCTGAAGATGGTAATACTAAGATGGCCCTTCTAAAATGAAGTTGCCCCCATCACGTGACTTGTATAGAGCCGCATATGCATGTTTTCATGGACTCCAGTTTCCTTCTTCAAACATTTTTAAATGTGTTACAATGAATGAGATTACATTTTTGAATCATATAAGGGTCTGGTGTTTTTACTTGCTAAAAAAAGAGTTAAGAAAGTATTCTGAACTAGAGGTGGGCACAAACCACCAAAATGGTGGCTCATGCCAATTTGTTTGGTTTTTTATTTTTTATTTTATTTTATTTTATTTTATTTTATTTTGGCTGAACCAAGTGTTCCATGCTTCTCAACCCCGACTCCCTTGGAGGGCGCCCACTCAGAGGCAGCGCCCCAGCATCCCTGCCGCCCCTCCTCCAGGTGCTGCCTAGAGTGGGAATCTGCCAGAAGAGGCAGGGCTGGTTAGTGTTGAACAGCTGTTCGTCCAAGAAACAAACCGGCACGAATTATGGTTTAGTGGATCTTGTCCATTTCTATTCTGAACCTATTTGGATCGGGCTCTGAAATATTTTTTAACTAGCAAATATGTCCAGCTTCTCCCGGGTTCTAAAGTCCAAACACCCTCTCCCTTTAATCATGCCCCCCCCATTCTTTTGTATTGGACTCTCTCTGCCCCTACTCCAATGCTCATTTAACCTTCTACCAGGGTTAGAAAAACCTAGAAGCCTTACCCAATGCCCCCGCCTTGCTGCTTCATTTCACATTTTCCCCACAGACTTCTTTATTTTTTGTAGTCATACTCATTTTTCCACTCAAGTTGTAGGTGTTTAGCTAGGATCAAGCTAAACATGGTGGAGCTCCTAGTCTTTAAATAACAAGTTGACATAGATTTCATGCGTGGCATTAATCTATGCCAGAAGCAGCATATGGTGGCATTTGCTTTTTCTTTGCTTTCAGTTCCTCTTTAAAAAAAAACGAGGGGCAGAACATCATTTTTGTCATGACTCCTGTGTGTATTAAAGCCTAGCAGTGCACTAACCAACAGCCTAAGGCCATGTGGGCACTTCTCTCACACAGCAAGAAACAAAGGTTTTGACACTCACAGCATCTATCAACTGGAACATGTTTCATTTCAGACAAAGTAAGATTCAAGGGGTGTGAAGTGACTTCTCTTTTTGACCCGAGAACTTAGACGTGTCTATTCCAGCAAGAGAAGCACAGAGGAGATAAGCAAAATGTTTCTTACCTAGAGACGATTCAGAAGCAGATGAAGATCTGTTCACACTGAACGCCATATCTGAATCACTGTCATACTGGGAGCCACCAGGAGAACCTGAGGGGGAGACAGTCACCGGGCTGGACTGCACTGTCCCTGAAAATACAAAGACGGGTTCAATTTAGCTTCAGGGACAGGCAGTAACCTCTTGCGCATTAAGTCCTGGGTTGAATTCACCCCAAGACAACAGCCTCCACTTAATCTATGCAAGGATCTGTACAAAAGCACCCAATTCTGGTTAAGAGATTCCTGTAGTCCCAGCTCAACATTAATTAATTGTATTGTCACAGGTCCTTCTGTTCGTCAACAGTTCATACCACAGATGCCATCATCTGACTGGAAATGTCTGAATACGTGGCCTAGAAGTCAGAAAAAGAAGGGGGGAAAAGAGAGAGAGAGAGGCAAAAACACAGTGTAAGCTTTAATGTGAGCTTTCATGGATCAAGTCCACTTGTCTATGCCTCCTGAGTCCATGATTCCTTGGACAGTTGACAAAGTGGACTTGATTCATAAAAACTGACGTTAAAATACAGCAGTTAGTTTTTAAAATGCCACAGCATTTGTGTCCAGGGTGGAGTATGTTTTTTTTTAATCCAATATGTTTATACAGGCTAACACAGCTACTGTTCAGAAGACTGCCTAGGTAGAAAGCCTAGATCAGTGGTTCTCAACCTGTGGGTCTCCAGATTTTCCGGGACTGCAAATCCCAGAAGCCCCTTCCAGCACAGCAAGTGGTGAAGGCTTCTGGGAGTTGCAGTCCAGGAACATCTGGGGACCCACAGGTTGAGAACCACTGGCCTAGATCATCTCCATAAACTGATATTTTATTTAGTAAAGGCTGCTGCAGCAAAGGGGCCAAATGCCTAGATCTTCTATAGAGGCATCCAAACCTGTTCTACAAAATCTGTTCACAAAGGGACCTCCAGAGAAGCAAATCTCCAAAAGGGAAAAGAGAATTTTGATTGAAATATATGCTGCTGCTGCTTGGATACCAGAGTAGAGCCCAATTAAAAAGAGATGCTTGTCTACATTGATCATCCATGCTAGCTGAATGGAGCCCCCGCTTCTAACACATAAACTCTTTCAAACAGCACCAACAAGAGCATAGCATGGTCATCATCTTTATGCCCAATATGAGAATTTGGTTGGCATCCCTAGAAAGGTGATATTCAAAGAGGTGATTCTCAGAGTGGGTGTGCAAGGCAGTTCTTCCTTGCATTCTTAATTTGGGGGCTGTAGTAATTCAGGCCAGTGCCCCTTTGCATCCAGGAGCACGACACCCCAATGATCGAGCCAGGGACTGTGGGAAAGGGTCATGAGAAGGCAGTGCTGGTGCGAGAGGTCATCCTTGCAACTGGGCTAAAACCACTGCATGTGCTTAGAGCACTGCTGTTAACAATCACCCAGTCCACAGCCCCTACTTCTGTGGCTCTTGTCAGATGTGAGCAGGATCTCCTGCCTTCCACCCCAGTCCCGTTGTAGGCCCTTGTGCAGACAGCACAGACTCAAACATGCCTTGAGCAATAGGGGAAAACTCAATGGAGTTCACTGGCTCTGCTCAGCACTTGACATAGAAGACCAGGCTTCAGTAATGCTAATGTACGTCATGGTTCATCCTGTGGAGGCTTTAATCAGATGGGAAAATCCAAGTCTTACTTACAGATAGGAACAGCCTTGCTAATACCAACAGGAGATAATCCTCCAAATTTCTGTAAAATGTCTCTTAGCTTTATTAACTTGGCTTTGTTCTTTCTACTTGGTTAATTTTGAACTGTACTTACCCAGTATTTTGAGCTGGTTGATCACGCCATGGATGGTGAAGAAGACCCACAGAGACTGTGAGGTATCCACACACATTAGCATCCCACGGCTCATCCCATTTATTCCATGGTGCACTTCTCCGTTTGGCAAGACCACAAAGTTGAGGATGTCACCATTGTTGAGGACAGGGAACCCTCGGCAAACCACCCAGTATTCCTTGCGATCCAGGAGGAAGTCTGGATCTGCTGGGAGTTCGTTTGTCCGTAAAGTACCTGGATCACAGGAAGTGATGCCAAATGTAAGGGCCCCGTAATATGGCAGCCCCAAATGTCCGACTTCCACAAAGAGATTCTCACCGATATGCAACGGGCGGTCAGAAAACACCAAAGTCCTATTGCTTTCTTGCCAGTTGGTGCAGGCAGACACCCGGTCCTGAGAAAAATTAATGTCAGGTCCCCGGGTCGGGTGGAAACGCAGGTCGGTATCTAGAAAAGCAGGCACCGCTTGGGCAAGCTGCCGTCTGGTTGGGCAGCACGGGATGGTACGGTTATCCGCTGGCAGCCCAGGCATACGGTTCAAGTTCAGATTGGCAATTTTGGCCACCACCTGGTTGTTTTCTAATTCGTTGTTGCTGAAGTTGGCTGAATCATGGCTGCTCTGGGGAAAGCAAGTGCTGAGGCGTGCATTGCTGAGACGGGCGGAAGTCATCGTTTCTGCAAACATGCTGTCTGCAAGGCAAATGGCAAAGAGAAGCTGCATTATGTGCAAACTAATATTGTGATACTGAAAGAGGAGTATTTGCACACTGGCTAGGTAGGAATCTAGAGCAGTGGTTCTCAACCTGTGGGTCCCCAGAAGCTCCTGGACTGCAACTCCCAGAAGCCTCCACCACTCACCGTGCTAGAAAGGGTTTCTGGGAGTTGCAGTCCAGGTTGAGAACCACTGATCTAGAGGAAGAAGACTGGTTTTGCTCCCTGCTCTATCTCCCACAGGTTCCCACAGAAATGGGAGTCGATTCTGCAGCCTTGACCTACCAGAGAGAGAATGCATTGCTTCCAACTTCCCCCCTAGCTCTCCTCCCCTTAGCCTTGCCCATTTAATTCACGCAAGAGAGCCTGGGAAGTGAACACACTTAATTGCCATAGGTACCATTAATAATGAATTATGTAATATACACTGCATGTTAAAACAGGGGGAATGACCTCTTCAATGATTATGAAGCGCATGTTACTCAGAGATCATGTGAGGAGACAACAGCCTTTCTCTCAGTACATGTCCTTTTGGACACCATCAGATGTCAGGAAAACCCAATCCCTCAAACTGTCCAAGTTAGAAGCAGGCTGTTCTCTGTCAGTTCTCCCAAGAGCCAATGACAATAAGGGCAGTTTCAGTCAAAATACAGTACTCAGTTTTGACCATTTGAGCTTCCACACGTTATTTCTTGCAAAAGGTTAGCTCTCAAAACACCTTCCTGCAAAAGCTCTCACTTCCTGCAAAGCAGAAGGGCTGCAGTTCATAGGATTTTTTGTTTGCTGGTCAGCCAAAAAATGTACTTCTCATTGAAGGGGAAAACGCATAGGGCAAGGGGCTGGGTGTCAGTCAACTTTTAAAAGAAAAACAAAGAGCTTGTATTGCTGATTTTTTAAAAAAAAACATTTTAATGTGTGCTAATCTAAACCATGCCCACTCAAAAACATGCTGACTGAAGTCTTGCTAATGCATCCATGATGTAATTTACAAAGGATCACTTCCTGTTATCACTGAAGCTAAATTATCTTTTGCAGTTGTGCCCACAATAAGATGACAGGAGTGCCAAATCTTCCTTTTTAAGTCAGCTCAAGAGCTCCAGTAAATTAACACCAGAAAGGTTAAGCCGAGTAGACTGTGGCGGCTTCGGTCAGATAACCTCCAAGTGCACCAGAGACGTGCATTAAGCTCTTGTTCTAAGAACCATTGAGGCAGCTCATGACATCATTGGCAGCAGAGCCCCTCCACCTTCCCCCCCTTGTCCTTTATGCAAATACCAGGCTGCCCTGTATAAACAAAAATAAGTCCACAATTGTGGCTCATTGGAACTGCACTTCTAGGTAGCCAGACAGAAGCCAAGTTATCACCTGAACTCAGCAAGTTAAGACAATGAATCAGGAGCAATAAAATCTTTTATCTAAATGGGACAGATCCAAGAAGAGGAAAAACCCCACACTTTGGAAAACTTTCCAAACTCTTGGAAAGAGATATATGACACTCTCCTGGGGCCCCTCTGAAGCCCTTTGATAAGCCGAGAAGCTGTTCCTCCTCCTCCTCTTGGGGCTAGGTGCTGTGCTTTCTGGGAGAACACTGGTACAGCCTCTCACATTACATTCCTGCTCTAAGTGCCCTCCAAGGAGATAATGGATCTGAATCCCAAACTGAAGAGGAGAGAAAGACGTAGTGCTGCCCCGGCCCACGGTGTGCACAGCTTGTACTTGATGGAGCCGAGGCATACGTGGAAGAGACCTCATCTCAGTGGCTTGCTCTCCTTCGGCACCACACTCAAGAGTTTGCAAATTAAATTCTGCTTTATTCTAGAGACGACAGTGTAGCTATTTTTTGCTGGAGATTTATTGGGGAAACTGCATATAAGAAATAAGCAAACACTGTATCATGTAAGGCAGGCAGGCAGGCAGCAGAACCTGACACTAGTTCTTTTTTATTTTAGAAGTACAAACATCTATCTCTTGAAGATATCCACATATTTTAAAAAA
>JAHTLZ010000010.1:46266298-46304121 GCA_023846285.1 Phrynocephalus versicolor
GGGCAGGCGTACTTTGGTATGTCCTCGGCACTCATCTGCGACGGGTCGTGAGTAGTGAAGCCGAAGCGCAGGGCCCCGCTCCACCCGCGGTGCACAGACACGAGCTTCAGCCGCACCTTCTCGTAAAGGTGGATGGGGCGGTGGGTGAAGGTGATGCCATTGCAGAAGCTGTTCCTCCGGGTGGCCTTGCGAGAATGGGCGTCCAGGCGGATGTTCTTCCCTTTCGCCTGGAAGTGGAAACGTGGAGGCTCGGTAATGGTGAGGACGGACCGCCTCTCGTGGTTATTGTTAGGCAGGGTGTAGTAAGGCCTGTGGGGTATCGAGCGGGCCTGCTGGCTGGTGTCTGCAGGAAAACAAAGCAAAGCAGTGGCGTTAGAAATAGCTCACTTAAAGCAACCCGTGAAGTAGCGCCACTAGGAGTAGGGAGGCTCCCTTTTGTCAACTGAGATGTTGAAGACGTAGAGCGACCACATTTAAGAAACGAACTGGGCACCTCCTCAAACTCTTTTCCTTCGACAAAAGTTTAAATACTTTCTTTTCTAGTCATCCTGGCAGCAGGAATGTTCCTCACGATGTGCACAGTGCTTTTAAAAACCACACTAGGGTGTCCTATGAAACAAGCACCTTGAAGCAACCTCAGCTCTTCCTGAACGTGTAGACGCAGCCATGCCCTCTCAGTGCCACACTCAGCCTATAAATGGGAACTGGGGGCACTCCATTAAAGTGGCTCTGGTCCTTCCTGCAGGAAAGAATGCAGAAAGTGGTATTAGGTGATTCATGTTCGACACCAGAGCCACTGACCTGTGGAGTCCCCCAGGGTTCTGTTCTGTCTCCTATGTTATATAACATCTATATGAAATCACTGGGGGAGATTATTAGGTCTTTTGAGGTCAGGTGCCACCAGTATGCTGATGAAACCCAGCTCTATCTCTCATCATCTCCAGACTCTAAGGGAGTCACTATCTCAACTTTACTTTAGTTTTTGGCTGCAATAATGACCTGGATGAGGATGAACAAAATGAAATTAAGCCCAGACAAAACAGAGGTGCACCTGGTCAGTCGAAAGGGAGAACCGGCTCGGGTGTTAAGGTAATCAGGAGAGGCCTTTTTTCCCATCCCACCACCCTCACAGGTATGTCATGTGGGAACACACGAAAGGGCCTCCTCGGCTATGGTGCTCAGACTCTGGAACTCCCTCCCACTAGAGGCCAGGACTGCCCCATCTCTGATGTCTTTCCGGAAACAGGCAAATACCTTTCTCTTCAGGCAAGCTTTCCCTGAATGATGGACTACCTATTATGTGTCTTTCATATGACTCTATAACAGGGCTGTCCAACTTTGAACGGGCCGAGGTCTACTTTTTCTGGACGAAAGTGCCTGAGGGCTACTACACTAAAACTTGAACTTATGAATTTTATCTGTTCTGAGCATCTGGCTAGTAAGGAGGGCAGGGGACTGTGCCACGGCCCTTGAACTGCCCCGCTTGGCTGAGACAGTGTGCTGGCAGACCCAGAGCTTTGCTGGGGCAGTGGTGGTCCTTGGGTTGGGGGAACTTATCCCCTCACATTTTTATTGATGGCTGGTGGGCTACTTTTGAACCCTTCACGGGCTACTGGTAGCCCCCGGTCTACCTGTTGGACAGGCCTGCTCTATAAGATCACATAGACTTTGTGTTTATAACCACTTATAACCTTGTGTGATTACATTGACACCATGTTTTCAATGTTAGTTTCCATCACACATAACTTTACATGGAATTTTACTCTTCTTTTAACTGCCCACGCTCTCTTGTAGCTTTAATGTAATGTTGTCTTTTAATGCTGCAAGATGTCCCTCAATTCCCTGTTCTCAATACCTGAACATGTCTTAATTGTACTAAACTGTATATTATCCCTCATTACTGTAAGCTGCCTTGGGTCCTTTTCCAAGGAGAAAGGCGGGGTAAAAATACTTTAAAATAAATAAAATTATAAAATAAATAAACCCAACCAGAAAAATGACTTGTTGCTTTGGAACAAAATGCTGACATGCTCTATTTCAAGGGACAGCATTTTATCCTCTTCTCCAGGAAGGCACATCCATTATTCAAACAGAGTGAATGAATCCACATGTTGTTGATGTGCCTGATTGCAACTGTTGGAACACCCCAGAATCCCTGAAAAGCAGCTTGTGGTTCTTTGTTTGCTGCAGCATCTGCAAAATGGGGCTTGTGGCTCTTTAAAAAAAAAGAAGACCCTTCCCTTAACAGCTGCTTCAAAGCTTGGTTTCTTTTTCTTGTGTTTCAGCATAAACAGCACAGATCTTGTCGTATCCATCTTTTGAAAAGAAAGTGCCTCTTTGAAGAACACAGTACAACTGAGAAGAACTATTGAAGACAGGGAAGAAACTGGCTCCCACAGGGCAGTTTTTGCAAGGCCAACCTCTGATTTCTCTCTATACCAGGAATGGTGCAATACCAAGTACTCGATAACCATTTTCTTATTTTTAATGAAGGGCACAGACACATGTCCTTTGGAAGTCAAGATTAAAGCTTTTGTCCTAATAAATTGCACAGCAGAAAGCACAAATGTCAACACAGCTTGATGCTCTAGTTCAGTGGTGGCGAACCTTCGGCATTCCAGATGTTTTGGACCACAACTCCCACAGTCCTTTGTCATTGGCAATACAGGCTTGGAATTCTGGGAGTTGTTGTCAAAAACATCTGGAGTGCCAAAGGTTCGCCACCACTGCTCTAGTTACTAACCATGACAAGATATGCCCAGGACAATACCTCAAAGGGTCTGGAGTCTTGCTTTAATGCCAAAACTAGTCAATCAAATTTCATACGAGACATAAGGTTTTCTGAACAATACAGGACATCTGCAATAGGCTACAACAGAATCAATCCTCTCTTTATAAGCCTGATTCATTCAGAAGCCTTGCTCATTTCATTCTTCATTAGCTACACTTGCATGCCACCTTTTCTCAAATGAATTGACAGTGGTAGACTTTTCTGCCAGCTCCCATGTTCATCACAATAAGCCTGTGAGGTGGGTCAACTTGAGACAGATTGACAAGAACAAAATAACCCAGCAAGTTAGTGATAACCAGAACCTGGATCTTTGAACTTCCCACCCAAAATTAAAATATTCCCTCAGTTACAGCTCTAGAGCCGAGACTATTAAATTCTATGAATCAGGCAACTAAGAAAAACAAAACTCTCTGAACTTATATTTTACTTTCAGGCACCAAAGGGAAATCATAAGAACATAAGAAGAGCCATGCTGGATCATGCCAAAACAAAAGGCTAAGAAATATTAATTGCAGGGTGTGTGATATTCAATGTATTTCTACAACAAAGCAAGGTCTGTTGTCTACACAAACCTTCAAATAAATCCACTGAAAACACTGGAACTTACCACGACATAAATACACACAGCCTAGGGCTACATGGCAGGCAACTGTCAGTTTTATTCAGATGGATCTGTTTTACCTCTGCTTTGGGCTTGCCTGACTAGAGAAAACAGCTTGGCCCATTCAAGTGCCTTTTGCAGCAATGTGACCTAGGCCGTTACTTCACGAGCCACTCGCTTCGCGGCAAGCCGTCATTTCTGTGCGAACCGATCGCTTCAGTCTGCACGCTCCTCCTTTTTGGCTGCGACGTCACCCCGACCACACCCCCTTTAGCGTGCTCCAACCGGGGTGAGTGATTCCCCTGGCGGAGGACGGGAATCTTTTTGCTTCGCATCTCGCTTCGCTCCCAACGTCACGTGTGGTCTCGGTTTTTGGCTTTTATTTCAAGTTTTTTAAAAAAATATTCAAACAGGGATATCGATGCATCGCTATATTGTTTCATCGCTTTGCGCTGTTACTTCCTCGCTCGAGTAGCAGCGGCGGTGGCGGCGGCAGCGGCAGCGACGGCGGGCGCAGGAGGAGCCGCTGCTGCCTCGCCCGGCCAGAGCAGGGCACCCGGGGCAGGCAGCGTGCAAGCGGCGGAGGGCGGGCGGCTGTGCCATGCGGGGCCTCCCCCCCGAGTAGCGGCGGCGGGCGGCTGCCAATGATGCCAGGAAACAAAACACAGGATCGTACAGTAACCACGCTCTGTCGTGAATGACAGCCAAGCATTGATGCATCGATATGCCGAGTAAATTTTTTTTTTAAAAAATAAAAGGAGAGTGGAACCGGACGTTGCAAATCAGCTTTCTAATGCGAAAGGAGCAGGTGAGGTAGTAATCGATTCGGTCCCAAAAATGCCCCGCGTGAGTACAGAGAAACAGGGGTGGGAGCGAAGGGAGACCACGTGACCACCACGTGACCGCCTCCGAATTCAAATCGAAGGCAAGGTCAATTCAAAGCGAGGCACCTCGTGAAGTAACGGCCCTAGAGAAACAGGCTGAAGTTGCCTTCCTAGTATGGAGGTAAGTGTGATCACCTGCTAAGGGTTACAGATCAGGTGCTTAAAGAAAAAACACAGGACTTGATTGGTGTGAAAAGACAAAGTCATCTGGCAAGAATACTTCTGAAGTGATATCTGTTACAGACCATAATACATAGTAGAAGCTGGGCCTCAGGAGATTTCACAGATATGTGTGCAATGTAAACATCCTGGCAAAGATAATAGATAGGATATTTTAAGATTTTTTTTCTCCAAATGGAGGGTGTCAGCAGCAAGATTTATTTATTTATTTATTTACTTTTGTGCTTAAATACCACCCGTCTTCCAGAGGGAACTCCGGGCGGTTTACAACAAAGGGGAACAAACAATAAGCAAAATGAGGTACAGCATCACAATAAAATGATATAAACAATAACAATCAATAACAAAATGTCTAGGGAACTTGAATAAATAAATGGGATGGTGGTTTTTAATCTGCATCTGGAAGAACCTGGAGACCAATAACCATCAACAACTCTCCACAGGCAATAATAGAGTGCTTCTGGCCCTAGCACCTTGGGATTCTCACTTTCTTTACATTAATACCTAACTACAAAAGCTGAGGAGGGGAGGTGAGAAATGTCTATTGTTAAGGGATCTTTTTAAAACACACATGTGGGCACACAATGGGAATAGTGTTAAAGGTGACAGTGTTATCTTTAGATGACAGAGAAACAGTAAAAGAACTCAGTTCATTTCTTTTCATCTGAAGAACAAAGAGACACAGGAAATGACTAGAAGGAAAACAACAACTTTACACTTTGCTACTTAATGAACAGCAAGTTACAGACAGATTTAATAGTAAACCTTCTCAGACGTTCAAGGCAACAGTTTACTGAATAATGGAAGATTTAACATAAACCTCGGGAAGATCATGATACGGCCAAAGAGCTCAAAAATAAAGCCTGCAATGCACAAACACATCAACCACTATCAAACTTGCTTAGGATTGTAATGTTCTCAGTTACGGCCATTTGCACAACCGGTATAGATTTGCTTTGGGAATGATAAAAAGCTCACTCTGTTTAGCACTAGAATTCCCGTGCATCCTCCTCCAGATGTGTTAGTATTAACTACAATAGATGGGATTGCCTTCCACTAAGCCCTACTGCCTCAACCAGGACTAGCTGCTGCAAAAGAAAAAGAAAAAACAGTAGTTATTATGTCTTTGTCTACAGTATGTTCAGAGCACTCCTGCACAGTCTGTGCTGGGCTAGATATTGCGGCTGAAGACAGTGGAACAGTATTGTTGTGATTAACAGACCTGGTGCTGGAACATTGTCCTGCTCTGAATGGGGTTGCACTCCCTCTGAAGGAGCAGGTCCACAGCTTGGGGGTCCGCCTGGATTCAAAGCTGCTCCTGGACTGTCAGGTAACAGTTGTGGCCAGGGGGCTTTGCCCCGTTTCCGCTAGTGCACCAGCTGTGGCTGTACTTGGATTGAAGACCTGTCCATGGTGATCCATGTCACGGTGACATCAAGGCTAGATTCTTGCAACACACTCTATGTGGGGCTGCCCCTGACAGTTCAGAAACTACAATTGGTACAGAATGCCGCAGCCCATGTAGTTACTGGAGCTAGGAGGTTCGACTCTGTTGGGGCGCTTTTCCAGCTACTGCATTGGCTGCCCATTTGTTTCTGGGCCCAATTCAAGGTGCTGGTTATGACCTTTAAAGCCCTATACAGCTCAGGACCAGGATATCTGAGAAACCGCCTACTTCCATACTGCTATAATCCGGTCCGTCACCTAGGTCATCAGAGAAGGCCCTTCTACGATTGCCACCATCCAGGGAGGTGCATGGGGCGGTGGTAAGAAATAGGGCCTTCTGAGTAGTGGCACCGATATTATGGAATCCCCTTTGAGCTGCCTCCTAGATGGAAACATTTAAGCGAGGCCTTAAGATCTATTTATTCAGGCAATCCTTCTGAGCCTCCAGCCTTTTACAATTTTTTATGTATAACATCTTAATATTCAGTTTTTATCAGCTGGGGAGGGACTTTTAAAATTCTGCTACTGCTCAAGTATTGTTTTTATAGTGTTTTTCATGATTATTTTAAATGCTTTTTTTTTGCTATTTTTTAATATTTCATGTATGAGCCGTTTTAATATACTGTGTTAAATTATTGTTGTAAGCCGCCTTGGGTCCCTTCAGGGAGAAAGGCAGCATAGAAATAAAGTTTATTGTTGTTGTTGTTGTTGTTATTATTATTACTATTATTGCAGTATTTCCCAATGCGGCATGGTGGATAGAGTGATAGGCTAGGACTCTGGAGAATAGGATTCAAAGCTCTGCTCAGTCGTGGAAACTGACTGGGGAAGTGGAACTGGTAAAACAACTCCTTAATTAGCTCACATACCTTGAAAGTCTTGTTAGGATCACTATAAGTCAGTTCTAACTTGACAGCACAGAACTTGCATATTTATTAAAATGCATTCTGCTGTCTGTCTTTAAATGCTCTGTTCCATTCAATGGAACAATGGCCTATCAAAGCAGAAAAGTAAGCAGAGTATAGTTATTTATGTATCTATTTATGCAATGGATCAGATCAGAGACTGTGGAAGAGGGAAAAAACCCAATAACGACAAATGAGATGGAAAGGCAATTTTTTAGCCAGAACACCGCCTTCATTCCAAGCTAATGAACAGGAAGTTTAGGTCAGGGGTTATTTTTTAGGTTGGGGGTGGGGAACAACAGGAAAGCATGCTGTGATTATATAATGGGAAATTATCCAGAAGGAAATGAATGGATAGTTTATTTATAATGCCATCCTTTACTAGTACAAACACCTGTCAGTTACCCTTTGAAAAACAATGCCCTTGGCTTGAGCCAGAAGTATTAGGGCCACAACAAAAGAGCATTGAAAAAAACAGCTGAACCGCAGCAGGCCTCTCTTTTTTTTAACAAGATACTTTTCAAGTCCAAAATCAGCATCTTCCATAAAATAACAGTGACAAAAACAACGTCATGCATCAAATAAAGCAGCCCAATAATTCACCCCAATGGATACCTTCATCTCTGTCGTCTTCAGGCCTCAGAGAAGGGAAATTAGCAAGCTTACTGTAACATGGGGCAAATAACCAGCAATAAGTTTGATATTTCTCTGTGTAGTTTCATGGTGTTCAAAGACAGAGTGGTGTTAATCAGTTTCAGCACACATGACCAGACAAAACAAAATTCCTGTGGCTCTTTTAACAGCAATACACTGATTTGTAGTGTACGTTTCTGTAGATTACAATCCACTGCCTCAGGGAATAGAACACAATATTTTGCCCACAAATTTATATGTACTGTGTGGCACACATCTGTGGGGATTGGTGACTAAGGAAAATCAGAAAGTGTCATGTGTATTGCAGCCTCACTTGACAACAGCATGAGTAACACAGGTAAATTTACTTTCAAAATTTTCATTACATAAATCTGCTGTCAATCAACAAAATAATTAGCTAATGTAGGTTCCTCAGGCTGGTACAAAATGATTATAAGTCTGTTGTCACTAAAGCACAGGAACAATGAATTCTGCTTTCTGGAAGGAGCTGGTTGTGCTAAGGCCAAATTTTTGCCAAAGGAAACAATGTTTTGGTTATATGCAAGACTGTAGAGAAATATATTTGTTTCCATATTTCCACACACACATGCATCAAGAGGCCCCAGGCTCTATTTAAACCTCTAGATCCACTTCTGAATTTTTGGATATCACACACTTCGTCTATTTCAAATCTCTCTTTGTAATTAATTTCAATTCAAAGATGGATTGAGATCAGCAACATAGTATTATGGGACGCTGAAATGTTCTGTCACCAGCTTCTATGCATTTCCACTTCTGATATTAATACAGTATTATATTCACTTATTCTCCTGATTTTCCCAGCTGCCCTGTGTAGAATACAAGGGGACGCTGCTGGCACAGCTCACATTATAAGACGAACAACTAAGTAAGTCCCTCCCTGATGTTGTGGGGCACATTGCTGGGAAATGCAATGGTACTGCCAGAAGAGGTCTGCCCTGGTACACATCAGCAACAAATTAAGATCAAAAAGATATCTGCTGATCAGTGACCGTAATCAGGTTTACCATGCCAATTTAAGATGGGTGTGTGTATATGGTATCGTCAAGGAAACACCCAAAGGCTCGAAAAAAGAAGTCTTGTTGTCATGAATGGAGAATAGCTCACTAATAATTATGTATCAGTCAACAGATTCACATTTGCCAGGTTTACACAATCAATGTTTTGAAAGACTGTTACCTGTGATAACCCAGGTTCATTGTGTATTATCACTTTAAATGTTTGCCAGTGTTTCTGGATTCCCTTTCACTTGTTCCCAACCCTCACACCCATGAACACTGTGTATATAAACCTGTGGCCTAAATACTGTGCTGCCTTTGTCTAAGGAAGCTGATTATAATCAACAAAGGCTCACACTGAAATAAAGGTGCTGGCCTCAAAGGTGCCACAGTATTTTTCATTCTTATTTTGGAATACATTCAATTGAGTGGTAGGTGATAACAGGGCAACAAAGTTATCATGGAGTCACAAAGAGTTTGTCACGACTGTAACAACACAACACACACACACACACACACACACTTTTGGTTATGTGTTTCAGCTTGTGTGGCCTATACTGAGTTCATATGCTTCTTTGTTCTCCTTCCAAAATAAGGAGAGAAAGTCAGTCAGTCAGTCAGACAGACAGACAGACAGAAAGGGATCAGTTGCACACTTCAGCAGATTTTTGGGTAGCAGCCCAAAAAACTCACAAAAGCTATCAGATCCCTGCCGTGAAAGCCTTCGAGTAAACCATAGAAACATTTCAGGATTTGAAGTTGATTGTTTAGCAGTCAACTAGAGTACATTTTAAACTACAGTGGTCCCCCGCCGTTTTGCGATTCATATGCTGTGGTCCCTGAAAGGGCTTGAGAGAGGGCAGGAAGGTTTTAAAAGTTGGGGCTTTTTAAACCTTTCCCCCACTTCCCCAAGCCCTGGGCTCCAGCTGATTTTTCTCCCCCACCCCAGCCAATCAGCTGGAGCCTGGGCTTCACACACCGTCCCCCTGCACCCAGGAGTGGTTGGGAGAAGCGGCGCACTATGTTTAAAAATGCTTTCAGCAATGGAGCCAAGTGCGATTTGAAACATCGCAACCCACCCACCCCAGGCCTGGCCCGACCTGCATCCACATATCGTGGATTTTCAATGATTGTGGGTCGGGTTGGTCCCTAACCCCCGCGATAGACAGGGGGGTGCTGTATAACCTCTGGTTCTCATATAACAACCCAGGAACCTACTCAGCTCTGGTTTATTCTTCCAATTAGACACATGAAAAAGGAAGGGGAGATTTTAAAAAATCCTGGAGGGTTACAGTTGCCCACCTAAACGTAGTCCAACTTCTCACATCAAAACCAGATTTCAATATATGAACCTAATAAACTGAGCATAAATAATTCTAAGGACAGTATACCACAAACAAAAGTAAAACGAATCAGCCAAGATTCTTCTTAGTCCAGATAATGTGAATCTATCCCAGCACCATCATTTAAGCCAACAGTCTAAGCAAACTAGGAGGCAATTCCTTCACAAACCCAAATATGGCAGTAAATTAACCCCCAAAGCAAACCATCCACTGAGTCTCACCCAAATATAACTTTCAACAGGCCCTTTATTCCCAGGATCCTGTCCCAAGCTGCAAAAGATTCAGTATCCCAGAGAGGGAGATATGATGGCAGAAAATAATACTTTACAACCACAATGAGGCATGACAACTGAGATTAAGTACAGCAAGATAGATTTAATGAATCCAGGTCGATTTTGACAGCAGGTACCTGAGACAAAACTACTTATACAACTCTGGTCCACCTCTTAGCACTACCAAGAAAACCTTTATAACATTATACGCACTGAGTTTTCTTACCTAATGACATTAATGGGTAGGAACAGCTAAACATGTTTCCAGTGTTAACATCCAATAGCTCAAAGCCATTGTCCTGTAGTCGGATTCTCAGACAAACATGAGGCATGTATTATTGTTATAATAACTTCAGATGTTGCACAGGGCCCACAAATGATGTGTGTTGCTCACTCATACTGGGTTGATTCTCTTTACTGCTAATGTCCCACCTCCAGCAGTTCTTGGAACCCCTTTTCCAATCCCCGCCCCCTGCCCAAAAATTTGGAATCAATTTCAGAATCCTTCCATTCTGTATTATTTTCTCTCCTTTTATTTCTCTCTTTCCTTCATTTGTTATAGATATTCTACTGTAGCTATATTTTATATTTTATCTAAACATGATACCATACTACAGGACAGATTCCTACAGTATCATCATGGGAAACACCTGCTTCTATATGAGGATCTACTTACACCTGTTGGGAAGATCACATGGAATATGTCCTTATTCCAGCAACCCCAGGTTAAGCAGACCAACCTCTTCACTTCTGCTCTGGGATCAGTTCTGCATTCCAACTTTTATTCCGGAGCCTTGGCTTTGAGCTTGTTAAAATTTATGCACATTCTTCTGCAGCAGGGATGATCTAATAACGTTCAAAACAAAATGACTCCTCTTTATATAAATAAAAACAACTCCCTATTGGAGGAGAAATGTCCTGCCAAATTAATGCCTCTTTACCCTAAGAGAGGTATCAAATTAATTCCATAACCAAAGTTGCTTTTTCTGGTTTCTTCAGAATCACCTCCGTAGTTTGCTGACCCTTCCAGCATGGCTTTTCCAAGTATTAAATACTTTCGTTATATGGTGGATATTACTCTAGCAGTTGAAGGAGATGAATCAGACATTGTCACTATATATTCACTATATACCTATCATTAGTCTTGTAACCTGAATTGCTTTTTTAAAACATAAAGGTGAAGAAAGGCATTTTAATGAATTATTTGAATTTCACCATCATCATGTGCATCATCCCCATATTTCTCGACACTTGCACTTAAATGTAAAACTTTTCAATGGAATTAATACAAAACATCAGGTGTTTCCCAGACCTCTGCATCGTATATAATGCTTTCCATACCCACTCCTACCTTTTATCCGAACCAACTGAGCCATAATCTAAGAATCCCAAAAGATTTAAAACCTTTGCAAAGTCTTGAGGCACACTATCTGATCTGATCACTCAGGTGGAGAGCAGGAGCAGTTCTGCTAAACTCTCCATCTAAAGCACCGTAAGAGCCGAACCTAAAACAGCCATAATATCAACACGTCAGAAAGCTTGTTCTTACAAATCAATTACTCTTGAATCCTTTCCCACTTGACTTTGTTCACCCTTGGGAGTTTAAAACTGTTTTAATCAGAATCCTGTACTTTCTTTGTGAATAACATGCTAGAGATTTTAATTAAGTCGCTAGATAGCAAGAACTGTCATCTAGTCAGGATGTAATTAGATAATTAACGTAGAAAAGAGGGGTTTCGTCTGTATTCCTCCTAACCTCCAGGTTATAGCTTTGAAAAGCCCTTATTTCCTTTAGCACGCCTTTGCTGGTCTATGATCCCATGCTTGATGAAACCAAACAGAATGAACAAGCAGAGATGCAAAAAAAAAGGGGGGGGGATTGGAGTCAACAAAGAAACAGATCTTTCCTGAAGGCTTTCCAGGTTGGTCATAATTGCTCCAGTTTTATTCCCAGAAGGACAAAACTGCAAGGACAAATCCTCAATGGTGTTTCTAGATTACATGGAACAAACAGTGGACATACAGAACATTCTCAGGGTAACAAACGTGCTTTCCAACAGTTCATATCCTGCAACGAAGATGCAAGTAAGGAGAAGGGAAAAATAATGGTTTTTTACAAGTGAGTTGACCACTTAGGGGGAGGACATGTCTTGCCTCTGACAGTGCAGCCCGTTTGTGGAATGAAGCTTCGTTTACTTGATGAGCAAGGAGAGCTGATATTCACCTCTAGACTGGTGTAGAAGCTTTCAGCCCTCCAGACATGTATTAAGCTGCTACTCCCATCATTCCTTTCCCTAGGCCAGCCTGGTTAAGACAGATGTGAGCTGCAGTCTAATAGCATTTGGAAAGACCCCAGCCTTACTGTAGGCTCTGACACATGACAGCCTGTCAGCCAGTAGCACAGCTGAGAATTGGAAAGTATTAGGGAACAAAAGGATTGTTAAAGAAAATGACTGAGGGCAGGTAACTGTGTCAATATTTGATAGGAGAAATGTTTTTCCCCTTTTTCTTGACATCAATATGTTTTTAGTCAACTGTTCCAAAACCTGGCACCATCCAAACATTCTGCATTACAATTTATATCGTCCATGACCACTGGCTAGAGCCAATGGATGTTGAGAGTCCAAAACATCTGGCATGTACCAGGTTGGGAAGACTGATGCGGATGCTGCATTTCTATCTTCAGCACCAACAATTCACAATACATCAAGAGCAAACATGTGTTGCTTACTCTATTTTTCACTCTGAGATGCACTCCCCCCTCCCAACAGTAAGGAGAAATGTCTGTGTGTCTTATAGGGTGAATAAACCCCCACCAGGAGCTTCCAGAGCAGCTGCAGCAGAAGCATCCTGACCAGTGCGGGTCCTAGCCCCAGCTGCAGCCCCAGTGGAGCCTTCCTGACCTGGCTGTTAAAAAAATTACTTTGCATGATTGATTTTTTTTCCATAGAAGAGGGAGAGTAAACAGCTTGACCAGAGGCCATAGAAATGAGAAACAGGCTAGAGAGTAACCACCCACCATGATGACCATAGAGCCCCTCTTCAAGATGGCTGAATGTGAACCCAGGAGAGGGAGTTCTCCCATTCAGCCCATCTTGAAGAGCAGCTCTATGGTCATCATGGTGGGTGGTTACTCTCTAGCCCATTTCTCATCTCTATGGTCTCCAGTACAGCTGTTTACTCTCCGTCTTCTATTCTATGGAACAAATCAATCATGCAAGGTAAAAAAAATTTAACAGCCAGGTCCAGAAGTCTCTACAAGGGCTACAACTGGGGCTGGGAACTACACCAGGTCCAGAGGCCTCTGCAAGGGATGGAGGCTTCCCAGCATGGAGACCCGGGCAGGGGTGCCAGTTTATCTTCTCATTTTACTCTCCAGCCATGCCACTCCGGGCCTCGCAAGAGCAGCATGGCCGGATTAAAACCAGGAGCTGGATATGTATCAGGACCACAGTATGTCTGTGTGAATATTTTTTCACACATACATATCTCTAAAACGAGGTGTGTCTTATGGTCCAGGGTGCCTGGAAGGTCAGTAAAAGCTAGGTGAACATCAAGCAGGCTGCTAGAATCTGCTGGGATGGAACATTTACCACGAGCCGAGTTTTGACTGCAATACTGCAATTTAACCACTGTGCCACGAGGCTTAAGTACTGTGCATGCTTCTGTTCTGCAGAAGCAGAATGAGGCATAGATTTTGACATGGTACGGAATTTAAAATCCTGAAGGCTTGAACTCTTACCTTTCAAAACACCACAGGTTTTAGCTAAGCGCTACAGTAGAGGTTTAAACGTTAGGGTTTCTCTGTTGTATATAGGCTGAGAGAGAAAGCAATCTTTTCTGTCGTTTCTTCAAAGGAAGAGGAAATGCTATTCCCTTGAGGCATGAATTTAAAATGAAATAAACATGTAATAAATAAATCCAGCAGAACAGCTGGAATATTATACATGTTTATTTGACTGAACGGCCTTTTCTGGAAAACAAGGGATAGGCTCTCGGCCATGACTTGATATCCACTGCTTAAAAGTTGCACAAGTCTCAGAGGAATCCTTTAAATAAGTCTTCATCTCATAGATAACACATGTTGAGACTTCCTTGGTCAAATAACGTGAATCATTTTGTGATAAGATGGCCAGTACTGCTTATGTAGCTGACCTCCTTCCTATCTAGAACGCTCTTAAGGACTTCAAAAGGTATTTTGAAAGGAAAACAGACAATGCAGCCTCACCACTGCTATAGATTCAGGAACTATAATTTCGTTGGCACATTTTGGAAACATGTTCCTACTTTTAAGGAGAGGGGACGTGAGAAAGGGGGCACAAGGTCCCTGGGGTGGATCCTTTCAGGGGCCAAACTGCACGTTACAGAAAATACGCCACTACAAGCTAAAATCCCTCTGTGTTCCAGAGTCGTGATACATGGCAGTCCTCAGGAGAGAGCAGCCCTACCTGCAAACAAAGCCTGGGCACTGCTTATTTCCCAATGGCCAATCACAAAACACGGCAAGCTAATTTGCAAAGTATGGGAGGTGTGAAAAGCTCTGGCTGCAACAAGCAGCAGTTTTTAGCACTTCTGGATTCCCTCCTCTTAGTGAGAAAACAGCTATTTGTAAATAGCTATAGGACAAGAAATAAGTGTACAGATCTGTTAACCTGGAATGCAAATGTTACCTTATTTTATGTATCTCATGGGCTGACTGGCTGGAAGAATTCCTAAAAGAAAAGGCAGAGAGAAGCACTCTGACTCATGTTTTTAATGAAATGAAAATTTAATTGAATTCTAGGCCAAGAGGCAAAAAGACCAGGTCTGGTAAATAGACTTCACACAAAGCATTAGTTCATGGAAATTCCAACATAAAGTCATTTTATGCACAGTATTGATTCAACTTTTTGTTTTATTTTTTTCCTTTTATTTTCTCCGCTTCCCACATTATATCCAGAACATAAAATAAGTTACTTTATAAAAACTTTATGTTGGCTGGGTGATTTAGTGCCCCCCAAAATAAATAAATCTTTTCCAAACTCTGGCCCTATGATTTTCATTTGAAAATCATACCGCATGAGGACTAACATCATTACTAAATCTTTTTCAGCTTGGAATGGCAAACCCAAACATGCAGTTTTGTTCTAGTAGCTGTTCACTGTCAGAACGCTCAGTTTTCCTCAGAGGAAATGTCATGGGTTGCACTTGTGACAATACATATTTTTTTTCCATATCAACTTAATCATCTGTCCCATGACATGTCCTGGAGCAATGAACTTTTGTGCATGGGCAGTTCCTCTCAAAATACAAACATCTAATTCTCTGCAATGGGAATTCTTTGTACAAAGGCTGGCTTCACTCGCATCATTACAAAGTCATGCACAATGGGATTGTGACCTTCAAAGGGAAAATTACCTCAGGGCCATGCCATCCTTATTAACAGAGCACCCCTACTGCCATACTTATGTCACAAGCCAAACCACAGACAGAACAAACCACTGATTTGCTTAAGCTAGTTTCAAGTTCCCTTAGTCAACAAACAAAAATATTAAACAAGGCCAGTCCAAGTTCAACAATAAAAATGATAGTGGAGGAAAAAAACACTGTTAGCTTCCCTGACCTCTTATGAGGGAAGGTAGGATGTAAGTCAAATATATCACCTTCAACCTATAGACGTTACAGGGACAAAAGAGTCCACAGCCATTTAGTATCTCTCTCCCCCTTTCCCGAGCAATACCAGATATTTGAAAAGGAAAATGTAGTTTTCAGGCTTGTGAGTACAGTAACTACTTTCAGATCAGGGCTTAGAAATGCTCCTCTTTTGGGCCAAACCGTCCAAAATCCCTCTGCCTCCAGGGAGGTCTGAGGGGGCATTTAGGAAGTTTAGTTGGGGAAAGATTTGCTCATTCATACTGGAAATCCCTAACATCTGAGGAATGAACAAAGTCAGAAGTAGTGGGGGGATACAAAGGTTTAATATAAAAGCCAAATAGGAAAAAGACTCTCTTCTATCAAGAGCCTGAATGATAAGACTACATATTATTCTGTACTGTATTTGTTAGTCCCACTTCTTTGCCTAGCTGTATTACTTTCTTTAGTTCCATGGTCTTTTGCATAAGCCACACAAAACTTACAATTACATATTCTACATCCAAGACAGATCAGCTGAAGATTTGATTTTAGGTTAGATTTCCTGGCTCTCAGAGCATTCCCGTCTTCTCCAATTGCTCGGAAGCCAATATTGTAAGCACATTGCAACTAATGGTCATAAACTGAACAGAGAAGTTTAAGGAGATGGAGCCAAAGGAAGACAGGAAAAACTTTTCCTGGTACCCTCTCACCCCAGTATCTCCCAATGTTGCTACTGATGCGAGAAGAAATATTTACTCAAAATATATTCATCAATAACTAACCAATATGCTCTGCTTGATATTAAATACAATTATATGAACATACAGTACTATCAGTTTTGACCCTTAAGCTTGCAGAAGTATGGTTCTGTTAGTAATGCTTGAGCAAGGCTGGCAGTGGGCTTTGTTGAGAGTATTGGAGTAGAGTGCCAGAATCAGGAACATGAAAACTAACCACATAAAAAGAAGTTCAATGATGTATTAAGAAGAGTTAAACTAGATAAACTGTTCTTGTATGCCTTTGCCTTTTCATTTCAGTACTTTATGAATCTCAAAAGTGTTTTGTGCTTTTCTTGGTTTAAAAAAGAGAACTTGGAAAACTGCGTTGTTCTTGACCCTGTATAATTTTCTAACATTGAAAATCAATGTACATTCAGCACATGTAATTACAGGAGGACAGGACATTTGTCATAACTTGAGGAAGCTGCTTTGAGTACATGGAAGTTTATTTTGCCTTAGCATGTTGCATTAATCCCAAAAATCAAGTTCTCTTAGGAATTCTTTAATTCAGCAGAAGCTTTCCTATCTCTCATTTTAAGTTACACGTCATTTAAACCAAAAGTACAGTTACAGTATATAAAGGGCTTTTACTGTACAAGAATCAGACTATTTTCTATCACTGTCCTGCATTAGTGTCTTTGGAAACAAGAGAAGAAGCACACAAAAAGCATAGGTATTATTATTCCTCTCTAACATGCATCAAAGTGCTATTTTGCACCAATCTTTCCGAGCATGGCTTCTGTGCGAGTGTTGACAAGATGTAGTCCTTCAGACACTGTTGAACTGCAACTCCCATGAGCCCTAGTTGCCATAGACATTGATCAGAAATAGTCAGAACTGCACTCCAATAAGCCCTGGAAGGCTATGGTTCGTCTAGTGGTATTCTAGGGCCAGTCAACAAAGTGATTTTGGGAATTCATGACATTATCTTGGACTCAAGTTAACATGCTTACTGGAATGGGAATGATCAAATCACCATATACTTTTAACTACTACCTGTAGTTCACCCATACAGAAGGAAAGGATCCTAGCCCCACTTGTTTATAGACAAGAGCTGAATATGCAACCAGGCCATGTACATTTTAAGAGAAGCTATTATGAACCTGAATGACAAAGAAACCAAGATAACCATGCTGGTTCATGAATGAAAAACAATAACTTCCCAACCAAAATTTGGGGGGTGGGTAGAGAGAGAAAGAATTCAAAGCCCACCTTTAGGCAATGCCTTTATTCCAAACAAAAACAATGCCTGAAACGGTTGCCCTGTCATCCAGGTAAGTGTTACAGAATTGGCAGGCGGGAAATAAATAAGTGCACAGATGTCTGGACATGAAGTCTACAGCTTGTTTTTCTATCTTCCAGCCTAATGACTCTTCTGGTGAAGACTTTTGGAGAACGCAAAAGATTGCAAAACTTTCTGGTATTGGGTAAATCTCTATAAACAACTGAGCTTAGGATCCTTTCCTTCTGGATTTTCATCTATTGAAGTGCCTCGCCTGCTCTCACCAACTACAAAATCTGATAAAAGCGGCTCCTGACAGATAGATGGAAGTCTTAGAAGCTCTTCCAATTGGCTGTAACTGATTACACTTGTCTGACACTCTTTCCCTCCCCTTACATTTATTTCAACAATTGAACTCTTGAAAAGACACATTCATGTGCGAGGAAATGAAATATAAAAATGAAAGACATAAAATTGGATGAAACCTTTGGCCACAGTCAAAGAAAAATGTGCTGTCACCAAGTCAGGTTATTAATCTTTCCACAATTAAAGCTGCCTGTCAGTTTCTAGACTATACTCATTATTACGTTTGGCATTCGTGCTACAAGACTGTTAGACCACTGGGGTCAATCATTGGGTAGTTAATCCCACTTTGTATCATGTTAAGCAATTTGTTGCACAGGATTCCTTCACACCTCCCTCCTCCAAAAAGTTAACAATTTTCATCTGAATGTTTGTGGTTGCTGAAGAAAATGATTTTATTCTAAGACAGGGCAGATTCTTTATTTTGCTGAATACTTCGTAAACAGCACTGTGCATCGAAGAGTCAATCATCAAAGCAAAAGCAGAGCAAAGTGTTCTGCTTATATACTGCCCCATACCACTTCAAGTAGTCTCTGGACGGTTTACAGTTTTAATTACAGTAATGCAGGCTACACATCCCCCCTCCCCCCAGCAAGCTGGATACTCATTTTACCAACCTCAGAAGGATGGAAGGCTGATTCAAACTTGAGCCTGCTACCTGGGACTGAACCCCAGGTCGTGAGCACAGTTTTACCTGCAGTACAGGAATCAAGTGTATGAAGACTTACTTCGAAGTAAGATAACTCAATAGGACTTTCTCGAGAAGAGAAAACCAACAGCTAGAAGTTACGTTTTTTGCTTTTTCATTTTTACAGATGGATTGCTAGATGCAACACAAAACTGCTGGTACAATCTGTAAGGGCATCTCAGTGAGGACTAAGTGGGGAGATTTAAAAGCATTAGAGGGAATGCTCCAGTATTAGTACCTCCTTTTCTGTGTAATCCATAAAGTAAATCTACCTGGGTTCTGTGCAAGAACAGACAGAAATGGACTGTTGGGATTAAGTATATTTGGAAACTGGCAGAGCATGATATCTTCACTGATGCTGCTAATGCTTTGGAGCCTTGTGCTTACTTGCAATGAAGCCCATATTTGACTTCCAATAACACAACCAAGTAAACTAATTTAGATGATACGGGAGGTAAGAAAAGTTCTATCTAGAAGAAACAGTTATCTTTTAGCAGTTAAAGGAAAGCAATCTCATCTCAGCTTCCCCAACATGAGCTTTTTATCAGTTCCAAATTGTCTGTGTTACTAATCACTATAATAGGACAGTCTCACACTGCCTAAGGCTGAAGGGCCTCATAATGTATTGCCACCATTGCTTCCATCTCAAGACCCCCTCTGAGTGAAGGAGAGGATTCTGTGGGGTTAGTTTTGAAGGATACCTTACTGACAATGCCTGGCTCTATGGCACAATCCCCCTCAAAGCTAGGTCTCTGGAACCAGGCTGCTCTCTGGAAAGTGATTTTGCTCACTTTCTGTGGCCAGCTCAGTGTTCCAGTAGAGTCCCCTTCCTTTCTGTCTCACTGAGGGGGATTCTTAGAGCAATATGGGAGACAAGAGGTCTTTCTCCTGCTGTGGTGTGGCTAAAGAAGAGAATGGCCAGCAAGGCCCTCCAAATTGTGGCTGTAAGTGCCTGTACATGACATATAAGAAGCAGTATAATTCACCCTCTCCCCACTTTGCAGCCTGAGGCATGGGGTGGACACCTCATGGAACAACCAGACCTGTGCCTTCCCAAAACCTTTGCCACAATTTGAAGTAAAAGGTAAAGGCATGAGTATTACCAAACAAACAAACAAAACCCTTATCAATACTACAAAAATTGATTGTACTTTTATTATTTTCTCTCAACACTAAAAGAATAATGTACGCAGAGGTTTAAATCAAGCATTAAATAAAAGTGCAGAACTAGAGTCCAAAATGTACATTGCACAGTCCAAGATAATGACAAACTTTGGACAAAGCTAGAGATGCTTTGCTGCTACTGTCTTAAACATGTCTTATGGAGCTGTCTTTTCTTTTAGATTAGCAAGAATACACAATTAAAACAATAGGGTTGTGCTAAGGTCTTTTCTTAATCCTTAGTGTCACACCCAAGTTTTTAAGATTAATTTATATTATAATATAAACATTACATTTCTATTATAAATATATTATGTTGTATATGATAATATTTATAACTATAAATTTGATTATTAAAATACATCTGTTTTGATTCTATCCAGGGATATTGTAACTGAAAAATATTTTTAAAAGCTAGATCTGTAATCCAGAATTCTGTCTTCTTTAGGCAGTTCCATAAACATAAACAGAAATAAGTACTACAGTACTGCTACTGTCAGTACAGTTGTGATTTGATGTAGCAAATGCAGAATACAGTATATTGGCTAATTTTGTAGGGAATGCTGCTGCTTTCATATAGTTCTAATTAATTATTCTACAGTAACCTGACTAATAAACTAATGGCTTTGCTATCAAATTAACACTATAATAGTAACTAGCAGCAATGATGTTTATCTTTGTGGAAGCAACTTCAGAATATCTGGTTATAGAAGAGAGGTAACTGTCTTATAAAGTCCAGCCTCCGTAACTCTGAAAAGAGTATGTTTACTTGGACATTTCATATGCTGATATACGGTTTACTATATGAAGAAAGAAGGGGAAGTGGTTGTCTAGATAGACAGAAGCAGGGAAAATGTCTTCTGTAGCAAGTACTGTATATTACCAATGACAAGCGAAGGCACCATGATCCCCACACAGCAGGCAAGGGGCCCAGACTGCACAAGGGCCATGCCAAGGGATGATTCAGGACAAATAACAGAGGGAAGCACTGCCGTTCAACTGTTCTGTGCCAGACACAATGCTGTCAGTCCCTCTACTTGTAAAAAGCACAAGTGAACAGGTACTTTTATGAAGCCTGAACAGTACCTCTCACAAACAGGAGAGAGGCATCAGCTAGTCTGGGGGAACATCATGATATGAAGATCTACAAACCTGACTGGGAAGGTGTCAAAACAGCCCTATAAAGGCTGAGCGTGCTCAGTGATTACACTTTGTGGGAGCTAGAACTGAATAAAGTATCCAGTAGAAAAGCACCTCGACGGTGACTGATCTGAAAGCTGATCTGAAATACTATCTGAGTGATCTGAAAAACTATTTGACATAGCATTCCTTGGAAATACTACTTTGGTGACACATAGCCTGTTGTGACAAATGAGGTCAGTGACACAAATGCTATGAATTCTAAGGCACGTTCCTGCTGCTGAAGAATATGAGCATTCTGCTTGCAACATCTCTAATACCAACAGACTCGTCTTCGCAGGACCTCCAAGAATGTTACCGTTCTCAAGGTTTGCTCCTGAGAAGCTACAATGAACAACAACAACAAAAAGTTTAGTTTTGTGTTTGTGTGTAATTGTGCTGTTTCTCTAAGTTTCAACTGCCATTTGTTAAGGAAGGAACATCAGCGACCCACTTTATGAAATGGCTGCAAAGAGAAATCTAAAGACTACAAAATTAATGATGGCATTAAGAGTGCAATCCTGTAGACATTTACTCGTTAGTAAGCCCACTGAAATAAATGAGCATAAGGCTGTACTAGAAACATTTCCATTAATAGTAACCACTTTATTGCACATATGGACGTGATTTCTAGAGAAAGACAGAGCAAGATTATTATGTTTGCATATACAGTATATATACATACACATAGTCACATGCATGCACATATTTTCATTTAGATTCCAATCTGTTTTTTACTGGAGAAATCAAGATGCCTACTTAAATATGCAATGAGGCCTCCTCCGGTCTATCACCCCCAAGGATGGAACTATGCTATGTTGGAGGGAAAAGAAATACTGCATAGACCGGCACTTCTGAAGGGCCCAGGCTTAGAAAAGTCTATGAATAGTTTTGGGATGAGCAATGGAGAAGGTGAAGTGCAAGCCTGCCAGTATTAAGTGACACTCATTTCATCTTGCTGAAGGTTAAAAGAACATGTGCCCTGCTGAACATAGCAAGCCTGTCACCTTTCCTCCTCCAGCAGTGCTAGAGTAGTACCGCAATGGAATCAATTACCCCAAGAAGTGGAGAGTGCCCCAACACTGGAGACACTCAAGAGAAATTTGGACAACCACTTGGCAGATATTCTTTGACTTGGATTCCTGCCTTGAGCAGGGAGTTGGACTTGATGGCCTTGTAGGCCCCTTCCAACTTTACTATTCTATGATTCCTTCTCTTTCTGATAGTCAGAAGATGACCAATGCTCTTTCAGTTTGCCACATCTAAAAAGAAATATTATAGGGCTGATATGTAGCTGCTTACCTGCCTAGATGCCTTAAGCACATCTGATCTCGCCTGATTTCGGAAACTAAGCAGGGTTGGCCCTGGTTAGTACTTGGATGGGAGAACACCAGGGAATACCAGGTGCCTGATGAGGAACTGGCAAACCAGCAAACCACTCCAGTATTCCTGCCAAGAAAACTCCATGGACATGGGGTCACGAAGAGTCGGCCACAACTGTAACGATGCAACACACACACACAGACACACAGACACACAGACACACAGACACACAGACACACACACACACACACACACACACACACACACACACACACACACACACACACACACACACACACGTAGATGCTTTGGGTCTTTTCTAAAGAGAAAGGTGGGACAAAATTATTTTAAATAAAGAGCAACAGGTAGGGAAACTGGTTACTAAGAGAAGCAGCATTTATTTTAAAGGGAAAAGAAATGACAGGACTGTTTCAATTCACGGAAAGCAAGACAGGCAGCCAAACTAGCAGGAGGCTACATGGAACTACGCAGGAAGGAATATACCTTCTCTCTTTTTCTTGGAGAGTCAAATATTCCACAAAGGACGTGGAAGAATGTATGGGGGAGGGGCGGGCGCAACATGACTTCCGACTTACCTGTACCTAGTAAAATACTAGATTATGTTCCAATGTTTTACTTATTATACATAGTTTAAAAAACATTCTGGCAGAAAAGGAAATGTTCTGAGAAGAATGAATGTGTACGGAAATCTAAGAATGGAGAGTGGGTCTCCTTTTTCTGGGGACATCCTGGGACTGTGTACTTTGCCTAAGGGAGGCACAGTGAGGAATCAAATTCCCAGATACCTAACTAACCTAGCTGTTCAGTCAATATATTAATACTATTGCTGTACTGTTAGCACGGGTAGCAATAGGTACACTATTACTCAGCTGCCTTGGGTTAAAAACACCCCAGAATGATGCATAAAAGTTAATATAAATACACATTACAAACAATAGAATATAGCTCATAAAATATCAAAATATCAATTATGTCCATAAACTGTGCTTATCACATCACTTGCGAACTCAGAAAGGAATTCAGAAAAGAATTCTTTCCTTAGAAAATGTTTACGACTTATGGGAACTGGGACAGAGCTCCAAATGGCTTAATATGTGCAAAGAACTCAGCAGATGTCTATGCAAAAGGCAAACTGAACTCTCATCACTCAGGCCAAGTGACTGGAATGATACCAACAAAATATTTTAAAATAGGAAGTCCAGTACACATGTAGCAAGATGTCAAAGGAGGGGTGTATTGAAAGTGGTGTCAGCTGGTCAAAAAGGTGTAGTCTCCTGTTGTCTTGCACCGCATCATGACTGATTATAACTTTTGACAATATGCATTCAAGAATGAGCAGTTGTCCAAGTCTAAGAGGGAGAATGTATTTTATGACAAGGATCAACAGTGTGCAAACTCAGCACTGCAAACATTATATGCCAGACACACACACACACACACACACAACATAAATAAATAAATAAAATAAAATTACTCCCCACCTTAAAAACAAAGTCTTGTAGCACCTTAGGTTCTATTACACATTCTTTGGCATGCCAGTAGAACCAAAACTGCTGACTGGATCGTTCTTTTTCCTAAATCCCTACATGCATCCAATCTAGTTCAGATAACAGGAGACCATAAGAAATTGGGAGGGGCAAACAGACCTGTGTGGAAGGGGAAGTCCTGCAGTAAGTGGTCTCCTCTCTGACTGTTGGATGTAGCCCTTAACTTCAGCCTGACAGAATGATCCACACAAACCCATACCTCAAGGAAACTCTTCCTCTCTTCAGGTGCGACAGTACTAACTTTGTTGTTTCATGCTGCAAAAACCAAATAAAACTCCCCCAGGGGGAAATTTCTCTCCAAACGTGACTTACATTGGATGGATCCAAACTGTGGATGACTCTATGTCACTTAGAACGAGATGTACAAGAACAGAAAGTCTCCTGAGGCAAAAGAATGTGAAGTGTCCCACCTTACTTGCCAAGAAGAAAGTGATCCATATAAGAGGTGTGGGCCAATTTTGTCGCTCCAGATGTTGCTGGCCAAGAGAGATTCTCATCCCATGTTACTAGCCCTTCCTGATAGTAGCCGCAGCTCAGCTCATTTCCCACTCCTACTAGGCAGACTTTCTGGGTACAACAACTCGTTCACAGCAACACCCTCAGAAGATATCCTCAGAAGTAAGCCCCATTTTGTTCAGTAATTTTTTTCCAAGCATGTGCAACACCACAACTTTGAAAACTTCCTCCTTCATAAATTCATTATTTTCGCCTTCAGGAAAAATGTGAAGTTAAAAAGGTAGGATGGAACTATAATTGTAAAAAATAATAATAGGTGGAGTGCTGTTTCAAGCTGAAGGGAAAAAACATGCCCCCTTGAAGAAAGCATAAAAAATGTAAAAAAAATCATTTTACTGAAGAACAGGGGGTTGAATTCACTCCTATAAAGTGAAAACAGTATCTCTTTGTGACTAGAAAAAACAGAGAAGAGATCTTAAAGTTTCAGGCAAAAACTGAAATGGCTCTCTTAAAAAACATTTTATTAGGAATGCCTAGGTTGTCAGGAGAGAGGGATGGGGGTCATCTGACACTAAAAGCCTAATGTCTTTAAAGTGGAATTGAAAAAAAACCAAGTACGGAGGGAAGAAGAAACAAATGTATTCTGTACTCTATTTTTTCCTTAAAGTTCATTTAGAGGTTGTGGACGCATGCACCCAGTGCATCACAAATTTCACATGAATAAGGTCCATTAGGAGGGCCAAGCACCACATGATCTTAACCATCTAGCATTCATTTTCAGATTTATTCCTGAAAGAAACCTTTAATAAATTTCTGATGTAGCTATCGTAGTAATAAAGATCATGAGATAGAACAGGCATGTCCAACTTTGAACGGGTTGTGATCTACATTTTCCAGCCAAAAGTGCTGGCAATCTACCACCATGAAAATTAAGTTTCAAATTAGTATCAAATAAAAATTTAACCCAATAAGGTTGAAGGATCCCCCCATTTTTAATGAACCTTCTGTCATTTAATTGGATGTGATCAGTTGTTAAGCAAATTAAGCAAAAACAAAACAGAGAGACGAAGATCCTGTTAGAACTGCGAGGGGAAATGGAAAGTACATTTTTCTTAAAGTTTTGTTAATAACTTTCTTTAATTGTCTTAATAACTTTCTTTAACTTTTATTGAGTCATTTATGTTAAATATAGGTTGAGTATTAATCCAGGCTGATCTTGCACAATCTTTAATATTTCGCTCTTGCACATTAATGAAACACCTGAGGCTACATTTCATCCACCAGCTTTCTGAAGTTGGATGAAGGCTTTGAATTGCATGAGAACCAGTCTCAGGGAATCCTGGAGATGTTCATCTTTCATATTGGAAAATGACACTTTGCCATTTTCAGATGAGAAAACACAGATTCATATAAATAAGTTGAACCAAAACAGGAATGTACAGCTTCACTGAATCTTCTTGAATTGGGAAATTTGTCTCTAGGCACTAGCTTCCAAAATGATTCTTGCTCAGTGCAGGTCTTAAGAAAAATGTCATTTAAGGGTTAATAGTTCATTTTCAAGAGATGGATTGTTCAATGAGTAATTTTTACTGATAGCAGCTGCAGTTTCTTTAATTCTACATCTACTTTGAATAGGTATGACAAGTATGACACAACTGTTCCAATCTTTTGGAAGTCACAGAATTGTTTCAAATTCCTGGATAACAGAACAGATTTCTGCCGCATACTTCTCATTCTGAAAAACAAAATTTTTGTCCCAGATGGTCCTGTGTATTAGGAAAATGATCCAAAGTGTTATTTGCAACGTCAGTCATTGTTAGCTCAAATGTGCTCTTGTAGGATGAAACTGTGCTCATCATCTCGCCAATGCATTTGTTTTTATCTTGTAGTTCAAAGTTTGTATCACTAAGTTCACCTGTAAAGTCAGTGAGAAATGCCAGATCACATAACCACTCATCTTCTAAGTCTGCTCTGTCATCTCCTCTCATTTATAAAAAATTATTTCATTCAGCAAATCATGAAATATTTTCAGAAATGTGTGCCCACATAGGAACCTTACATCCGTATGCAAAATAATTTCCACTGCCCCTTCATCAAGAGTAAGATTGAAAAACCATCTTTGAAGTAATCTTCCACAAACTGAATTTATAATTTTGAAAGTGATGTCCATGACAGTCTTTGTATTGAGTCTCTTGTTTGCCAGACTTTGCTGGTGAACGATGCAGTGGTAAGAAAGGAAATCTGGGAAGTTGTCATGCTGTCTATAGAGCACTATGAAACCGTTCACCTCACCTGTCCCTGCTCTTGCTCCATCAGTAGTGATGGAAACAAGTCTATGCAATGGAAGATTATACTTTGTCACAAAGGAATGGAAAGAACTAAATATTTCCTTACCAGTAGTTCTCCCTTTTAAAGAAATCATTCCAAGTTGTTCTTCTTTAACACTGAAGTCTTCAAAAACCATCCAGATAAAGACTAGTAACTGGGCTATGTCTCTTATGTCTGTAGTTGGAGTGAGAAAGCAACACAACTTGAAACATCCTGCAACAATTGTTCAATTGTGTCTCCACACATTTTGTATTGACTGCACGGCAGTGTCTTGAATAGCGGCTAACTTTCATCTTCTTTATTTTTAAAAAATAATAGTTTTATTGACAATTCATTTAAAAGAACACATGAATTATCCAATTTGTTTGTTTGTTTGTTTGTTTTTTGTATAAGATCGGTGGTCAGTAGAGGTTGCCATATTTTCAGGAAATGGTCGTGTTCTCAGTTTTTCCATAGGTACTACTTCCCATATTCTGTTTACAAATTTTGTGAGTGTGAGATTTTGGGCATGTTTCCAGTCCTAAGTAATTTCCATTCTAGCCACGCCCATGAGAATTGCTATTAATACTTTATTAGCTAGTTTTGCATTTCCCCCAGTACATAATGAAAATAATAACATTTCATTTGGAACTATTTTCGGTTTAGATAGCTTCTCAAACCAATTAATTACCTTACTCCAAAATGTTTGCTATGATCTTGTTCTTATTTTTAATCCTTCAAAAAGATTTTCAGCTGCTTCAAGAAAACAATCTTTTACACATTCCCCTTCAGTGAAAGGTTTGCATTTCTTTGTGATCAGGTTGCTGACCTTGAAGGATATTATGGTTGCATTGACCAAATATGACCTTGGCTTCGCCATCAACTGTTGCTGAGTAGCTGATTTCAATTTAAGTTCTTTGAGCTTCAGTTTACGAATTTCACTTTTGGGTGGAATATCAGCATCAAACTTTTTGCTATGCAGAGCCATATAATGATGTTCCAGATTACCCCTTTTGGGCAAGGATACTGGGGCATTACAAATTACACAACAACACTTGTATTTCATCATGATGAAAAAGTAGTCCATTCCCCATTCATCATGAAAGTGGTAGGTTTTGCTCTTCTTTGGAACGCTCATCTTCATTATACTGGGGTAGCTGGAAGTAAGAAGGCCAAATCTGCTATAGTAGTATAAACTCTGGCTGAATCTGGTCCTCACTGGCTGAATCTGGTCATTTCTAAAAGTAAAAATGAGAATTCATCACACTGGCACCAATATTCAAATACCACCAAACAATCATCAAAAAAACTCAAACGCCTGTCCAGCAAACCTGATAAAATCAAATACTGCCAAACAAGTTCAAATACCACCACACACAATTTAATAATTTCTGCACACCATACAGAATCAAGACAAAGGCTAGACAAAATAAAACTGCAGAGGCAAGTAAAAGTCATAGTGGTTTGAACCAACCTGAAGGCAAGCTAGAACAAAATTGGAAAAGCCCGCCAAAATCACCAGATTCTTGACACTTTGTTGTGTCTGCCCAAAAACATTTAATGAAAGTGAACTATAAAGCAACCAACGACCAGCACACAACATAACTAATACGGTAAGTGTATTCAGGTAAGTCCGGGCAGATGGATATCGCCCGGTATGCAGTATAACACACTTCTAAGGGGTGTTGGGGCGGGGGCAGGAATGAGTGATTCTGTGGACGCCCCGTGGGGTGCCCACAAACTATCGGCACAAAAACAACAAGTGCCCCCAATACATCTGCAGGCAAGATTCCCGCAGGCAGGGGAAATAGACAGGCAAAGGATCAGCAGCGGTGGCAAGCCATCAGCAGACGACCTGACAGCACGAGCTCTCTCCTAGCAATGAGGCAAGCTGCTGGATAGGTAGAACCAAGTGGGGTTGGTGATCTACCTTGGACCTATCTGCAACCTACTGGTGGATCACGATCTACCTGTTAGACATGCCTGAGCTAGAAGATTGAGAGTGCCATTTAAGATTCAGCTTAATTGCAAGCCACCATACTTGAGCTTCATTAGCTAATCCTAACCCTGGACAGTGGAGCATGGCCATCTTTAAACATTTGTCAAGAGAAGAAGTATATTCTGCCCCCCTTCCTTTCTGTCAGAAGCACCACACAACAATATATTGGCACAGTTAGCATAAGATTTCCAATAGTAAAATGACATAGGTGTAAAACTGTCTGTTCTTCTCCATACTCACAAAGGACTGCACTATTGGGAAAACCTTATTTTCTTAGGTTAAGCTTGGTTCTGGCAACTCGTCTATAGTCTATTAAGCAACTGCCATATAACTCAACTTTCCCTGGAACCAAGAGCCAGACTTTACTGGGGTTCCATCAATATTAAGAGGTGGAATATGTCTGTGGATATCCAAAGTGGGCCTTCAACAAAGCAGTGGGCCATCCCAGAAGAACAAGGGATCAGTCTGAGACCCAGATCTGATGGAAGAACCTGGTCATTCCTTACATGGCTGGAGTGTCGGAGAAGCTTAAAAGGATTTTTGGCAAACACCACATCCCTGTTTATTTCAAACCCACAAACACACTAAGGCAGAGACTTGTCCACCCAAAGGATCCAATACCAAACCATAAAAGGAGCAATATAGTATATACGGTCCAATGCAGTGAAGAGTGTTTAGACCTCTACATTGGAGAAACTAAACAGCCATTAAACAGAAGGATGGCCCAACATAGGAGGGGCAACAGCTCAGGACCAGAATCAGCAGTACACCTCCATTTGAAGGACAAAGGGCACTCTTTCAAAGATGAGGATGTACACATATTAGACAAAGAAGAGAGGTGGTTTGAAAGAGGAGTAAGGGAGGCTATTCATGTGAGCATTGAAAAAACCCCTCCCTCAACAGAGGTGGTGGGCTCCGGCATAGTCTATCTGCTGCTTATCAGGCTGTGCTTTCCAAAGTACCGAGACAAATCAAAAAGCCTTCACCACCAAGGCCATAGCTAATGACCCATTCTTGATAGATTACAGCACCTTAGGCCATTGTTCACCTTAAGGCTAAGGATACTATTGTCTCCCTAACGAGCCTATTTAGGCCATTGTTCATCTTATGAGCCTAATTCAGGCCAGGGTAACAAGAGGTCAAGCTGCCTATAAGATGGAGGATTTGCACTAGCTGTATTCAGACGGATGAAGCTGTTTGGATGAACAGTGAAACCTTTCTATGACTCAACTTCCAGAAGAGGTGGAGTATTTATTGTGAAAAAAGTAATGATTTGGAGATGCTCTAATTGTTCTTCTCTGCCTGGAAAGATTACGAAAGCTTTCCTTCTAGCCTCCAATATTCAACACTGGTACTGTCTGGTGATCTACAGGCTTCCTGAATGCTGAGAAGCATCAGGGGAAGGATGCTGAAGAAATGTGAATTTCATGCTGCTTCCTCCCTTGGAAAATCCCTCCTAAGGTGCTGGAAGCTTCTTAAGGCCAAGAGACCAAAAACTAGGAATTGGAAAACTGAGAAGAGAAAGATCTCTTCACCTGACATTAAGCAATCCTGCCTTTCCACTGTTTCCCCCATGCCACAGCCCTTTATTGAAAGAGGGTCCATTCCCCTTTCCAAAGAAGCCTCCTTTGACTGGTGCTTCTCGTCGTCCAAACTTCTTCTTCAAGTGCCATATCCTCATAGAATGTTGGCAATCAGTAGCCTGACCTGGTTTCGATCTAAAACTATTCTAAACAAAGCAGCTGTGCTCACTGCAGACCATTGGCTTAAGTTCTGAAGCCAGAATGTTCTTCTACACCCTGGGCCATGCTTTCTGTCTAATTTTCCTTGAAGGATAACTTGCAGCAGATGGTATTTCTTATTGCATGTTATGTGTCCGAAACACTGCAATTTTCTTCTCTATACAGCATTGAGAATTTCTAACTTTTTATTCATGCACTGTAACACAGCTACATTAGTGACTCTGGCTGTCCAAGGTATCTTCAGACTTCGTCATCCAAACCCTTGCTTCAAAGTCCCACTGAGTTCACAAACATGATATGCAAGTGAATATGTCCATCCTACACAGTGTGAGTGAAAGGATGCAACAGGCCAGTATTTGAAGATTATCTGAGCAATGTCTCACATGGTATTGTTTGCATGGGCCAAACATGTCACGTTTGCCTACCCAAAGCTGGTACATGGTAGAAGTCTCCCTAGCTTTAAATGGACCACCCACATCACCAATCCTATGTTCATTGTTTCACTTTAGCTCCACATTCATGAACAGACAAGTGCCAGGGTGTGACTTCCTCTCTAGAATAACAGTCAACACTACAGCACCACACATTTGTGGGTTGTTTTAGGCTTCAGCCAGTCTTTGTACACATAAGTCAAAATCAGAAAGGCTGCTGCTTCTGAAATATATTTATGTATTTGAGAGGCTAAAGATAAAGTGCCCAAAGGAAAGGCGTTCCTTGCAGAAACTGCCAATTTTCAGATGAGGTTGTTAGGCAATAGAGCACAGCTGTTGCACCCCTGGGACGTGAGAGTTCAGCTGTTCCAGCTCACAGAATTAATAAAATAAACCGTGAATTACTGACAAACATTTAAACTGTTCAGACAATATGTGTCGGGGATTTTAAAGGAAAATGAACCAAGTTCCTCACTTTACCTCAGGAGGGGAAGCTTCACAATCCTTTCAAATAAGGCCTTGCCTACCCAATTGTTTCAGATGTTCCAAAGGATACATCAATTGCCCCTAATCCGGTACATGGATGTGTTGTTGTGTTTCAAGTACAGCAAAATGCTGAGACGTGTATATCCTTATTCAGTAATAATAAAATATATGTACTCCTCATATGGTTAAGGGTGCAACTTCCACCCTCCTCCATCAATGATTTCCTCACTTGGAAGTGAGTGGTACAGCTGAAGAGAAGCCTACTTTTTATTCCATAGATGTTCGACTCATGAGTCAGAACCTTTTCCATGTCGCAGTTTACAAGTGGAATCTCCATGGATGCCACACAAGGCTCTTAATACATGGTTTCTACATGAGAAAGTGATAATGGTGAGGATAGAGCAAAAGCAGTCCCATTTATGAACATGTGAACAGGGCTCGTAAGTTATGCAGATATCCATAATGTATTTGCTTATCTTGCAGAGTAATTCTGCCAGCCCTGGAGGAGACATTGAACTTGACACTTGTCTAGTGGAAAGTGGTCTTTCCATTTCTTTCCATAGTAGGATATCAATCCAAAAAACATAATTTAAGAGCCTGTCTCTGCACTGATATTACTGAAAAGTGGGCTTTAAAAAACTGATGTTCTCCTTATATTGAACTTTGAAACAAATCCCTGGTTCTGCACATATGTAGAATGATTGCAGACTCCACCCATTTCTGAAGTAAGACCTTCAAAGTGTAATGCTACATAGATGAAACATCTAAACCAATGGTGTCCTAACTTCGGCCCTCCAGATGTTTTGGACCACAACTCCCACAGTCCTCTGTCACTGGCAATCTAGGCTTGGAATTCTGGGAGTTGTGGTCCAAAACATCTGGAGGGCCAACGTTTGGACACCCCTGAACCAAACAGGAAATAGTAAGAACATGAACTATCTCCTTCAAGAGAACCACGAGAGGATAAACTTTCAGCTGCAATTCTGTACTCAGCCAGTTCTTTAAACTGATGGTCCTTACCTGGAAAAGGACAGGCCTGAGAAGGCCCCAGTGCATCTTTCTACACATAATGAGGTCTGCTGTTTTCTCTGATTCCCATTTCAAAAGGTTCAATACCAACCATGTATACACTATCAAAGTAAATTAAATTAATTAAAAATATTTTACCACACATTTCTCCTTAACAAGAACCCAAAGTGGCTAACATCATTACAAGACCATGTTTAAAGTTAAAGTTAATAACATTGAGCATGCAAAGGCGGCTTACATCATTAATAAAAATAAATATACTAATATTAAAAGAGATCAAACAAATACTAGACAATGTATTCTCAAACTTTTTCACGACCAGGAATAGATAGCTGTTGTGAGTTTTTGGCACTGTTTGGCCAAGTTCTTGGCCCTCTGAAGATGCCGGCCACAGAGTGTGGCAAAACGTCAGCTGGAAAAACTCACAACAGCTATTAAATACCAGAGAAATTGTAAACAAAAGCAATACTAAAACATATTAAAAGCCATAAGGCATGTGTGTGTTGTGTCATTACAGTCGTGACCGACCCTTCGTGACTCCACGTCCATGAAGTTTTCTTGGCAGGAATACTGGAGTGGTTTGCCAGTTCCTACTCCAGGCACCTACAGCACCTGGTATTTATTTAAGAATCCCACTTAGGCAGTTAATCATAGAGGGAAAGGTTGCTGGAAAAGAAAGATCTTTTGTTTTGTGGAAGGAAAGCCAAGATGGGATAAATCTGGCCTCCTGTGGGAGGGAGTTCCAAAGTCTGGGAGCAGCAACAGAGAAGGTCCTTTCCACTATTCTCAGAATTTACCACCTGTGTAGGTGGTGGGACTGAGAGAAAGGCCTCTCCTAATGATCTTGAACACCTGAACAGGCTCATGATGGGAGGGGGCAATGTCTTTTGAGATAGCTTAGACCTAAGACATTTAGGGCTTTGTAGGTTAGAACCAGCACTTTGCATTGTGCCTGGAAACCGATCGGTAACAAGTGGAGCCACGGTAACAAGAGGGTATGTCAGGCATGTCCAGACTTCAGTCCTCCTGATGTTTTGGACCACAACTCATAGAATTCTAAGCTTAGATTGCCAATGGCAAAGGACTATGGGAGTTGCAGTCCAAAACATCTGGAGGGCCGAAGTTTGGACATGCCTGGGGTATGTGATCCCTTTAATGAGCTCCAGTCGGCAATGTTACAATTACGTTTTGGACCTACTTAAGTTTCTTTTCCCTTTCCATAGGCAGCTCGTAAAGTATATAGCACTAATCCAGCTGAGATGAAACTAAAGGACACATCACTGTGGCCAGATCATACTTGTAACTAAACGACTTGTACTGATCTAGCCAGAGCATACTCTAACCACTGCAAATACTGTACCGATTCAGGTGCCCTCTAACCATTGCAAATTCAAACACGTGCCAGTACTGTACAGTATATTTATTTTCATCACTTTCCTCGTTGATTAGTTATTTTCTTCTTGTCCAAAGACTCTGATCCTAAAATCTTCCATCATCCCCCCACCCCCTTCACATTTCCTTCTATCATGTGCTCTGTTCAGTTATTGAAACTGTGGGTGTATTTCAAGACTGTATCTTTCCTCAACACATAATGCTAACCTCTGAACTGCCGCTAAAATGTGTATGCCAGAAAAAATAAAACCCAAAACACAGTTTCCAATCTAAATCAGACCACTGCCTCACAAATTGTGCTAACTTGAGTCTTTTTTAATCACCTGTTCATCTTGAAGCTCACAACTCCATATCAAGCCATTAAAATATAAGCAGAATGATTGGGTGATATATAAATACATAACAACTATGTGAGGAATTTTATGTAAAAACAAGGTTACCAGATTACTAAATAATTTGTACATAGTTTCAAATTAGTTACCATATATACTCAAATATAAGCAGAGCTTTTTAGCCCTTATTTTTGGCTGGGGGAAAAAACACCCTCGGCTTACATTCGGGGCAGCTTATATTCGAGTATATACAGTACTGTAAACTAGTCAGACAGGAAAGATATTTAAATTAATTTTAGGCAAGCAAACCAAAATAATTTCTTACCACATCCTATCCATATATGAACTTTTCAGAAATTAATTTATATGAGCGGGTGTGTGTGTGTGTGTTAATGATTCCTAACAGACCTACGACTGACAAATCTCTTCACTTAAAAATTTAAAAAGGCACAGTATGCAAGTCAGGAAGCCTTCCCAAGCGCCCCCGCCCTCAAAATAACAAAAACAATTCAGAAAATTTCAGCCATTTCAGACTGCTGGCTCACTGAAATCTATTTTCTTTAAACAAACAAACCTAGACTATTTTTAAATTAAGTTAAATATATAGTAATATATATATATATATATAGTAAAAGGGGACAACCAATTCCACAGTACAACAAAGGAAAATCAGTGATTACGATGTTTACCTCAACATATCATGGGTAAGCTTGTGGGGGGAAATGAAAGAAAAATAATTGAGGAAGCAGCTCGCAACATTCTCTTGAAGATAAAATATTGGTGCTTGCTAACAAGGTTCATATGTTTGCTTTTTAAAAAAAACTGGGATGAGACTGAAAAGTGGGAGATCACAGCATGCAGTACAGAGCACATGCCATGCCAGTGTGAAGATCAATGCCAGATGGCGTGAAGAAATGCCATTCTGGGCATACTTCTGACTATAATCCCCAAAGTGGTGGCATCCAACTGGTCACATCAAAAGTTCTTCTCCAGAGAAAGTAACTTCAGGACTTAAACAGCAGTAATCATCCCCTTCATTTTGGAAGTTACAGCCAGAGTTATCTTTATTGTTTAAGAACCTAATAAAACTGTCCTCAGAGACCCAACAGCTCTGATAAGCTTTTACAAGGCCAGATGATACAGTGAACAGAAGATACGTGGGAGAACCTGGCAGGCTCCCTGAGAAGCACAGGAAAACATAAGGAACATAATATATTTTTCAGAGGCTAAGAAATGTTCTCGTAACATACTTCATTGACGTCAGTCCCCAAATGAAGCAAATATCCTCAATTAAAAGTAATTTTAAAAAACTGACAAACTCTCGGATCATGGAACACAAGCATAGTCAGTATATACAAAGCTTAAAATACCAGAACCATGGAGCAACTGGTTTCTTTGGAAGCGAGTTGTCTTTTACAGCTGCATTTGGTGTGGGTGGATGTGAACTCTCTCTCACTGACCACTGGAATACATATAGCTGAAATAAGACAAGAACCAATGGGTGGAAATAAGGAGAAATTTCCTGATGGTGAGAGCCATTGAACAGTGGAACAGGTTGCCTCCCGATGTTGTGGATGGCCCATTGCTGGAGGTTTTTAATAAAAGATTGGACAGGGCAGGGGGGGTTGGAGTAGAAGACCTCCAAGGTCCCTTCCAACCCTACGGTGATTCTTATTATTCTATACATGTCCTCCCCTGTATAATGCCGAACTGAACTTCCTGCCAATCCTGGGCAGTCTAGGCAACAATGAGGATGGACGGTGAAGCTGCACCCAATAGCTCCCCCATAAGCTCTCATGGCTCAATCCCCGTTCTTTAACCCACACTTAACAGGACCTCGGGAGATGGGGAATATGAAAAACCGTATACTGTAACCAATACAGGCATTATTGAGCCAGATATAAAAAGTAGCTTCAGAGGTTGCTTTTCTTAGACATATACTGGGGGTGGGTGAGCGGGCAGCAGAGTTCCTCTGCAAGTCTATCATACAGTAGTTTTAGTAACTGTTGCTTTTCAGCACACAAGCATGCTTCTGAGCCACAGAAAGCAGGGAGCAGCAACATGCACTACTTACCACTCACCACTGGCCAGGCTGGCTGGGGCTGCTGCCCAAGAACAACTGGAAGGCATGCTGCCCTCCCCCACATGTGTCCCACACTGCGTCTTAAACAAGAAGTACATGAGGATCTTGTGATTTGCTTCTACATTCTATTCCAGGCCCTCTCATAATGCCTGAGGTGGTTTATGAAAACATTACCCTATAGAACATTAGGTCATTTGCTCTGAGCTGCCTTTAAAGGAGGCCCCAAAAATGTATTCTTAAGGATTTGTTTTTTCCCTCACCAAACACAACACAGTCTTTTTCCTTGGGCCGGAGTATTTTCCTCCAATATCTGCATCGAAAGACAACTTTGTAAGGAAGGTGGATTATTTTGGAACAGTTTGGCACAATAGTTGAGGCATCCTAGATCTTGTCACAGAAAAGGAATAGTAAGGGAAGGGTGATAAGATAAAATAAAATAAAATACAGTGGAACCTTGTATAACAAACAGCTTGTATAACATAAAATCTGTACAACATAAAAATTCCAGAGATAGGGGAAATTTGCTTAACATAATTGCCTATGGGGAGAATTCATACAACATAAAAATGGGATTAGTCAATTTTCAATGCATTCCTATGGGAATTCGTATAAAGGAAAATTTGCTTAACATAATTTCATTTGGAACAAATTAATTCCTTTATACAAGGTACCACTGAAAATGTTTTGTGTCAACACCTAAACACAAGAGGATCAATATGTGCCATGTCAGAAAATCTATCAAAATATTTGTTTTCATACACTATTCTTCCATGGACCTTAATTTTCATGGCAAATTTAAGATGGTGCAGGATATGAGAAATCTCACGATCCGCAAGGATAGTAGTTCTCTAACTTTGCACCATTTTGCCTTCCCTCACACGTTGGCTCCTTTTCTTTGCCACTAGAGTGAAATTACAACTCTTGAATCATTCTTAGAGAAAGATTTAAAATGTTCTCCTTCTTCCTGCCAACTACTGAATTATATATTTTGTATTAACTTCAATGGACCATCTCCATCTTAAACAGCATTAATTCAGCAACCCCAAGACTCCTGTATTCTCACCAGTATGGAGTCTCTCTATGGTGTGTGAAAGTGTGTTTTTTCAATATCTGCACAGAAGATCAAGGACAACTCTCTGTTTATTCCCTGTAAATTGAGATTAAAGGAAGGTTTTGTCTACTTACTAAACAAATATAAATCACCAAAACTTGAAGAAGAAGAAAAAACAGCCTTGTAACCACAGTGTTTAAATGTGAAAAGAAGAAGATAAACATGGATAGAATTACTGTTCTTCATTGTGCCATTCTTCCCACTTTAAAACCTTGGGTATGTTTTCATTACTCTCTGGCTTGTCAGGCATGGTAAGCAGTGTTAACATTTAACAGGGATTCAGAGACAGAAGCCATAAAGCAACTTCATTTTCCAAAACGAAGAGACACAATGGAAAATATTCTCCCTGGAAATTATGGTGGGATCTACTCCCAAGGCTGTATTTGCATTTCTCTGAGTATTCCAATTTATTTATTTATTTATTTATTTATTTATTTATTTATTTATTTATTTATTTATTTATTTAT
>JAHTLZ010000010.1:46311912-46335078 GCA_023846285.1 Phrynocephalus versicolor
AACTGTGGAATGCAAGCTGCAAAAGGGGAGGCTGCCGTGACTGGAACTGTGGAATGCAAGCTGCAAAAGGGGAGGCTGCCGTGACTGGAACTGTGGAATGCAAGCTGCAAAAGGGGAGGCTTGCAAACGAGGTGATTGGGACTGGGGAATCCAGGATTCAGAAGCCGAGGGCAGAGGCTCGAAAGCTGGATGTTCTGCGGGGGGAAAGTGGCTGGCCTAAGATGCACAAACATTTCCCCTTACATTTGAGGGTGGGAAAAGTATGTCTTATAAAGCGAAAAATATGGTAATACTAATGTATACAAGCTGTGGGTGCTATAATTGCAAAACTAACTTTGCACTCCCAGCTACGCATTGTAACTGTGGGAGTGTAACACAGTTAAACTGTGCAAATCCTTCATAAGTCAAGGATGTTACATTCTTACCTATTAACATTGATACTGTACTTATGTGGGTATCTCCCTGAAAAAGCTGGCTAGGTAAAGATAAGCAGTTAAGCTTCACAAAATGACAGAAGCAGCCATAATAACCTCTAACATTCATGCGCTCCAGAAAGAAGTTCCACCTTCCTTTTCACATTGGAGTAAGTAAAGCTCTGCTCTTCCACTTCTGCCTATCCACTGTTCTTCTTTAGGACATGTGACTTGATAGGTATCATATTCTTCTCTCCTTTTAGAAATAACATTTTCAGCCCTGAAGTTTGCAGTTTTCTTCAAATACTGAGTTTTCAATGGAAATGTGTGAATAGGTATAGAACTGAAGCACCTGAGGCTGTTTCAGCCAGTATCCTTGAAACTGTTATGAATTGATTCAGTTCAGTGTGAAAAATGCAAGCAATTTCTAATTATTTGGGTAGAATTAATAGATCATCTTGCACATCGTTTCATTTTCATATATACTGCTTTTCTTTCAAGGAACTTAGGGTTGCCTACATAACGGTTGTGCTGCCCACTCTATATTCACAGCAAATCTCAAAAGCTGGATGTTCTACGGGGGAAAGTGGTTGGCCTAAGTTAGAAATACATTTCTGATACCAATAAGCATAGCTTGCAGCTAAAAATCTGAGACACAAACTTATTTCTGTTGAAATGTTCTGTGTACTTCAAGGCTAGAAGTTATCTTCAAAGATCTAAAACATTTTTCAAGTGCACTGTTACTGTAGGGATGAAATGCTTGACTGGTAAATGAAGTTATTTTATGTGAATGCCTCACCCCCAAGCCTAAGGAGAAATGAACTCATAAACATTAATAAAAGCATTTTTTTAAAAATAAAAAACACCAAGCCACATAAAGTGTGTTGAAATTTTTTCAACATCAGCTACCAAAGTAAAACTCTTCAACCACGTTAGCAAGGTATGTTTAGGGTTTAAGCTCCCTGGTGGAGCAGAGAAGGTCCATCATATCCATGTGGAGAAGGCACCGTTGAAGAAATAAACATAATACACAAGGAAGCTCAAGGAAGACTCTCTCTCTCTCTCTCTCTCTCTCTCTCTCTCTCTCTCTCTCTCTCTCTCTCTGTGTGTGTGTGTGTGTGTGTGTGTGTGTGTGTGTGTGTGAGAGAGAGAGAGAGAGAGAGAGAGTCGACACTATTCATTGGGTCCCTTTGGGGAGAAAGGCGGCATAAAAATAAAGTTATTATTATTATTAACGTTATTATTATTATTTCTTCATCAGGCAACTGCCTAACGCAAGGATGGAAAAGAGAAAGCTCTTTTAGAAACTCAAAACTTAAAAAAAGAATTGCTTTCCATTCCTAAGGATTTTAGAACTGCAGAGCTAGAGGGGCCTTACGGATCACTGAGTCCAACCCCTGTCAAGGAGGCCCAGTGGAGAACTGAAATCTCAGCCTCTGGCTCCACAACCAGATGCCCAAACCACTGAGCTGCCCAACAGTTCTGACTGGAACACAATGACTGGTTCGGGAGAGTGCTTGTATTTTAAGTCTGCATCAACATAAATTTCAGGGGCACCTTTAAATTATCTTTTCTTTCTAAATTATAGAGCACAGTACAAACTGCACACAAAGTTTTTTTTTAAAAAAATGCAGGCACATAAGCCTCTCACAAATTTGCTGGCTTTTCAACCAGAATCACTCCTCCTTTTTTGGGGCGTGTAGGGGAACAAGACACATCCCAGCTGCTGCTTGAGTTCTTTGCTTCTATTTCAATTCTGGATTGGGGAAAGCAATAGACCTTAAAAGGCCTGCATTTTGAAATGTATTTTTCTCTTCAACTCAAAACAAGGAGAAACAAAAGAAACAACCCTGTTCTGCAAACCTTCTGTCTTCTGCTCTCACTAGAATTTCCTCTCTCCCCCCTCCCTCCAGCAGACAGACAGCAGGCCACTTGGTGACTGAACAAAAGCTACCAGTCCTAGCATCTGCCTCCTCACACATGTCAAATCCACCAGCAATGGCCATTAAAAAAAGGCAACCACACTTTCCTTTCAATCCTGCTTGTTTAACCTCTTTGTCACTCAATCGCAATCATCCTTATCAAACACCTTTGATTTGCACAGGAGCTGATTTGCACGATGAGGATGGCAAGGCCATTCAAACACATACTGCATCCGCTGTTTTTGCACACAAGATGTTGCATGGTACCCAAAAGGAACCAACTGATGGGGTGCAAATACATATTGTAATTCTCATTCAGTCACGTGATGATGATTCTTCTCCTGTCAAAGCAAGATTGAAAACAGACACCAGCCTGTCTCATGGCTCTGTGAAATGGCCTGTCTCACCCTCCATTCAGACCAGCCAGACTCTCTTGCTCAACAACGTTTGCTCTTTCAGATCCCAGGCAACAGCCTCCCCTTGCACTGCAACCTGAGGATTTTACTGGAAAGGCTGGAAATGGAACCGGGAATCTTATGTATGCAAGCCACATTCTTCATTCTTCTGCCATGGCCACTCCCCCTCTTAAAAAAAAAAAACAGCTGTGGACCTACACATGCTTGCAAGACAGTAAACCCCAAGCAAGCATCAGATAGATTGGACTGGGAGTAAAAATCTCATGCCCATGGCTCTAATGGCATTGCCCTCCAACCACACACCACCTGAGTCCAAACTGCTGGCCACCACCTATTGTCAATCTCCAGCTGCAGAGCAAAATGTGTATGCTGTACAGGGGTGTTTCATTGCAATCGACTAACGGGTGGGTGGAAGGGTGAGAATTCTCCGAAACCAGCTCTTCTCTCTCAGATCACCAACCTTCTGTAACCCAGCCCTCCTAAACAGATTTGACAGTTGAGTCACACATTCATCGCGGAGGATGGACTTGAGGATGCAGCAAGTGACAGAAAGCAGCAAGTGCAAGCGGAGACGGCGGCGGGGGAGGAGAGAAAGAAGGGGGCTCGCGCGCGCACACACACGCATACAGAGAGAGACACACAGCCCTGCCCATGCTGCTTGCACCAGTAAAAGCCAGCCGCTCAGCCCCCTGGACGACAGGACCAAACCGGAGAAGAGGCGCTTGCGGGGGGCGAACGGAGGTGGTCGCTTCTTCGTAGGGGGGGCACCTCCAGGACCGGCTGAGAGGAGGCGAGGAAGGCAGCGAAAGAAGCGAGGGGGGAAACCTCCACTAGCGTGCGTGCACTCACACACACCCCGCACGCACGCACGCACGCACACACACACACACGCACGCACGCACACACACACACACACACTCCGCTACACCGACGACGTAAGAAAGAAAGCGGCTCATCATGGATGGCAAGGCGAAAAGAAGCGCTGGTGGCCAGAGAGCCGGGAAAAGCTTCTCATGGACCCAAGTCCATCCATCCACCATGACCTCAGGCAGCGGCGGCGGCGACCAGCATCTCGCCTGCTCGCTCCCTTTACCTGCCAAGGTCTTGTGCGCGGTGTTGCCCATCACTCTGCCTGCTGCCGCCGCCGCCGCCGCCTCTCACGCTGCTGCACAACGGGGTTCGTCGGGGCGCGGGGCTGCTGTCGAGGCGCGGGGCTGCGCACCGCTCCGGATCAGGGCCATTGACAGGCACCCCGGCCGAGGGAGAAGGGCGGGAGGAGGAGGAGGAGGAGGAGGGCGGAGGCTGCTCCCTCCAAGCCGCCGGGGCTCCTCTCGGTCCCGCTCGGGGATTTTCCCTGCACTCACGCCGGCACAGCACTGAAGCCGCCCTGCCCGGCAACCCACGGCGGCCCGAGCTCCGCGCGGCCGGCGCCGCCTCCGGAGGACTGCCCAAGGGCGGAGCCACCCGGCCCCCCTCTCCCCGCCCAGCTGAGGAGGAGGAGGAGGAGCCCGCCGCTGCCGACGCATTGTTTGAAAGTTGGCAGCCGCCCCGCTCGCTCCTTGGCCCGCGCCCAGGCCCCTTTCGACGGGGGAGGGGGGAGGGGGAGCCGCGCTTATGTCGTCACAATGCGAGTTGCCAGAGGCGCCGCTGTCGTTTCCAGCAGATGCCCAAGGAGAGGGACGCTGGGGGGGGGGGCAGAGTCAGTGGGAAAGGGGGTGCGCCCGTGTGCGCGCTCTTGACACTAGGTGCAGCATCGTTTTAATGCGATTCCCGGTTCCACGTTACGACTTTTGGGGGATGGGGGGAGAAATGTACGTTAAATCACATGCTTGAAAGAGATACAGCCCAACCCCACCTTCAGTGACAGATGGAAGGCGCTGGGAAACGGGCGGCCGAGCGTTGCTACAGTGAGATTAAAAAAATAAAATAAAAAAGAGGGGGAGTGGAGAGAAAGGATGGCCAACGGGTGGCCCAATCACGCAGCCCTTGGATACTGGAATGCCGCTGGACTCAAATCAATCCGCCCACTCTTGTGAGGAGACATCCCCCCCCCCCAGCCATATTGGGGCAGAAGGAAGTCCTCTTGCACCAGTAGTTATCAGCGGTGGTTCCCAAGGTGTTGTCTACTAAACGTCTCCGAAGACTTCCCCACTAGCTGTGCTGGCCAGGATTTCTGGGAGTGGTAGTCCAAAAACATCTGGGTACCCAACAAGGTTGGGAACCCCCCAAAACGTGGGCTGGGGAGCTAGCGTTGATGTGTGCTTCCAACAATGCATACACCCAGACATTACACGGGCTCACGGAGTTCCCTGGGAAGACGGGCGGTATAAAAATAAAATAAAATAAAATAACCCACCCGGCCTCCCTATCCCTCACCAGCAGCTGATACCCGCGCTTGTGTTCTGATGCCTTCGCCTTGGCTGGATGGCAAGTGCCAGCCAGCAACACTGGGCTACGCCCGGGTGGAGGTGCCGTTTTCCGTTTGTGAAACCAAGCACTGGGCAGGAGAAGCCTTACCATTCTCCTGCCTGTGGCGGCGAAAGTCCAGAGTCGACTACAGCAACTAGATCATTTTCCAACGGCACTGGGGGAGCTGCTCAGGTAGCGCGTCGCATGTGTTTCCTATGGCGACCGAATACACCTGCTTAACCCTGAGATGCTTTAAAAGGCATCTTGCAGTGAGAGCTGTCAGCTGTCTGGACTCCTGATGTTCAGCTAAACTTGGCGAAATTTCTTAGAAACTAAATTATTTGGATATAGCTGAATTCATTTTTACCCCCTTAATTTGTGTGGCATTTTGAAACAATGTATCCGTCTAATTTTGAGTTTTTGTTTTTTAGAAAGACTTCAAATCAGATTGAAATTTGGATCGTGGTTAATTTTCTGTCAACACGCTATTGACCACTTCTCCCTCACAAAGATTTGTTAAAATTTAAAGATAATTTCAAAAAGAAAAACAAGCTGTATTACTTTAAAGTACATTATCAGATGTAAGGTTCTTAAATTGAGGTCCTCTTCCTGTCAATGTAGCTTTTTACTTTGAACATTACTGTCTGCCCACATCTACTATAAAAATGGTTTTAACTTCCTGTGATGAGACTCACTCTGTAAAACAGAAATGCTAGATCCCGCTGATTTCACACAACCCCTAAAATCCGCTGGCAGCTTAATTGCAGATTCCCCCCACCCAACGTTTTTCTTCTGCTTCCTGTGTTCCCACCTCCCGCACTCTGATTCTACTAATTCTGTCTGGGGTGAGGGGAGAGCAGCAGCTAATTTTTCCAGCCCCTTAGGATTCCTGTCTGTTAAAGGGGAGGAACCCAACAAAAACAAACAAAAAGCGGAGGAGGGCCAGGCATGCAATGCTTTAAAACAGCAACAAGGAACAGCAACAAGGAATTTACCTCCTCAAGACCAGGTACTTGTAAAATGCGCTGGGGTGTGCTTAAGTGGGTGTGGTGGTGGTACTTTTTTTAAAAAGTCCGCTGCTGGTGGGAAAACAATTTTATGCTCCGCATCTGCGAGCATTTTGCAGCGGATTTTAGGGGTCGTGTGCTGACATACAACATTGAACACAGAGAAACACATTTTCATTTGTCACAGTTGTTACATAATTACTCTATCAGTCTTGCTAGTTTTCCTCCCATATTTGCACATTTCCAGTGATTTGGATAACTGGCAATGTGATAAGTATGGTGTGTATAGATGCAGGAAGGATACCTAAAGCCAGAGGTTGGGAGTTCGATTCCCCGCTGTGCCTCCTAGGAGTAGAATCAATGGCTCAATGGCTGTTTTTATTTATTTATTTATTTATTTATTTATTTATTTATTTATTTATTTATTTATTAGACTTTCATACTGCCCATCTGGCAGCCATGGCCATTATACGTAAAATAAATAAAATCAAAATAGTGAATTATGTAAATCCATTTTTTTGGAAACGAAACACAGGAACAAACACACACACACACATGCGCACACACACAAGAACAGGGCTGGAGACATGTGGTCCTCCAGATGCGCTCTGACTCCAGGGATGTGCAGTCAAGAACAACTAAGGGACTACTCTGTTCCTGCCCTGTCCCAGAACCTTTGTTTTGTTTCCCAAGAAAAAGAACAGGATGAAAAGAACACCACCAGACTGAAGAAGAAAAACAGCCTCCAACAAACAAAGTATTTCTGGACCGCATGGACAAAGTGTTGAAAAAAAACACAACCTACAAACAGCATTTAAATGCACCACAAAAATACAACAGATGCTATGGAGAGCAAAGGACAAAAGGAAGCCACTCACCTCTGCAGGAGTATACCAGATACCTTGAGAATTACAATATGTATTTGCACCCTATCAGTTGGTTCCTTTTGGGTACCATGTGACTCGGGGAAGGATTGTTTTAAAAACCCCTTTGAATGGCGCGACCAGGTGTTTTCAAGCAAATTGGGTGCTACCCTTTGGGCAAGCAAGGATCCAAGAGCAGGCTTTTGAATCTCCTTGAAAGCCTGCCCTTTGGTCCTTGCTTTCCTGAATGGTAGCACCCCATCCACCTCCGCCGGGTCCCTGCAGTGGCTGCCCCAGAAGCTCCCGGCAGCATCGCCCACCAAACTGTATTCACTCTATAAGAGGGACAGACATTTCACCTAACTTTTGAGGGGGGAAGGAGCATCTTATAGAGCAAAAAATACAGTAATTCCATTCAAAAGCACTGGTGGGCCATCATGTGCAAGGGGGGGGGGAGCTTCTACTCTTGAATGAACTGTGGATCACTGGTGCTCAGAAGTTGGCCCTATTGTGTTCAGCTGCCTTGATCTAGTAAATGTGTTTAGTACTACAGCCTTGCAGACCGATCCTGTGGAACTTTACTCAGAATCAGGATGGAGTATATCCATAACCCGGCTTGCTCTCCAGAATATGTGCACAGGATTGCAGCTTTGAATTGCAATCCTAAACCTCTTTATTGAAAATTGAGGAGTTTGTATAATATATTGATTTGGCATGAAGAGCCATTTGTTTTTGCTTTCATGTGTAAGCATTGAATATTAGATAACGTGTCACACCATGTGTTTAAGATAGCACAAAAGTACCAATCAGGGTGCCTTTGTGTAGCAGAGATCTTTGGCAACCAGTGAGACACATACAGAGAGAGAAGCATGTGCATTGCACCACATTATCTAATAACATGCTTACCCAATAGGATTGTTTAATCTTAATGATCCATGTTAGCATTTAAAAAATGATTACATCACAACATGGAAAAATCTACTAAAACAAAAGCATCTCATGATCACCATTTCCAAGTGAAAAACAACCGTGTGGAATACAGGCCTGCAATTCTGTTCATACACTTCCTTCCCTCCCCCAACATTAAAAACTGCTGAAAAAAAATTTTTTGGTAGTAAAATGCAATGCCAATCATTGCTATCATTATTTTTTAAAGCTTAGAGCATGACAGTGTGGGGAAAACTTACATCAAACATTGTTCTACAGAGCACACAGAATATGAACTGCTCCTAAAATATTGTCAACAAAGCTGAGTCCAGAAGAATGCAAGGAGACATCCAATAAAAAGGGAGGGCATAAAAAGTTAACACTTGCTTTTATGCATTGACACTGCAGAAATGTTAGAAAGGAAGGAAGGTTATTTACAGTGATTATCTCTACCATGGATCTCTACCATCCAGAAATATTAACTTGGTGGGATAAAATCATTCTTTCAGCTAGGACAGGTTTTTTTGGACAGGAAACCCATAGGTGTGTTGTGTGTGCACAATAATAATAATAATAATAATAATAATAATAATAATAATAATAATAATAATAATAATAATAATAATAATAAAGTACTGATGTTAGCATTGAGTTTGGACTAAACAAATGTGCCACAGTGGCACTGAGAAAAGGAAAAATCACTGAGAGTGAAGGAATTGAAATGCCAAATGGACAAGCCATTAAATATCATCAGTCTGAAGCCTATAAATATCTGGGCATATTGCAATAAGATAATAAGTGTGGATCATTGATGCTGCTATACCAGGTGATAGTAGAGTCACCGAGAAACAACTTGAAAAAATTACCTGATATAATGATCTGAAAATTGAACTTCAGAGACTCCGGCATAAACCGGTACAGGTGGTCCCAGTGGTAATTGGCACGCTGGGTGCGGTGCCTAAGGAGCTAAATAAGTATTTAGAAGAAATTGGAGTTGATAACGTCACCATTAGTCAGCTGCAGAAAGCCACCCTACTGGGATTTGCTCGCATAATTCGCCGATACATCACATAGTCCTAAACGCTTGCGAAGCGTTCGACTAGTGACTGGTAATACAAAATCCAGCATAGGCTGCTGCGTGGTGGTGGTGATGATGATGATGATGATGATGATGATGATGATGATGATGATGATAATAATAATAATAATAATAATAATAATAATAATAATAATAATAATAATAAATAACCAAGAAAACTTATGACCATTCACTATGCATTACATACATGCAGTGATGTTGACAGGCTGTATTTACCTAGAAAATTAGGTGGTAGAGGTCTTTTGCAAGTGAAGCAGATAGTTGAAGAAGAGAAGTATGTGTTGGCAGATTACTAAATGTAAAAAATAGCATAGAGCCAGCATTATTGGATGTTAAGAACAAGGAGGTGTTTAAAGTAAAGCAAACAACGGGTCAATACAGGAAAACAACAATGCAAATACCAGCTGATAGCTGGCATAATAAAGCACTTCATGAGCAGTGCCTCGAAAATATCAAAGGAAAAGTAGATGAGGAAAAGACCTGGTTATGGCTCACCAATGGAACACTGAAAAAAGAGACAGAAGCCCTGATTTTTGCAGCTCAAGAACAAGCTATCATAACAAATGCAGTTAAGGCTAGAATAGCAAAATCAGCTGAGTACCCCACATGTAGACTCTGTAAAGAGGCAGATGAAACTATCAACCATATATTGAGTTGTTGCAAGAACATTGCTCAGACTGATTACAAACAGCGTCATAATGTAGTTGCTCAAATGGTCCACTGGAATTTGTGTCAGAACTATCATCTGCCTGTAGCAAATAACTGGTGGGATCATAAGCCTGAAAAAGTGATTGAAAATAAGCGTGCAAAATTACTTTGGGACTTCCAAATACAGACAGCCAGGGTTTTGGAGCATAATACCCCAGATATTGATTGTGGAGAAGAAAAAAGTGTGTATTATTGATGCTGCTCTACCAGGTGATAGTAGAGTCACCGAGAAACAACTTGAAAAAATTACCCGGTATCAGGATCTGAAAATTGAACTTCAGAGACTCTGGCATAAGCTGGTATAGGTGGTCCCAGTGGTAATCGACACACTGATTACCAGTAAGACCAGCTGCAAACACTTCCTCTTTCAGGTTCTTCTTCTACAGGAAGCTGTGGTTATGCCTCTGTGGAAGTTACTAGCCCCGTGTCTCTTAGATAATGCAGACGTTGTCACCAAGCTGACACCTTTGTACATTTAATAATGCTGTGATGCTTAATCCATTTAGAAAATACCTAAAATTTCAGACTTATCAATGCCTAAAGAGCTAAGCAAGTATTTAGAAGAAATTGGACTTGACCAAGTCACCATCAGTCAGCTGCAGTAAGCCACCTTACTGGGATCTGCTTGCATAATTTGCCGATACATCACATACTGTAGTCCTAAACGCTTGGGAAGAGTTTGACTAATGATTTGTAATACAAAATCCAGTGTAGTTATTTTGTCTGGTGTGTGATCATTTGATGACGATAATAACTCATTCATCTTGTTCTGCCTAGGAAAATTACACTGGAGTAAGCATTGTAGCTGGCTGAGTGGCTCAGGGGTTTATGTATCTAGCTGTGGAACCAGATGTTAGGAGTTTGATTCCTAGGAAAAGAGCCATCCTGTGTAGTCATGGGTAAACTGCACAAAATCAGTGTGCCCTCCAAAGAAGGGAATGGTGGATTCATTTCTGAGCACACTCTACCTGGAAAACCTTAAAAACATCATTATAAGTCAGAACTGACTTGATGGCACAGTAGGTCCAGTATAGATACATACTTAGCTCATTCACCTATAGTCTTGGAAACTCCCCCTTTTTTTCTTCTCACTAGAGTAACCTTCTAATCAGGAAAACCACTGACAGAGATAGGCGGTTCTCCTTCCTCCGCCTTGAAACATGTCCTTTGAGAGGGAAGGGGGCAGGAATCATGTTAGTGGAAAGCAAGTATTCCAGCTACGAGTTTCCAAGTTTGGACTCTGGCGATTAGAGCGACTGTGCAACTGGCATGCTCCATAGGCTCTCAAGATTATGTTGATACATCTTCCCTGTGAACCTGGTCTGAGAAGTCATCTGCCTATGGAGACCACATGCCACCACCCATAAATGGCCCCGGATACAGTAGCAAGGACTGAGAACTAAGCATCATTAAAAACCCATCTGTGTTTGAAAGGAAAGAGAAATGTTGAATTATTCCTGCTGTCAAAGGTTGCATAGACAGTCCTTGGGACTCTATTTACCAAAAATGAGAGATTTAAGTACTGTATGTAAGGCAAGTCCACATGTTTTTAAGGAAAGGAGAAAACACGTCCTTATCTTAAGATAAGTAAACAAGGTTTTACCGGCATTGTGCTGCACCAATGTCACCCACCATCTTCCACCACCTCCCTCCCTCCCTTTCTGCACCTGTTCTAAAATTCAGTAAAATCCTCAGTTCACCAAAGTGTTCTGCTTATATACCGCCCCATACCACTCCAAGTAGTCTCTGGGCAGTTTACAGTTTTAATTACAGTATGCAGGCTACACATTGTGCCCCCCCCCAGCAAGCTGGGTACTCATTTTACCGACCTCGGAAGGATGGAAGGCTGAGTCGACCATGAACCTGCTACCTGGGATTGAACCCCAGGTTGTGAGCACAGTTTTATCTGCAGTACAGGCATTTAACCACTGTGCCACAGTTTCCTCTCTGTCAGTAGAACTTGCTTTTTATTGCTAGAGGGGAGGAAGGATTCCCTTCAATCGTGGTACTAATTGAGACTCAGCACCAAGTTCTTCCAGCCTAGGAACAACTGGTTGGTTGGTTGGTTGCCCTCCATAGCAAAACAAAGGCAAAATGTGCCCAATTAACACCCCCGTCGAGAAATACAAGATGACCTTCTGCGAAGAAAAGTGTGTGCGGAGTTGGAGAGCGGGTGGTAGGTGGGATAGGACAAAAAACAACAGATGGGAAAATACTGCTCATTACAGAGCACAGGTAGGGGGCTGCGTCCCAGAAGGAAACCTTGCCTTCAGCTAATTCACACTTTTGGGGAAAACGTGGTAAATATAATTACAGCATTTTAATAATGCCTTGAAGCAGAGAAAAATTGGACTGTGCAGCTGGGTTCCCATGCTCTACACAGCAGCTGACTCTTGACTTCCAAAGGAACGCCAGCACAAAGAACGGCTCCCACACAAGCTTCATTTTATTTCAGCAATGCATGCAAGGAGAGCCTCATACACACCTCACTTTTCTGGTCCATATTTTTCAGTTGGAAGCCCACCCATCCGTCATGAGCTAAAACAGCCACTTGACATCATTCATAAGGGTACTTGTCAAGATTTATAACTTGTTGTATCCGAAACACTCAAGATATCTAATAGTACAGATCTTTCTTTATTCATATCAGATTATCACACAACTTAACATTATGGACGTGTATGAAATATTGGTAAAATTAAAAACCAATTAAAATGCTAATATAATTAGACTATATTTTTACTAGAACCGGGCTACTTCAATAGCGTTATCTTGGTCATTTCTTCTTTTGTACACATGGCGGGACATAGAAAGTACATACGTAAGTGCTGCCTTGATTGAATTTCTCCATAGTCACAGAAAATTTGTCCTGAATAAAAGTGGCCCTCATCTTATTTGATGTTTCTTTGGTCTTCCGAGAATAGATGGTGCCTCCCCAAAGAATGGAAACACATTGTGAGTAAGACAACAGCATCCGTCCAGCCAATCCTTTATTTCTGAAAGTGTTGTACTGTAGTACAGATAATATGTCATTAATTACAACACAAACTTGCTAATATTTTGTTAACAGAGTTGGGGGAGGGGCAAAACCATAATATAACTGCGTTGCTCATGTATTATATGAGCAACTTACTGCCTCTGTGTCACTTACTGCCTCTGTGTCTGGTTCGCCAGTTGCACAGTGGCAGATAGAAGGGCACTCCAGAGGGTCATAAACACTGCTGAGAAGATAGTGGGCTGTCCTCTTCCTCCTTTGGAAGAATTATACAACTCCAGATGCTCAAGGAAGACATCTAGAATTTTGAGAGACCCTTCGCATCCTGGCCACCAATTTTTTGAACTGTTGCCGTCTGGCAGGAGATACAGGACTCTTAGGTCAAGGACAAATAGACTAAAAAACAGTTTTTATCACAGAGCGGTATCCAAGTTAAATGCAACAAGTTTTAGCACAATCTTAATCAGTTTTAAGTAGTGTTTTAAATTTTGTAAAGAATTTTAAGAGTTTTTAATATTTTGTATGGTGTTTTATGTGTTTTGTATGTTGAGAGTGTGTAGTGGAACAGCACTCTAATTTCGTTGTGCATATCTTGTGTATGCGTAATGACAATAAAACGCTATTCTATTCTATTCTATTCTATTCTATTCTATTCTATTCTATTCTATTCTATTCTATTCTATTCTATGATGGTAGAATAATCACAATGATGCATTATGTGTGGCTATACAAAGTAAAAAAATATATAGTGTATATGTATTTCTTGACTCAGACTTGCCCCTAAAAAATGAACCCCATTATTTCCTCAGAGTTATGGCTGTTTTGACTGATAACATCAGAATCCAACTTGCTCTCTTACAAACTCAGACATAAAGCCAGAAACCCAAGTTGTCCAGATGCTTCTCTTAGATTGCCTAATTAGATACCAAAACAGGCTTAGTTGCATTTCTCCCATGTCTAAGGTATGCTAAAATGGAGCCAATTTCATCCAAGCATGTCTCTTAAAAGAACGCTTGTGCTGTAGCTCGGTAATAGAGCAAAAGTATAAGGAATGAATCCCAGCTGAAACCCCGGACTGCTGCTGCTAGTCAGTGCAAGAAATACTCAGCGTAAGGAAGCTTCGTATCTTCCTCCGGTTCCTCCTACCATCCAAACATCCTTTACTGGCAAATCAAAAACTGGCCTTATCTAGATATTCTGCCCTTCTTGTACCAATCTTATAAAACAACAAGTACAATATAACTTCTTGATGTAGGACATCCCTTTCTGGATTCTCTGCTCCTCGGAAGAGAAAGAAAAATGTGTGGCAGAGGGAGCGTCAAAGTAAAACCAGGGGGAGGTGTGTTGTTCTCACACTGTGGGGAGGGGGGGCAGAGAAGGGCTGTGTATTCCGAAATAACAATAACATCTGCTTTGAAAAATGGTTGCGAGAGATAGAGACGCTGTATATATTGGTCTGGTTCTCTGTAAAGACATTGCAGATCCCTGATGTTCCACATAACTGTGTACATATAAAACCAAGGGCATACTGTACGTGTAAACCCATGGAAATCTTGGAAAGCAGTGAAACATTCCAGCAGTTAGTGCTAAATATTATGTAAATAAGCTACTGTATCTCAAAAAAGAGTAAGGGGTCAACATATACTCACTTTCCCATCATGATACATTAATGTTATATGCCATTTAAATGTGGATGGACAAGAAATACATTTCTTATTTTTCTGTTAAAGCATTAAGGGGTGGGGTGGGGAGATGATAACAAATGAGATCTGAACCAGGTTGTAACTTAGAATGTTCCTATTCAGAGTTCCAGACTTCTCCGATACTCCATTCCATTCACCCTCTCACCCATCCTAAATTCTCCGATTTCAAAAGCTAGCCAGCATTTCAGACACCAAGCATGCTAAGTCCTAACAGCAGTATCCTCCCCCTCCCCCTCACTCCTGTTTGCCATGCTCATCCCTCCCTCTTGTGTTGCAAAAACAAACCTTGCTAGACCATAGCCTATATCTCTGGGTGAAATGGGGAAATATGGTATCATGTTGTTAGACAACATCTCAAGTAAACCCACAGAGCACTGCAATTTATAACACCCCTTGACCATTCAGCCTGGGAAATTTGCACAGCTAACAATTCCTATGCAAGGGTGTTGTGTGAACCAGATTTATTCGGCACAAACAATTTTCTCCCTCTAGATTTCCACTAAATACTTATCATTGGTCTTCACCTGAGAAGCAGACCCCACAGAGATAGAATGGATTTCCATCCCCCAAGCAGATTTACAAGGAAACGAATGGGGAGGTTACAATTGCACTGCAATAGACATGTCTGATTATGTTCAGTTAGTTAAATTTACCAGACCAATTAAAAAAACCAACAACAGCATAGCACCCAACTTCCTTAAAATATTTTTATAAAACATACACCAGTCCACTGATTGCTTGTGAAGAAGACATCCAATTCAACAATTATTACGCCAACTATAATTTACCTTCTGGCAGTTTTGCAAACAGTTCTTACTTCTTCCTCTCTGCCAGAATCCCAGGCCTCTTCCACACATTTTTCCTCAGTCCAGAAGTAGGGGCATATTCTCAAGCACAAGTAAGCAAAAAACTAACCTCAGGCTTGTGTGAACCTTCAAGGTTGTTTTTATAGCACCCAGTCCTTGCCTGCCCACCTTTTTAAACAGAAAAAAAGTAATCTGCAGCTTCAGAAAGTCTTTAGGAATGGTGTTTCACCTTTTTAAAGGGACATTCCTTCCCCACATTATTATACCAAAAAACCACAATGGTTCCTTTTAAAACTGGAAATGGATTTCTAGTCATTTCCAAGACAAGTCCACCTCGGAGGAAGTGGGCTCAACCACAAAAGCTTGCAGTAAAATACAGCAGTTAACCTTTAAGGTGACACAACTAATTTGTCTGTTTGGTTTGGTTTGGTTTGGCTTTAGCCACTCTACTTTCTTTTTCTTATTTTGTATTTTTGGTGGTCCTCAAAAGTGGTCCTAGTGGCAGAAAAACCGAACCTTGAACCCACCAGAGTTGCCACATTGATTCTGAATTATGTATGGCAGGAGTGATTTAAATAACCTTCTGCCCAATTATGTGGCATTCGTTTTAAGAGAACTTCTAGGGCAGTTTAGCGTCTCTTTGTAAGGCAGGGTAGGCCCCAGTGATCCTGCAGATTCTGTGGTCTTGCAACTCTCATCAGCCCAAGCCAATGGACCCAACGGTGAGGGATAAAGGAAGTTGCCCAACAACATCCAGAGGAACCCAGTTACTCCATCTCTGTTCCAAAGGCATTTTTGAAGAGCTACAGGTTGAAAGAACGCATGAGGAGTTGCAAAGTTTTGTTGTGTAGCTGGCTTCAGCTGTGAACCAGCTGTGTCCTGTGTTCACTATGCATTTTGCAGCACATGAAAGGCTTTTCATGTGCATATAGATATACGTGCATAGAACCCCTCCACAGAAAGGGGAAAATGATTGACTCAGAATCCCCTCCCCTCAACTGGAGGAACTTTATGCACTTGTGTTGGCATGTGGCTTCGCTACAGCTGGAACAGGGGTGCTGTTGGCACACATATCAGCATGTAGCCGGCAAGCACACAACCCCTCTCCTGATTTCAACCTGTGATGGGCATTTGCCTGAACATCCTTTTTGGTTTTTCCATATCTTCGCGGAGTTAACTTATCCCTGATTTAGCTTTTTTTCCTGCCATCTCTAGCTCCTAACAACTGTTAGCCTACTGGAGCTTCCATATTTTTATGGTCTCTTCCTATCAGGTATCACTGACCTTGCCATATGCCTGAACAAAGTGCATGAATAAGTAGATTGACCTATGATGTCCTGTACCACAATGCTAATTCATCTTGGAGATGCCACCATCTTTCCCCATTCCTCTGCTAGATGAGCACATATTTTCAAGAAGCACGTTGAAATAAGTATGCAAGGAAGTGGAAAAAGAAAAACACACGAGAAAATTGTGCTCCTTCTTGTTATTGAATGGTATGTTCCATCAGCCCCAGTTAACATAGCAAATAACAACAGATGATGGAAGTTACTGTCTAACAGCATTCAGATGTTCACAACATCCCCAGACATGAGGTCTAGGCTGTTCATTGATCGTTGAGTCTCCTGCGGAGAAAAAAATATGTATCATTGCTATAACTCTCCTTCTTTGCACTTCATAATACTGTATATGGTTCTACAAAACTATAGACTAATCCCTTTCATCAGAAGCCATGATGAGTCATTGATACAAATCTATTTACAACCCATAATAACCACAGACGCCCTTGTTTCTCAAAGTACTATTGCAGTCTACTCCAACCATTTACTGTGACTATAATGAACTGCAATTTACATCCTTATCCCTAATAAGTAACTTGCAGCCTGTTGTCATAACTATCTTCTTTGATTTATTTACTCTCTCAATATTGGTTAGACTTGTTATTTGCATATTATGTCAATTAGTCTCATGTTTAATATATGCTATATAAATAGTTTGTATATAGATCTCCATTAATAAGGCATTTGACTACATAATGTGCTAATTACAGTGTCCAGAAAATAAAAGTCCAAGATTTCCATATTTAGTGATGGCTCTGGTGAGCTCTTCAATTTCTTTGTCCATGGAAACTCAGGAGTAGGAGGTGAAGCTTATAAATACCTCACGTACCTTGAAACTCCTATTAAGGTCACCATAGACTGGTTCCAACTGGACAGCACATAACACATCTAAGGTGTTAAAGTCTAGCCTCAAAGTAGTTTCAGCACCTTGGATAGCTCTTTTAAAACTGGGAGTGCAATAGGTGTTATCAGCCTCTTCTGCTGATAGGCAGTAGACCTAAGAGGCAAAAATCCTCTTGCACAGTTACGCAAATGGCACAACTTTTGGAGGCAAAATGCCCCTGGTTAAGAAACCACCATTGACATTACCAGTTGCACCCTGAGTCACAGAACTCAGTGTGCCACAAATAATGTCTATGATGTTTTCATAATCAATGTTTAAGCAGCTTTTACAACTGCCCTCCAACTTCCTGCCTCTAACAAGACTCCTGCCCTGGCTGCAACACCATCTAGCCATGGACTTTAGGAACATCATCTAACCAAGAACTTTAAAAGTAACCTCCTGGTAAAGCACAACTTTTACCATGTCTAAACCTCTGGGACCTGCTTTGAAGAAGGGTGATTTACATTCGAAAGTTTGCAATGTTCTTTGTTTTTTTATTTTTATTAGTGGCCTGCAGTGTATTTTTGCAATTGTGTTTTGTGATGGCTACACGGCTCAAATGCTTTTTTGCTTTCATAATTTAAGGGAATTTCCCTTTAAAATTCACCAGCATAACTAGGTAAGACATTTTGGACCACTGGTTTGCAACCATTTAGACTAGTGGTGTCCAAACTTTGGCCGACCAGATGTTTTGGACCACAACTCCCACAGTCCTTTGTCATTGGCAATCTAGGCTTGCAATTCTGGGAGTTGTGGTCCAAAACATCTAGAGGGCTGAAGTTTGGACAGCACTGACATAGCCTGTACTGAGTTTCAAAAGTTGGCTTCATGTATATTATTTTCAGTTACCCCAACTCCACCCTTGTCACCTTCAAATTGCCAGGGCAGATAGAAGGGCTGAAATATGAGACAGTAGCTTGCGTAAGGTATTCAGTAAATTCAGTGTTTAAGTACTGTAAGTTTGTTTCCAAAAAACTTCCCAACACATGTTCTTCACTACAGTGTTACTCAAGATCGCAGGTGTTGATAGATGGCCTAATACATAGTTCCCTGGATGATACCTATAAATTAGATGGACTAAAATGCCAAAGAAACCCATAGTGTTAACACAGCACACTGCTATGTTGAAAATCACAGTCTAATGAAACTGAAACTATATATACCCAACACACCTACCTAATTCAGTAAATAACATGTTTCCTAACAGAAATTGTGTCATCAGCCCTCCCAGCACCCAATAAAAAGCTGTGCCAACAGGCTTGGCTAAATGTCACAGAGCTAGATGAGATCAAGCCATGCATTCTTTGGACGGGGACCTTTTGGTGTTCCCTCCTGATCTGGTTTGCCTCATCATCAATGGTCTGGGAAATATCCCTAGTAATTACACTAGTAGCCAGCAAAATTATCAATTCCCATGATCATCATCCACAAGCTGTTTGCTTAGAAGGACTGGAGTACATCGTGCCTTCAATTCCTGCACAGAGCTATTATGCCACCCTGACCACCTAAGTAGTAAAAGCAATTGTTTTCATTCCCCTGCTCCTAGTATAAGCAACAGGATGTGCAACATTTCAGGGACTTGGTGGGGGGGAGAGGAAGTCAAGGGAAGCTTACACTTCCAGCCCAAGGGAAGGAAAACCTGCACTCTTCAAATAATGTCTTGAATTGCCCTTGGCTGCCAAGCCACAGAAGGTGTTTCCTGCTGTGAGTCTGTACACAAAGCCTCTAGAAAAGATGAATTATGGCTGTGTTTATTTCCTTAAGTGTCAAGTCAGTGTGTGACTCCTCTTCAGAGAACTCAGGATGTAAAATGGGAGTTGGGATTCCTTAACCATATTCCCTAAAAGAAGTAATAATGAATCCTCCAAAACCTCTTCAATTGGTTTGAGGACTACAACCACAAGATGACCCATGGCTCTTTCCCTTTTGTTGAAAAGGAATGTCCTCCTTCAGGGTCTAATGACAAAGGGATTTAAACTCACAATCTTAAATTTGTTGACAGGCATATACTAGAAGTATAATTTTCAAACCCCTAGGTTTGAAAATGCTTCCTAGTCAGATGACAAAAAGTGACACACACACACACACACACACACACACACACACACACACACACACACACACACACACACTGCTGATCCTGCCCTTGGCCACTCCGAATTTGAAAGGATAGGTGTACATTTAATGGTGCCAGATCGCAGGTGTTTTTGGAAACCTATCAAGGATTGGGCTGGGGAGCTGCACAGAATGTGAACTACTTATGCACATCAAATGTTGCATTAAAGATATACATGTGAGAAAGATAGCATGTCATGGCCAGTTGCACTGTGGTACTGAAAGTTCCGGAACCCTTGCCTTGAACTTTTAAGAGTTATGCATCAATCTTGAGAAAACAATTTTATGAGAAAGAGATAAGTCTTACTCTGTGTCCTAATATTATACATAATGCAAAATATTATACTTCTTCACATTTTAATGTAACTGAAGACCACTCTGTTTTTCATGCTGTGTTCTGAGAGACTTGCATATGCTGCAGCAGGCAGCAAAGATCATGATGGCTAGAGACCTCCACATCAAAGCAAATAATGGCGGTTACTTCACGTACCTCCGCTGGCTGTGTTGAGCTTGGCTCCGATCTGAATTCGGATGCAGTCACATGGTCTAATACCGGGGCCGCCCCTCTTTTCTGTGTACTCACGTGCATGCTGGGTGAATGCGAACGCATTCCAGCCTCACGTCTTTGATGCGCATTGAACCGATGGTTTCCTTTGCTTTCCACCGGTTCAGTATGCTGTTTCTTGCTTTCGTTTTTAGGTCTTTCGATGGAGGAGTGGTAGTTTGTGGTTGTCCCGGGGGTGAGGGAAAGCAGAGATGGTTAGAAGAGGAAGGGAGGATATTTAGGAGGCAAGGTGTAAATTGCCTTTTACAGTAGCCAGCATGTCATGCCGGGCGGGCGGGGTGAGCTAGATAAGATCAGAGTAATTGTTGTTTTTCCCCTTTGGTCCTTGAAGAGGTCAGAGAGTCAATTTGCAAAACAGAAGGGGCAAGAGTGTTCCTGTTTTAAATCAGGGAGTGAGAGTACCCACGAGAAGATTTCGATTTTCCGGTTTTCTGAAGGCGGCAAATGAAAGCAGGTACGTCTAAAGGGAGGGAGCGGTTATGCACTTTGAATCAACAAGAAACACACGTCTCTTCGCTTCGCATCGAAAAGCGGATTGAGCAGATTCCCGAGGTCCAGGAAGGGAATCTGTCAGCCCGCTTGAAGCGCAGTTTAGGGGGCGTGGTTGGGTGACCTCGCCTTGAATTCGCTGGTACGTGAAGTTCGATCGAAGCCTAACTGTTCCGCAGCGGGGCGGCACTGAGGTCAGAGAGGTGCGTGAAGTAACCGCCAATGACACCTTTACATTCTGACAAAAGCCTGTCAATCGCAGAACTAGCATGCCGCTTTCTCCTTCTATAGAGCAAATAGAATTATAGCAGCAGCACTGTGTGGAATGTATGACCCTGCAGATGATGTTGGAATGTAACTCCCAGCAGAAATGCCCAATCAGGGTGACTGGAGCTATAGTCCATCAAAACTTAGGAAAGCCATGCATTTTTTTCACCCTATATAAGGGCATATCTGTGCGTAGACGTGTTCTTTGGAAAGGAAGCTGAGGAAATTAAGCAAATATGGGTGACAAGAGATCAGTGCTGGAATTTGGCAGCATCTGAAGGGCCACATTCCATTTTGCTAAAATAAAAATAAAAATTAAAGCTATGAGATATCTTACTGATAAGTGACATAAGCAACCTAAAATGATTTATATCTTCTCAATGATTTATATCTTCTCCTTATTAAGGTATTACTCATTGTGACTTGCAACACACAACTAATTTCTTTGTGTTACCTGGAATTGATTTAAAAGGCTAGAGGAGGATAAAGCTATCAGTGCCACAGTACTCATCATGGTTATATGTTACCGCCAGTAAGTATACCTCTATATATCAACCTTTTGGGGAATGGGAATGAGAGAAAACTGTTGCACTGCTTGTTGTCCCCAATGGAAAGAGATTGCTGTGTTTCCTCATGGGCTTACCTTGTATATTTTCTCTGGCAAGAGGTCAGGAAGAGACGCAACCAGCTGAACCAAAGTCCAATTTTATATTTAATAGGAATCAGCTAGGGTCTTCTCTTAATGGCAGAGAAAGACCCCAAACATACAGTGTAAAATAGTTTTATGCCACTACAAACAAAGAGTCCAAAAGTATACAACGTCATTGGATAATATTTACATACAGTTTGAATCCTACATCTAATTGGCTGAAAACGTGAAGAAGGCAAAGTCATTGGCTCTCCTATAAAGATGGGGCATGCTTTTCTTTCCTTAATGATTCCCCCTTCCAGAAGACACCATGGTGACTGGAATAAATTCCTTATTCTCTTGATATGTTGTTACCAGGCTAAGCCTTCCTTCCAGAGACTATAGCTCCCTGCTGGGCTTCCTAAGAGGTACAGTGGAAAGTGTGAACCATGGGTACTTTAAAGGCCAAGGCGGAAATGATACCAGAAAGTAATAAGAGTGATCAGGCCTTTGTTCTAAGATCCAGTCAGAAAGATGTTACTTTTGGGTCACATACAGGTATCAGCTGGACCAGAGGTATTTTGGCATGAACCAAGAATGTTCTCTCTGTGTTCTTATGTACTTCGGTACATGTACGAAAGATCATAGAAAAACTTTCTGCATGTATATACATAAAGACATACCCTCAGCAAGATATTGACCCACAAATTGCACTAAAGATACTACAATGGCTTCTGAACCATACAGTTATTGGTCTCATTTCTAATTAAGTAGAATATTTAATAGCAAGCAAACAATAGAGAGCCTGGGCAATGCTAACCCCTCTAGGAAACCATGCCACACAAACAATACATGATATACAGTGGTACCTCAACTTACAAACGCTTTGACAACTGGGAAATTGACTTCGAAGGAAATCATTGGAAATGGATTTCTGAAAAAACTCAAGTTACAAAAAGAAATCCATTTCCAATAATTTCCTTTCAGTATGAAGCTCCACCAATATGTATGTATATATATTGCAGAGATAGGAGCACCCAGAAGGAGGAGGAGGAAGGGGCGATCTCCCTCAATCAACAGCAGCTGAAGGGTCGGATCTGTCAAAATCAGCTGTCTGGAGGTGCTGTGGAGAACAGTCTTTGGCTGCTGTTGCTTGAGGGAGACCTCCTCCTCCTCTTCCTGAGTGCTTCAATCTCTTTTGCAGAGATTGAAACACCCAGGAGAAGAAGGGGGAGGTGACAGAGGCAGAGATAGCCTTCGGCTACCATTGATTAAGGGGGGTTGGGAAGTCTTCCCATGGGAATGCAATGAAAACAAATGCATTCAGAATGGATTAATTTCATAAGTCAAGGTACCACTGCATTTTTGACTTTCCCCCTACATGATCAATAAAATTCAGGGAAATTGGGCTTAAATCCTTGTGGAGTTTATGGGACAGTCGTGATTTAGCAGTTTACAACACAAACCTATACATGCTTGCTTGCTTGAAATAACTCTAGTTGTGTTCACTGGAATTTGCACACATGCACATGCACATGCACATGGGCACACACAGACACCTGGTCTACAGCTACCTTTCATCAAGGCTGTTTCCCTCAGGTCAGTCATGAG
>JAHTLZ010000010.1:46335088-46350348 GCA_023846285.1 Phrynocephalus versicolor
CCCTCCTGGAGATATATGATCTCCAATTCTCAATCTTCAACTCCACTCAGTCACAAAATAATTCGAATAAAGATACAGTATGTGTTTTAGAATCCTCAACAGCTCTGGTGCTGCACGATGGAGGAGCAATTAAAGGCTTCAGGTTGCCCAGGCAACATGGCATATGAGGTTTGAATACAGCATGTACTCCACTGGGGAGACCAACAGTCAAAAAAATATACAGAGTTCCCTATTACAAAGGTTAAAGCAAGATTTCAAGTTTCATTGTTACTTCTCCCTCTCTGGCAATGAATCAGTCATCATGGCAAACAACCGCATACCAGTAGGTCTTATCGGGTGACTTACAAATGTCAAGGTGGGTAGCATGACAAGTATCTATGCTGTTTATTCCTGTTTGGCTAGATGGCAGTGAAGCCGAAATTGCTCTCATGTGATAAACCAAGGGGCCAACTTCCATAAATATGTTTTGCATGGGTTTCGCCAGAGGCCTAACAGCAACAATAAAATTGGATCTCAGGGAACAGGGCTGGGAAAGGTACTCTCCCGTCGGTACTTTGGATATCTGGTGCTATGTTGGGCAATGTAGGCCTACTTAGAGTGGCATCTCAACCGGCAAAGGACTGTGTGCAACCCAGTATCATCCAGGCTGTTGTGGCTAAGAGAAACAGAAGGAAAGAGTGAGATGGGGCATGCCGAGAAAAAGGAGTTATGCAACCTTGCAGTGCTCCAGACTCCACTTACTTTGGGAGCTGGCTCTGTCTAGCCACTATACTGGAATTCCACCCTCCCCATTGCTGTACTGGATCAAATGCCTTTCGGTATAAGGTATCTTTAAATGTCATCTTTATAAAACAGCTTTAAATGTCATCTTGGTATATAACTTTTATGTACGGCTCAGAAACAAAATGCACACTTTGTAGATCTACACATTCATTCTGTAGAGTCTCTGTTTAGTGGAAGATTTGGGAGCAGTTGGAGTCTCACATTGCAAGACCTAGCCTTTTGTTTGTTTGTTTGTTTGTTTTAAAAAATTGTTCCTACACCTGTAACATAAGCCAAATGTTTAGCAGATGGCCTTTGACCTACCCTTTCTCCCCATTTTAGGAAAGGTTTCCTCTGCTAAATATCTTTTTACAGGGGCTACTGTTAAAGGCCCAGGAACACATGAAGTTAAAAAGGTAGCAAGCCCTAGTTGGAACACATAGATCTATCAAAAGGGGTGAATATGAAAAATATATGAAAGCTTGCCTACTGAAACACAGAATTAAAGAATCAGCTTAACAAGAGCCATTATCTTAGAGGAATGTGTGTTGTTGTTGTTTTTTAAATCCAACTACGCTTGGTGGCCTAAACCAGCAGTCTTGAAGAACTGCACATCTGTAAAAGCTATCACTGATCCCCTTCAGCCATCTATTCACCATGTTTTTATTAAAAATAAACAGGCCCATATTTGGTAATGTGTCCTTAGCCGTTGCAAAGCTCTGACACACATTCTGAAAGCGAACACATGTTTGTCCTCTGGTTCGCTGCCTGCCCCCAACTCGGAATCTCTAAAAGCTTGGCTGTGCTTGGGGCTCTAAATGCAATAAATGTGCTGCTGTTAAAATATCTCACGAACCACAGATCAACCGACAGAAGGAGGGAGGGTCTCTGTTGCTTCAGATCACTCCAAAGATCTTGGCACTGCATCAGATGAAGCTAAAAATCAGAGCCTGTTATGTGCCGGTTCAAAAGTTTGTCCCTACAACAAGTAGATGGTTTAAGAAAAATGTATAGAGTGAAAGAATGCTTCAATTTTACCAGTGCAACTTATCTGCAGTGGGGCTGGCGCTTCATTTTCTGCCCTTCACTCCATTTTCACTGTGGGGACAAGAACAGCCAGGAGGGCTATGTTTTGGCATCAGAGACCACTCTACCATTAAGCAGAGTAAAGAGGGCAACACCGACTGCAGTGTTGATTTTGTGTTTATGGGATTTTTTTGAGTTTCGGTATAATAATCCCTGACTTGGACACACATCATTTCCTGCTCCATTAGAGGCAGTAAAAAGTCTTGGACACATGCCACAGCCTCACACCACCTTTGGAGGAGCTCTATACTGATGTCCTAGTATTGGTTCAGCCATTTTTCAGGAAATGAGGAAGACCCAAGAAGCAGCACAATCCCCCCCCACCTCAAATCTTCCAACCTTTAGGGTCAACAAACGCTACCTGTGCATCTCCCTCATGCTTCACACCAGTCCATCCTTGAGCAATGTTCTAGTAATTTATTTACTTTTTATTATCCATATCTTGCTTCAAACTATTTAAAGTAGGTGGGGAGAAGGCAATCCAACCACTACTGGATCAATTAGGAAACAGGGGAAAATCTGTTTGGTCTCTGTAAAGATTTGTTTCATGTCACAGCTTATGGGTAAAATAGCCACTCTCAATTTAGCCTTTAATTCTCTGTGTTGCTCCATCTCCTCAACCACGTGGTTGTCCGCTCCTCCTCATATGAATAGTAGGAAAGGACCTACTTTGCCTCTCAAGGTAGGACATCTTCAAATTTGGGGTTGTTCCATAACCTGGACTTGCAGTTACTGAAAACTCCTTCTCTCACTTCCTCAGTAAACATGACTATGGAGACCGGAAGACCGAGAAAAGATCCTAAAAGCCAGACAGGCTTATATAGGGAGATGTGCCCCTTCAGATAGCCTGAACCCAACCAATACAGTCTTACGTGTCATAACCAGCACTTTGAATTAAATTTGAAACAGACTGACTGCCAAGAACATGCTTGCAACAAAGAGTTCTATGCTCCTTGTAATCAGCAATCTGACTGCATCTATTTGAATGAACTAAAGGCTCCAAACACTCTTCAAAGGTAACCCATATACAGCACCTTGTAGTAATCCAAACAGGTATGTAAATAAGGCACCTGTCACAGAAGCCAGATCAGACATTTAAAGCAACAGGAACAGCAGGCACTTAGCTTTAACTAGGTAAACACACTCCTGGCCACTGCTGAAAACCAGGCACCCAGGTGATGGTCTAAGCCACAAGCAACCCCCCCCCACCTGTTGGTTCACCACAAAGTAAGTACAGCATGTTATATTTTTCAAGCCCCTTGGATGTGTGCTACCAGAACTCATTAATATCACCTAAAGAACTTCCAAGTTATGGTACAAAATTCTAAATGTTCCCTGTAAACAGGCAGAACTCCCATGTAAATGAAACGGTGTGCATTTAGTCCATGTTTGCTTAATACAGTTGGAAGAAAACATTCAGAATAGGCAACCGGAAACTAGAGATTTCATCAGAGAGATCAGAGAGGAGGCAGAGGCTGCAATATCCATGACATCAACAGGAAGGCACTTTGGGATTCTCGGACAACAACATCAATTGGCTGCTTATTGAAGCAAATAAAATACTCTTGTTCTTACTTTATGAAATTATCAGACACTTCCAGGGGTTTATTTATGAACTTAAGTTTTAGTCCTGAAATACATGTTGTTGTTGTTGTTGTTCTAGTATAACCTGTAATTCATGTGTTCTTTGTTCTCAGCACACAGCTTGCCTTTCTTATCAGCTTTTTCTACTCTCATAACCCAAAGTTTGGGAAATTACTTTTCAGAAAGAGTGTACAGTATTCTGGTTACTCATTAAAGTGTTTGGAAACTAGCTCACTTCACTATGTACGCACATGCAAACCCTTATTGGCATTACTTGTGCTGCTTGTTGCAAAAAACCACACACACACACACACACACACACAGAGGAACTGACATAATGGCATAAAATACACAAATTCATGTCAAAATATCTCTTAAAGTGTATTCAAACACCTTTTGAAACTTTTGAACATCTCATAACATCAATAAAGCAACTATGATCCTACTTTCTGCATTGGTTTTTAATAGGAACGTTGTTACACTCTCATTTCCCCAAACTGTAACAAATTATAGGAAACTGGGTTACTTGTAATATGTCACTTCCACATTTTGTCCTAACCTTGCACACACACAAAACAGCAAAATGAGTAGCAGGGAAGCAAAGAAGTATCAGCTCACAAGCAAAAAGGAACAACCCTGGTTAATTTCATGTTCCCATTTGCAAAGAAAAAACAGTCTTTTTTTTTTTTTTGCTGGGTGCTGTCTACATATGTAAGAATTCTACATTTTTTCTGAACTGTTAAATCAATTTAAAAAGAAAAAAGAAAAAAGAAAAGAAAAAACAGTCTTGATTACATTATTTTAACTGCTTGAAAGAGCCAGGCTTCCTTTTAAGTAGGTGTAATATTTAAGAGAGTTGGACCACACCATCCTGAGGCTTCAAAAGCAAAAGCATGGTATTTGATCAACACCCCCCTCCCAAAAAAACCCCCAGCTCTCCTCTTGAAATCCTGCATTGGAAGTCAGCTTAGACATCCCATTGAAAGACTCGCATAGTTTCCCCTTATCATAGAAAACATTCCAGAAAAACAAAAAGTTTCACAATGGAGTTGTGTACTGTAAGTAGAGTCCCACCACAGATTTGCTATCAAGGCTGCCACGTTCAATGTGTATGCCAACTATATAAGGAGTTGGAGGAGGACAAATTATGAAACCACTCTTTGGAATGGTAAAAACAGAATGAAAGACAAAAATCACGGAAATGATCTCTTCACTCTGGGGGAGAGTGTAATAAATCAAGAGGTGTAGTTCAACACATTTAACTATAAAATGATGCACATTCATGCACATGGCAAATTCAGCTCTCCATCACAGGCCATGTCTCTGAGCAAAGGGCACACCAAACTTCATAGCTAAAGCTTGATCGAGACCCCTTTACCCCAGACCTGAGCCTCATTTTCCATAGGTACAGTAGGTACTCTGAAATATCTATTTTGCCCCTTTCATCTCAGTCCGCTCACTGGACAATCTGAATGTTCAGTTCCTCTCTTGGGAGTCTCTCATCCCGCTGGATCATCTTTGTTGGTGAATTCTTCCTTTGCTTTTGAATGGCTAACAAACAGTAAAGACTGGACCCTGTCATGCTGCACAGATACAAGTGGCATCCAAATGCACCCATAACATCTTATGAGCCTATTTCAGACCAGGGTGACAAGAGGTCAAGGTGAGCTATAAAATGGAGGACTCACAATTAGCTTTTTTCAGACTGATGAACTTGTTTGGATGAGCAGTGAAACGTTTCAATCTCTCAAGAAATAGAAGTCCAGTTGCCATGACTCAACTTTCTGATAGACTCACCTGGATGACTGCGAATCTTCACAGACATTGTCCACTTGATACACTGTACCATGGTTTTAAACACTGTAAATTGCAAACATATTTGGAAAATGGACCTGTCCTCCCTCATTCTCAGTGACAGCTTCTCTTCTGAAATACATAACAAGGAATTGCCTTGCAGCCTGTCCTACTGTACATGGTTAGAAAGGCAGAGTCCCAGTTATTACCTATGATGGTAAGCTAGACAATTCTAACTTGCACCTCCAGAGAGCCTTTGCATATGGGAAACAGGACGAGTGGGGCTCTTATTTCCTTAATGGAAACAAAGTTTTACAAACAGATGATGCGTTTTGTAAGGGGCACTGCAGTGTACTGCAGAAGCAAGCTGACAGCTCTCCTTAACACCGATGGGCAGATAAACAACCCTGTCTCTAGTAAGCCATCTTATCTTCCATGTGCAATGGCTAGAACAGAGCTTGGAAAAATTACAACTGAGGATAACATCTCCAAGAACCCTCCATCCAGAATGGCCAGTTGTCAAGCTAGAAAGCAGATTCTAGGTCAGGGATTCCCAGTCTTGGGTCCCCAGATGTTCTTCCACTGCAACTCCCAGAAATCCTGGCCGGAATAGCTAGTGGAGAGGGTTTACGGGAATTATAGTTCAAGAAGGAGACCCAAGGTCAAGAACCACTGTCCCTAGGTGCTATAGTTTAAAAAAAATTCTCCAGGCTCTGAGTCAGAAACACTAATGACACATGGTTTCAAGTACATGTGCTTGCCAGCAGGATAGGATCCTACAACCCCTTTTTAAGATGGGGATTGGTTGCAGCATACACACCAAAGTAACACCACAACTATTGTGTTTTACACAATTTATGAAGCACTCTATGCTTGCCACTCTGAAAAGCACATGCTGTACTACCAAGATGATCCAATCTCCTATTTTACTTTTGTGATTTAATGTACATGCATCTCACCACCTTTTAAAGATAAGATAAATAATACCTTCATTTTACATATGCAGAGTGATGAAACAGAAGTTTCACCTATGGAGATTTGCCAGAACCAGGAGTGGCAACGAGGCCTCCCTAGCTTCAGGAGTGTCTTCTTTTAGACTCCATGGCCAGGTTCTTGAGAGGTTATATTATCTCTAGAAAAAAGGAACTCTTATAAGGCAAAAGGAAGTCATTTTATAATTATAAAATGTCCCATCACATTATTAACTCATGGAATTCCCATGAAGTGACTGTCCCTTGTGTCTTTTAAAAATGGTTGAAAAAATATTGAAGATGGAACTATTAACCACTATTCACCAGCAGGATTAGCAGTAGAACTTGGATGGTGGGTTCTGGAGACTGAACTTTGCACATTCTGATCAGTAGTAGCACTATATTTCTGGATTGCAAGGTACCGAGGAGAAACAAGGAGGAAGATTGTGCTTCTGTGCTCTGCTTGCCAACCTCCCAGAGAATAATTTAACATGACTTAGACCCAGACTGCACTCAATCTGGAAACTTCTATGATAATAAATTAATGAATAACAATCACAAACATCTTGGAGGTTAAATATTTGTGGCGCAAAATATATATTTCATGCATCTAGTACAGAAAAAAACAGGTATTCCAATCATAACCTTTTGAAACCTGAATTTTTTCCTCCTCCTTTTCTGGAATGATCAGTCACACATAGTAATACATTCAGTGTGAAAAACAACTGACTCCGGCAATTGCAAATGGCAAAATTAGGACAGGGAATTAATTTCATGGAGATCTGTGATGCCTGAAAATAACCTTTCCTGGAACTGAGATGATTACAATGTCAGTGCAAGACGGAACAACCCTGGAGCCAAACATTCCCAAATATGGGAACAAACTATGGGAACAACTATACCATCTACTTTGAACGCAGAAAGAGGAAGAGGCACAAAAAGACCTCATCTGAAAGACAGGGAAGAACATGGAGAACCATTAGAGCCATTCACCCCTGACTGGTCGTTTAAAATATTTATACCTGCTGCATGGAGAAGATGACTGTTGAAAGCATCCAGGAATGGAAATATAAGGGATAAATCCCTACATATGTTCTTTTTTGGCCATCACCCTCCTTTCCTGCTATGTGAGTCAAGCCTTTCAAATTGCTTGGTAGTTCTATCTAGACAATTAATGCTCTTTTTTAAATGGCTTAATATAGAGCAGCAGGCATTGATCTTTCCTCCTTGAAAACCAGGAGCTATTTTCCTTTGGGCAGAAGTGGCTGCCCCCTCTAAAATAAATCTCTGTATTTAGGCATTGTACTGCTATTATCAAAACTTAAAACACTAGGGCCGTTATGCAAGGGAGACGCAGTTCTCTCCTTTTCATATGCCGTGACAGGCAAAAATATCCTTGGTGCTTCCAAGCCACTCCCATGGGCAAAGATTTTAAAAATGAAGTCATGCAAATGAAAGGCTGTTCTGAGAAGAGAGTACATCTCTGCTTGCTTTGCCAAGCACTTTGCACCCACTTGGGTGCTTGATATAATTAAACTGAAACCCATATGTCCCCAAGCCGATCCTTCTAGCATTTCAGCAGACAGCACTCAGCATCCCCGGGTGCATGTGACATACGGCCACCCTTATCCTGAGACAAGTGCCAAAGGATCCAACCCACAGCATCCTTCTCGTGCCACAATTTTGAAGGAGGCAGTTTATAGGAGCAGACACAGGGTATTTCCATCTGTATAGCAAGCAGCCGGCAAGAGCATAGCTTGAGCGGGACTTTTTAAAAAATGCCATTCTCCCTGCTGACATTCTACCCTTAAGTGAGTGCCAACAGGGGAAGACATCATGCTGCAGGAATGTTGCAGAAGTAGCTAACATAGACTGTCTCCTTTGTTGACTTCTTTTTTTCATTTCCAACCCATTTAGTTTCATGAAACAAGTCCCAGTTCTAGCAGGCAAGGGAAGCACAGCTAGATCTTGCTTCTGATTTCGCTGAAGACCAAGAAATTAGGTTTCAAAAATGTCCATGGGTACTTGGTAGGATACAGTAGGTTTCCCGGAGTTCAATTGTAGGTGGGGTTTTTTGTTTGTTTGTGGGTTTGTTTGTTTGTTTGTTTGTTTTGCAATAAAAAGGGAAAAGAAGGAAAAGAACAGGTTACATACCTGTAATGTTGGTTCTTCGAGTAACGCATCTGTGAACTCCCACTAATGGGAGTTTCCTTCTGTGCCTGCGCAGCCACACAGACTTTCCAGATCTTTCGCTCAGCTCCTTAGTACCTCCTCCTGCCCCCACTGGGCATCTCCCACGCAGCAGCCTGCAGTTACCCATGTCCGCCGCTGCAACGAGAAAACAGAAAGAGAGACGTGACGGACAGAGGGGAGGACGGGTGGGGAATGGGAATTCACAGATGCGTTACTCGAAGAACCAACATTACAGGTACGTAACCTGTTCTTCTTCTTCATAGCATCTGTGAAATCCCACTAATGGGAGAGTAGCAAGCTAACTTACAGGCGGTGGGCCGTCACGGGAGAGAGTAGGCAAGGACGGCTCTGCCGAAGGCCGTGTCAGACCTAGCTCTGACATCTAGCTTGTAGTGCTGTGCAAAGGTCAACGGAGTGGACCACGTAGCAGCTCTGCAGATGTCCTGAAGTGGTACTCCTCTAAGGAAGGCTGAGGAGGATGAGACAGTTCTGGTGGAGTGTCCCCTGAGTTTGCCCAGCAAGGGTTCACCGGAAAGCTGGTATGCCAGGCGGATGGTTTCTGTGATCCATTTGGAAATGGTTTGAGATGTAACAGGCATGCCCTTCTTCTGTCCGGAGGTATGGAGAAATAGCCTTGATGCCCAGCAGAACGGTTTAGTCCTTGAGGTGTAGTAAAGGAGCGCCCTACAGACATCCAAGGTGTGAAGGGCGCGCTCGAGGTCATTCGATGGAGAAGGGAAGCATGATGGCAGTACCAGAGGTTGGCTAAGGTGAAAATGCGAGGCCACCTTCGGGAGGAAGGATATGTCCGGGTATAAGGTGACCTTCTCCGGGAAGAACTGGAGGAAGGGCAGGTCCGACCGGAGTGCCGCCAATTCAGAGGATCGTCTAGCGGATGTGATGGCCAGGAGAAACAGCACTTTGATGGATAGGGTGTGGAGTGGTACCAAGCCATCGGTTCGAAGGGTGGTTTGGTAAGGCGTTTCAATACTAGGTTCAAGGACCATTGAGGTGGAATAGGTGGTCTGTCCAGTCTGAGGTTCTTAATTCCCTTAAGGAATCGTTTGATTGTCGGGTGTCTGAAGAGGGTAGCTGAAAGTGGGATAGATAGTGCTACTGTTAGGTGGATTTGTAATTGGTTGACTAATCGCACCCAAAGGGTGACCATAAATGGCCTCTCTTCAGCTTGGAGAGACGTGACCAGTGGGGTGCCCCATGGTTCTGTTCTGGGTCCAGTGCTGTTCAATATCTTTATTAATGACTTGGAGGAAGGAATAGAGAGTATGCTAATTAAATTTGCAGATGATACCAAATTGGGAGAGGCTGCTAATTCCATAGAGGATAGGATGAAAATCCAAAAAGACCTTGACAGACTAGAGTGCTGGGCCAAAGCTAACGGAATGGATTTCAACAGAGGGAAATGTAGGGCTCTACATTTAGGTTAAAAAAATGAATTGCACAAATATAAGATGGGGGATACTTGGCTGGAGGATAGTACCTGTGAAAGGGATCTGGGACTCTTGGTGGACCACAAATTGAACATGAGTCAGCAGTGTGATGTGGCAGTCAGGAAAGCCAATGCGATTCTTGATTGTATCAACAGAACCATAGTGTCTAGATCAAGGAAAGTGATAGTACCACTCTATTCTGCTCTTGTCAGACCCCACCTGGAGTACTGTGTCCAGTTCTGTGCGCCTCAATTTAAAAAGGATGTTGACAACCTTGAGTGGGTGCAGAGGAGGGCTACCAGGATGGTTGAGGGTCTGGAGGAAATGTCTTATGAGGAATGGCGTAGGGGACTGGGAGTGTTTAGCCTTTCAAAAAGAAGACTGAGAGGGGATGTGATAGCTATGTCTAAATATTTGAAAGGATGTCATATTGAAGAGGGAACAGGTTTGTTTTCCATGGCTTCAGAGACTAGGACTTGGGGCAATGGTTTCAAACTACAGGAAAAGAGATTCCATTTGAACATTAGGAAGAACTTCATGACAATTAGAGCTATTCAGCAGTGGAATATGCTGCCGCAGAGGGTGGTTGAGTCTCCTTCCTTGGAGGTTTTTAAACAGAGGCTGGATAGCCATCTGTCGGAAATATTGTGATGGGGGTTCCTGCGTGGCAGGGGGTTGGACTAGATGGGCCTTGAGGTCTCTTCCAACTCTATGATTCTATGATTCTATGAGTCAGACCCCATTGGTTGATGGGCTACAATAGCCACGAGGTAGACCTTCAGCATCGATAACGAGAGTACTCTGTTAAAAAGCAGGTGTAAGAAGCGTAGCACTGTATCAGTTGACATTGGCACAGGATCTAAGTGGTAGTCACTGGCAAATTTTAGGAAGGCCAACCACTTGTATTGGTATAATGTCACGGTAGAAGGTCGTCTGGCGTGGGACAGGATATCATCTATAGAGTATGTATGAGCCAAGCTGTGAGATGGAGCGACGGAAGATTGGGATGTAGGAGGCGACCAGCATCCTGGGAGAGCAAATCCGGTCTCTGCGGAAGGTGGACGTAGCCTGTCGACAACTCTTTCAACGTCAGAAACCAGTGTTGTCTCGGCCACCAAGGGGCTATCAGGATGGTGCGGGTGCGCTCCTGGCGTAGGCGGATCACTGTCCTGTGCAGGAGCGGGAGCGGTGGGAAGGCGTATGCTATCCGGTCCTGCCAAGGAGTAGCTAGGGCGTCTCCCAGTGAGTGACGCCCGCGACCTGCTCTGGAGCAATATAGCTGGCACTTGGCATTCTCCTGCAATGCGAAGAGGTCTACTTGTGGTCATCCCCATCGGCAGCAGAGGTAGAGGAAGACAGGGGGGGGCTAGGCTCCATTCGTGGTCATTGGACATTCTCCGACTGAGGTCGTCCACTATGGTATTGTCTTCTGATCCTATGTGGACCGCTTTCAGCATGATGTGCCTGTGGTAGCACCAGGTCCAGATGTCCAGTGTGAGGGAGAGTAGGGCGCGAGAGCGAGTGCCTCCCTGCTTGTTTATATAGTGTAGCACAGTGGTGTTGTCGGTGACTATCTGTATGGACTGTCCCTGTATTAGAGGCGCAAAGGATTTGAGCGTGTTAAAAATCGCCATAAGCTCTAGAAAGTTGATGTGGCGATTCCGGAGAACAGAGGGCCATGTGCCGTGTGTCTGAAGAGAGTTGCAATGAGCACCCCAGCCGGTGGTGCTGGCGTCTGTGGTGATCTGGACAGTTGGGAGGCCCTGGTGGAATGGGCGACCAACTTGAAGCTGGTGAATGGACGCCCATCATTGTAGCTGGGAATGGAGGCTGGGTGTAACCTGTAGCCTCTTCGATGGCCTGTGTTTGAGAGGGTGGAATCGTGACAGGAGCCATGCCTGGAGCGGTTGGAGCTTGAGCCGGGCATACGGCAGAATGCATGTGGTTGAGGATATGAGGCCGAGCAAATGTTGCGCTGTCAGCGCCGTGACATGTCTGCGGGGCTGAAAGTGTGTCAGAGCCCTGAGAATCTTGCGTATCCTGTCGTCCGGCAGGAATGCTTTGCCCTTTATGGAATCCAAGATTGCCCCTATGTATTGCACTGTCCTCATGGGGTGTAGGATGGATTTTCTGGTATTGATGCCGAAGCCCAAGGTGGTAAGTAGACGGATGGTTAACCAAACGTGTTCCTCTGCTCTTGTTTTCGTAGGTGCGACGATTAGCCAGTTGCCTAAGTAAGGGAAAATATTCACGCCTCGCAGACGGAGAAAGGCTGCCACAGGGGTTAGGCACTTTGTGAAGACCCTCGGGGCAGTGGATAGGCTGAAGGGGAGCACCTTGAATTGGTAAGTGTCCTCTCCGATTTTGAAGCGGAGAAATTTTCTGTCGGATGGCCTGATAGTGATATGAAAATAGGCAGCCTCTAGATCCAAGACTGCAAACCAGTCTCCTTTCCGGAGAAGTGGGATGATGGACTCCAGGGTAGTCATTCTGAACTTCCTTGGTTTGATGAAAAGATTGAGTAGCCTGAGGTCTAGGATGGGTCTGAGGGAATTGTCTTTCTTTGGAATAGTAAAGTAGTGTGAGTAATAACCGCAGGTGTCGCCTGGCGGAAGCGGTTCGATAGCACTCTTTGAAAGTAAGGTGTGGACTTCGTCTAAGAGGGGCTGTGACAATGGAGTGGTTATGACTTGACCTAGAGGAGGCCTGTGGCTGAACTCTATGGCATATCCCTCACGGATGATAGCGATGACCCACGTGTCCGATGTAATTGCTCTCCAGATAGGAAGAAAAGGATGCAGTCTGATATCCGAGGGCGATGACCGGCTTATAGAGGCAAGGTCAGGAAGTATGCTTTGGCTTCCTATCAGTGTCTTGTGGACTGTTGTGCCCTGGAGCGCGACTGCTGGTTGGAGCGATAGTATGGTGGCGTATGGTATGGCTATTTGGGGCGCTGAGGGGCCCTCTGTCGTGACGACAGGTAGGATCGACGCCAGTTGTAAGCAGGAGGGCGGGACGGTGCCTGGGTTGTGGAGCCTTGATAGGCATAGGAGTGAGCCGTCTTGCGCATTTTAAGGATATTGTCCAGCGATTCATCTGTGGTCGCCGCAAAGAGGCCTTCACCATCGAAGGGGGCGCCTTCGATCCTGTTACGGGCATCCTCCGTGATAGTTACAGTATGAAGCCACGCATGACAGCGGAGGAAGACAGCATTGGAAAGCTGTCTCACCGCTGCATCAGCTATGTGGCAGGATGCAAGAGTCAGGTAGTCAAGCAGAGTCATCACCTCTTCGTGATAGGCCATAAGCTTGGCCTTGCTGTCATCAGGGAGGTGGTCGAAGGCCGGGAACATCTTAAGGAGGACGTGCCTAGAGTAAGCCTCCATAGTGCAAAGATGGTTTGTGGTGCTCAAAATGAGGGATGCTAGAGAATATTGTTTTTTGCTTATGAGGTGGAGCTTTCTACTCTCCTTGTTGGTTGGGGCCGAGGTCGAAGTGTTCTTGGCCCTGTTCTGCGTGGCATTCACTATCAGTGAATTAGGCAGAGGATGGCAAGCAAGGAAGGCAGTCTCGTCACCGTGTGTACGGTATAGATTGTCCGTGCGGCGCGGCATCAGCGGTGTGGAGGCCGGTTTAGTGAGTGAAGCCTTGGCCGTCTCAAGTAGAGAGGGGATGAAACCCAAACGCAGTGGTGGGGTCTTGTTCTTGCGCAGGTGGCCGGAGAACTTGCAGGAGCCCTTTGGATCTGGCTGTTCGACCTGTAATTCCATCACCTTAGCCACCTTATTAATGATTCTAGTGTAGGAGGTAAAGTCCTCCTCTGACGAAGTGGCCCCGTTGTCCCCACCGTCCGAGTCCCTGGCTTCACGGTGGCCTGGGGCTGATCGAGAATATTGAGAGTCGGCCTCAAAGTCAGTAAGGAGGGACCTGCCCATGGAAGCTGGTGTTAGAGAGCGGTGCCTCCTGGTGCAGCTATGCGGCAGGCGTTCATGTCGAGGGGGTTCTGCCGGTGTGGAGGAATGATGCTGAGACGGAGAAAGCGGTGACTGGCTACGGGCGGTCCAGGGTCGAGACTTGTGAGCGCCGGTGGGATCAAGAGTGCGACCCGGCTCCGATGTCGAAGAGCCCGCGGTGCATGCACAGCTGTGTGCGCTAGCGGAGCAACGGCGCTTAGGGGTTGGAGAGCGGGCCCTCGATGGCGAGGATCGCTGTCGGCGGCCACTATCAGAAGAGTCAGAGTCGGAAGAACAGGATATAACGGCGGCAGTGCTTTCGGGCTTTAGAGTCATGCCTCCGACGGCCGCCATCGCGGTGGTGTGAGCGTTTAGCTCCACGAGAGCGGCGGTGAGACGGCGAGCTTGCTTTAGCATCATCAGTAGCATGTTGATGAGGGCTGGAGGATTCCGAGCCTGAGTCATACACGTGATAGGTGCGCTGTGAGCAGTGGCGGCGCCCTCTAGGCGATGGAGAGGCACGCGCTACCGAGCAGGTGTGCTCCCGGTGATGGGGGAGGCGAACACGCTTACGGTGTTCTTCGGCTGAGGGTGTGCGGAATTCAGTCTTGACATGCAAGGAGGGCGAGGTGCCACGGCAGTCGGAGACGGAGGCTTGTGAGGTGCGGTTGGGGACATCACTGCGAGAGCCTCTAGAGCCCGTCGATAACAGAGGGCTACGCTGTCAAGCCTCGATCATGGTGTCTCGAGATGGAGACATGGCCGCCCAACTCCCCGAACTGGAAGAGACAGTAGAGGGCGAGCCGTGGCGTGCCCGCAGTGTTTCTTTGGCTCGATCGCGTTGAGTTGTCTCAGCATGGGCAGCTGTCACTGTCGAGGAACCCTGGGCCGGTGTACTGGCACCATTATCGGGAGTAGCTCGACGAGAGGGTGGCACATGGCCTGTGGAAGCCGGCTTCTTCTTCTTCTTTTTGGACTGTTGGGAAGAAGTCCCAGCCGTTCTAGAAGCCTGGGAAGATTTGGAAGCCAGCGAAGCCGTTGGGGAGGGCGTCGTGTGAGCCTGTTGGGCTTTCATCGGCTTGAGGGACTGTTCTCAAAGATAGACCCGGAGACGTCCCTGTCGCTGCTTGAGTGCCGGTTTAGAAAGTTTTTGGCACTCTGCACAATTAGCTGGCTGATGGGATTCCCCCAAACCGGGGGTCTGCAACCCGTGGCTCCGGAGCCGCATGCGGCTCTTTGGAATATTTGCCACGGCTCCGGGAGGGTTCAGAAATTTCAATACAAAGGCGCCGAATCTCGCGAGGACAGCCCGTCCCACAAGGCGGCGTGAAGCCAAGCGCGGCCACACTCTCGCGCTCTACCTTCCCGCGCACTCCCTCTTCTTCAGAGCAAGAGAGAGAGAGAGGGAGGCGTGGTGGAAAGTGCCCCCCGAACGGCAGCCTTTTTTCTTTTTTTTTTAACTTCAAGAAA
>JAHTLZ010000010.1:46350455-46364054 GCA_023846285.1 Phrynocephalus versicolor
TCCCCTTCCTTTCTTGCTTGGGTGTTTGGTGGGAGGGGGAAGAAGCGACGTGTATGTGTGTGTGTGTGTTGTGTGTGTGTGCAACGTGGAAGAAGAGAAAAGCCTCCTTCCTTCCTTCCCCCCTTCCCCTTCCTTTCTTGCTTGGGTGTTTGGTGGGAGGGGGAAGAAGCGATGTGTGTGTGTGTGTGTGTGTTGTGTGTGTGTGCAACGTGGAGGAAGAGAAAACCCTCCTTCCTTCCTTCCCCCCTTCCCCTTCTTTCTTGCTTGGGTGTTTGGTGGGAGGGGGAAGAAGCGGTGTGTGTGTGTGTGTGTGTGTTGTGTGTGTGCAACGTGGAGGAAGAGAAAACCCTCCTTCCTTCCTTCCCCCCTTCCCCTTCCTTTCTTGCTTGGGTGTTTTGCTCCAAAAATGCAGGGGAGCGGGGGGGCGCGCGGCGTGTCTCCGCGAAAGAGAGAGAGAGAGAGAGAGAGAGAGAGATTAGAAATTCCCCTCCTCTTCCTCCTGTACTATTTTTTGGAAGATTTTTAAAAACTGCCCCCCCCCCAAAAAAAGTGGAAGCGGTGTGGGCACGACGCACTCAGGCTGTGCTTCCCTCCTCCATGGAGGGTGGGGGCGAGAGGAGGAGAAGGAGGAGGGAGAGATGGATTGTGTGCGTGTGTGTGGGGGGAGAGTCAGACCATGGCTGCAGGATCCGGGCAGAAGGCAGCAAGGGCGGAATGGGAACCTCAAGAAAGGCGGCGTGGGGAGGGGGCCACGGCTAGTCTTGTCTCTCCCCACCCCACCCCCCGCCGCCGCCGCCCTGCTTCCTTGCCCGGTGCTGTCAGTTCTGGCCCAACAAGCAAGGGGTTGGTGGCGGTGGGAGCGAGGGGGGGAGCCGCGGCGGCGGCGGAGAGGCGAGAAGCAACAGAGGAAGTCGGCTTTTCTTTTTCCTGCGCGAGATCAACTTGGCAGTCGAGGGACGTGACGTGACAGCTAGTTCGAGCCCGCCCCCCGGCCCGAGGAGGGGTCTCTCTTATTAGACTTCCAGCGGCTCCCTCCTGGAGTCAGCCGGTTTCGGCGGCGGGGTGGGGGCGCCGGGCTCAAGTTGTTCAGGGCCCCCTGGCCGCCCGGGGAGGCCAACAGCACGCCACCTGGCTCGAGAAGCTGAGCCGAGCCGAGCGGAGCGCCTGTGCGCCTGCCTGCTTGTCTCACTCGCTCTCGCTCTCGCTGTCTCCGAAAGCCCGCCAGCAGCTGCCTTCCGCTCCATTCCAACACACAGAACGTGCCTCCTGCGTGCCCACCCACCCACCGGCCCGGCCCGGCCCTCCCCGAGGCTGGTGGACACACAGCCGCCCCAGTTGCACGCGCAGGAGAACATGTGGCAGGTGCGCGCCTCGATGGAAACCCTCGGGGACAGGGTGGCGGGATGGGGGGAGGCGGAGGCGGCTCGGGCTCGCCTGCTTGCTCGCTCTCCCGGCGCCCGAAGTGCCGAAGAAGCAACTTTCATTGGCTTCCTTCTCAGAAGCCCTTCGGGGGTGCCCGGAGGAGCCGCAGCCGCGGGCGCGCCTTCCCACCCCACCCGAGCCCAGCACCGGGGCGCAGCGTGTTCGAGGAGCGTGGGAGGGAGTGTGTTGCTTGCGAGCGCCCAAAAAGCCAGGAGCGAGGGGAGGGAAAAATATATTTGCAGTGTTATATTTGTTTTAAATGTCGTAATGGTTTTGCGGCTCCCAGTTTTTTTTTCCCCGTCAGAAACGGGTCCAAGTGGCTCTTTATGTCTTAAAGGTTGCAGACCCCTGCCCCAAACAATAAAGACAAGCGCTGTGCCCATCAGAAACGGAGATCTTGTTGGGGCACAGAGAGCAGCGTTTGAATAAAGCTCCGGGGGCCATAAACGGCCCGGGAGAGGGGAGGGGAGGGGGGAGGAGGGGGGAGGAGGTAACTAAGGGAAAAATAAAGAGAGTGACCAAGAAAAATAAGTACTGTAAAACATAGAAATCCGTACTTAACGTATCAAGAAGAATCAAAAAACAAGCTTCTATCTCAATTTTACAGGAGCTGAGGAAAGTGTGACCGTTGCTGCCGGCGGCAAAAAGGGAACTGTGGGCTGCTGCGCGGGAGTCCCTGAGCATGTCCAGTGGGGGCAGGAGGAGGTACTAAGGGGCTGAGCAAAAGATCTGGAAAGTCCGGTGGCTGCGCAGGCGCAGAAGGAAACTCCCATTAGTGGGATTTCACAGATGCTACGAAGAAGAAGTCTGGTGGCATATTTCTCCATTCTCCTTTCCCATTCTTACTGCTCCCCACTGTCAATTCTTCCTGCGTTAAACAGGAGGATGGCCCAACACAGGAGAGGCAGCAGCTCAGGACCATAATCAGTGGTGTACCTCCACTTGAAGGACAAAGGGCACTCATTCAAAGATGAGGATGTACACATATTAGACAGAGAAGAGAGGTGCATCGAGACAGGGGTCAGGGAAGCCATTCATGTGAGCATTGAAAACCCCTCTCTCAATAGGCATGGAGCACTTAGGCACAATCTGTTTCCCACTTACCATGCAACTCTTTAATCAATCCCCAGACAAATCAGAATCACTTCACAGGAAGGCCACAACTAATGACCTATACTTAATAGGTGCTGGGAAGGATTGCATAGGTGGGATTTTCACATACTCCAGCCCATTGTCCACCTGATAAGCCTATTCAGGGCACTGCCCACCTAATGAGCCTATTCAGACCAGGGTGATGTGAAATCAAGGTGAACTATAAATTGGACAGCTCACCGCTAACTTTCCTCAGACCGACAAAGCTGCTTGAATGAATAGCAAAACGTTTTGATCTGTCAGGAAAAGAAGTCCAGTTGCCATGACTCAACTTCCAGATAAACTCACCTGGATGACTGAGAATCTTCACAGACTTCCTGCAAGGAAAGTTATATGTAACAAATAACTTCAGTGTACGTTGAAATGGCACTTACAAATCTCACCAGGCACCAGCACCTCTTTGATGAGCAACCATTTGCCTCAAAAGATCTACATAATTTCCCTAATCACAAACATATATAGCAAAAGGAGTCTAAGCATTAAAAAACATGAGGATGTGATGAAGACAATGACAACAGAAAAATCTACAGCATATACTTTTGTTTCCAGTTACTGCAATTGCTGATTGTCTCTAAGTTAGGCTCTACATCAAATCCAGCCTCCACTAGGAGGCTACTACTATATTTATTCTGCATTTCAACACCCGGTACAATCGACATTCCATGGTGTGTGTACTACTAAACTGATTTATTTCTTTTACATTTATTTTTAGAGTATTTTTACCCCGCCTTTCTCCTTGGAAAAAGGACCCAAGGCGGCTTGCAGTAATGAGGGACAACATACAGTCCAGTACAATTAAGACATATTGAAGTATTGGGAACAGGGAACTGAGGGATATCTTACAGCATTAAAAGACAACATTACATTAAAGCTACAAGAGAACATGAGCAGTTAAATACAAAATAAAAAATTCCACATAAAAGTTATGAGTGATGGAAACTAACATTGGAAACATAGTGTCAATGTCAAAATCTATAATCACAAATCTATGTGATCATGTATGGTAGATTCATATAAAAGACACATAATAGGTAGGCCACCATTCAGGGAAAGCTTGCCAGAAGAGAAAGGTCTTTGCCTGTTTCCAGAAAGACACCAGAGATGGGGCAGTCCTGGCCTCTAGTGGGAGGGAGTTCCAGAGTCTGGGCGCAGCAGCTGAGAAGGCCCTTTCATTTGTTCCCATAAGACATACCTCAGTTCCGACTCCCCCTGCTGCTATCGTTCAACTCCTTTATATATACATATATTATATATACAATTTTGCAAATTCTATGAACCATCATCACAAAGCCACAGTGCACAATAACACAAGAAGCAGAAGAGGAGAGGAAAAGGGGGAGGATTTCAGTAGTGTAACTATGGCCTATGATACCAGGAGGACCAAGTTTAAAAGGCCATCTGAATCTGTCAGAGGTAAAAGCTCGCAGATTTATCCACGCTGGCACTAAAAAGAGCAGCAAAACTGTTCCACAACTCTATCACCTAACAATGGTCTTAGTACTGATCACAGATTTTATCCCTCATGCATTCTCACCCAAAACTGCTCACAGACAAGAACTGACAAAAAGAAGGACTATGCTAAAGACCTTATTTCCTGGTATCTCCTTTCCTATCTGGAGGGATGATGGGAGATAGTGTGAGTTGTTAAGCTGAATATTCAGTGCACATTTCAGCCTTGTATTAGACCTTATCTGAAGTATTTAGAGGAATAGCCATAACTAGCAGAATGGAATATGGTTACCTACGATTGGTCAGTTATGTCATGTGATATCTGGAAGATTGGAGCAAGAAGATGAGAGGACAGGGAGAAGCCATGATTATGCTTAGGATTGATTTGAGCAATGGAGTTCACCTCAGTTAGGTAGAGTAGGAGAAGTTAGTTTAGGAGAAATCTTGAATGTAATCAGTTAGTCAGGATGACTTAGATATATTAATTTTAGTGAAATAAAACTATGATGGAGCTCTGTTAAGGTTTTGATACTTTTTGATACTTTTTTGGATTCTTATTTTTGCATCTTAGAATAGAAAATAAACACAACTTTTCAAAGGTTAACATGGCCTCTTGTTTTGAAAAGAACCCAAGAGTAAATCAGAAGGTGAAGATGTTTTGGAGTGTTTTGTCTCAGAGAAAAGGAATTCTCTTTACTTTTGAACTCGGCCAGTGAAACCCCTTTTGATTTACCATGCAAGGGAAATAGAGTATTTCTGTTCAGAGGAGAATGGGGATTCCTCACTGACTGATACCTGCAGGAAGAGTTTCATTTCTCCGCCTAACAGGCCACAGTCAGGAGTTGGAAGATGGCAAAAATGTTGGGATGACAGCGCCAAAAGAGCTTAGTGATTGGGGTCTCTGACTGCAGAGCCAGGCGCCTGTTAGGAAGGAGGTTGGTTAGATTCCCCACTCTGCCTCTTTGAACAAAGCTGGAGTCTGGAGTCAATGACCCATAGAGTCCCTTCCAGCTCTGCTGCAGTTCTGTGATGATGGAGATCATGATCAAGAGACAAGGAGGAAAGATACAATGTTAGATGACTTATAAATGTTGGAAGGGGGATTCCGAGTGGTAAACATTACTGCATTATGAAATACCCACATTCATAAAGTTTTTCAGTTTTGAAAAACAGGTGCAACAGGTTTTAAAGAGGCATATACGTTTGATGGAACATTTCATCATCTGTGTATCCTTGCCTTCGCAACACTTCCATTAATCAAGTTCTGAAAGGTGAAAAACCCAGATAAAAACAGTTTCCCACAGATCAAAATGATTTTAAAAAACAATGATGGGGTAGTTCAAGAGACAACCACACAACCTAGCATTTGCTATAGAGGTAAGAAACAGGGCCCACCATTAGTTGTCATGTCAGGTGAGTTCATCTAATGCCTGGACCTTCCTTAAGAGTCCTACAAAATTTTACAGACTTTCAGGGGGAAATCAGAAGCTTGTTCTTGTCACAGGTGGCACTGACCCTGATAAACAGTTAACTACAGACTGAAATCAAACAATCACTGACATTCATATCAACATTCATCTGAGTATCAAAATATAAGTCTTTTCATTGTTGCAGGACCAGTTTGTCTAATTCTACAAGTTTTAAAATCTACATTGTTTTTATGTTCTATATACATAGCATACTTCAGAATTACTGTAAAATATACAAGTCTTGGGGAGATAAAGAAAACTGTAGGCACAGATACTGAAAAAATACAGCATATGAAAACTGAACTTGGGTTTAGACAAAGACTTAAATCAGATCAAAATTATAGCGGAATATAAAAAATAATGTTTTAAATTACATTCTGAAAATGCAAAAATGTTTAACTTAATATTATTAAGTTAAAGGCATTTTTAAAATAAAATATTAAAGTTCTTAAAATAAAATAATAATGCTTTACTTAGCCTCTAAGCATGCTAAGATCACACAGAAAATATGTTACTTGCTCGCCCCAGCCAAACTAATTACATTTATGGAAGAAAATCCATGTTGATTGTTATCATCAGCATCTGGAAATGCTGAAATTTGCTGCGCCACTATATGGTTGCTCTTGGATGTCTGTCCAAACCATCATGGAGTTGTGATGATATGATGAATGCATTGTTTTGTGTGTCCTGTCTCCATATTTAAGATTTACTAATCATTTTCCTTCCTTCTAACTGTAAAACAAATCTTATCTGCAGGTCATGTAAGCCCAAATGCTTCAAGATCCAAGGATACTTTTTTTCAGTTGGAAATTGTATTGTTGTTGCATATATTAATAACTCTAATATTTTGCTATCAGTACATTGATAATAATTTCTGTTTTAACTAACAATTTTTGCAGTACTTATACAAGCCTTGTAGCACAAAAGATTTGAAAACCTAAATCCTTATAAGACCCTGATGTTGTAATAGAAATGCATTGAAACATAGACTGCCAACTATCAGGCATGCATTCATCATCTCTTTACAAGTTTACAAGGGGTAACCAAAACATAATTCAACAACCATGATGGTTTATTATTCATTAACTTTGCTCTGCCAGAGCTGGCTACTGGTTTTGATACACTTCAATACCGTTTTGCATCAACTATGGTAAACATATACAGTGGACCCTTGTATAACAAACAGCTTGTATAACATAAAATTTGTACAACATAAACAATTCCGGAGATAGAGGAAATTTGCTTAACATAATTGCCTATGGGGAAAATCCGTACAACATAAAAATGGGATCACACTGTTTTCAATGCATTCCTATGGGAATTTGTATAAAGGAAAATTTGCTTAACATAATTTCATTTGGAACGAATTAATTCCTTTATACAAGGTACCACTGTATTTTAAATACAGTTTCATTTTCAAAACTTTTTTTCTGTATACTCTCCTGCCCCCTTAATAATTTTAATGCTCTTAGAAGCAGAACTTCAAACCTTGACAGCTCCCATTCTTTCTGGCCAGCATACCCAATGATGAGATTTGTGGGAGCTGAGCTGCAATCTAGTGGGGTTGAGATGCCCTGTCACAACCCCTCGTCCTGGAAGACAGGTAATCAGCTTCACTTACATGGTCAACTCCTTTTGCTTCAGCTTGCCAAACCAAACTTCAATCAGGAGATTGAAATGGGAAATGGAACTCAAATCATAAACAATGTTCGAATGTGCATGGAAGTATCCTTAGTAGGAAAGAGCATAATCGTTTTAAATAATTTGTGCACAGCAGTGGGAAGCAGGAGTGCATGTGACCATGGAAAAGCCTGTAAATCAATCCATACCTATTTCCCACCAAATCTCAGATAGCCTTTCAACAAAGATGCTGTGCTTTCATAGCTACTAATGTTAATAAGTGGATCTCCCTCAAGGGCACATAGGCCTGAACCTGCTATCTCAGCTGTTAAGTAAAGACAGGATATTAAAAGCAATTTCAATGAAACCACAGAATTGGCAGCTTAGGAAGGAAGACACGAGCCTTGCAGCTGTGCCACAAAGTCTTAACCTTCCAAATATTATCCAGAAAGTAGAATATGTTATAGGGAGAACAGTAGAGGTATTTCCAAATAACTCACACATTTACTCAATCTGTTGAACTCCTTATACAAAATGGCATGCACATCCTCCTCCAGCACAACAAAGCTGCCATCATAAAAAGAACTTAGAGCAGGGGTGCCCAAACTTTTTGTAAGGAGGGCCAGATTTAGTGGCTGAGAATGTGTCAGGGGCCGGTTGCTCCCCGACCCTGCCACCCCACTGCAAGCCTCACCCACTGACCCATAAGCCCCACCCACTGACCGCTTGCAACCCCACCTGCAGGAAGGAAGGCGGGGGACCAAGGGAGGGAGGGAGGGAGGTGGGGACCCAGGGAGGGAGGGAGGAAGGAAGGTGGGGACCAAAGGAAGCACAGGGAGCCATGGCCACAGGTCGGCCCTTGGAAGAGGTGATCTGTGCGACCTTGCACCCCCCCAAGCTCCCCAGCGGTGGCAACGGCTCGCCCGCCAGCCCACCCCAAAGCTCCTTGGCGGTGGCAGAGGCCCGCTGCCCTGCCCACCCCCACACTTTCCCCCGCGGTGCTGGTGGCAGCAGACTGCCTGTCCGCCCAGCCACCCAATCTTCAGTGTTGGCAGAAGTTTTTTTAAAAAAAAGTGGGGCAAAGGAGGGGGAGGAAGGGGCGGGCCAGCCAGCCGCGAGCCACTCAGAATGGCCTGACGGGCCGGATTTGCTGCCCCCCCCCCCGGGCCAGACTTTGGGCAGGCCTGACTTAGAGCTTAATCAGTGGTTCCCAGTCTTGGGTGATGTAGGTGTCTTTGGACTGGAACTTCCAGAAGCACTCTCCACTAGTTGTGATGGATAGGATTTTTGGGAGTTGCAGCCTAAGAACACCTACATCACTCAAGGTCGGGAACCACTGCTCTAGATTATCCATGGCATGGAAGCTGTTGTTTGTGCTGATTTCAATCTGCACAGATGTGAGGGTGGACAATTATAGAAACATAGCTTTCTGTAAAGCCAGGTTATGGCAGAATGCCAAAAATCACTATAGCTTTCCTCACACCACCTGGCCCATTTAACTGTATGTACAGGTACATGCCTTTGGAAGCAAATGCGCAGGGAAAGCACACCAGTATGGGAATGCGTGTCTCACAAGAGCTTGGAAATTGCTCTTTTTGGACTTCAAATCCTGCTATCCCCAGCCGCCACGGGCAGTGGTCATGTGGGATGGTGCATTCTGGGTGTTAATAGTAAAAAAGGCTCTGTAGTAGCAAATGTTTTGTCAGGTTCTGCGCCTTCTGTCTGGTTTGGGTGACCAGCACCACTTCTAGATGAGGTGCATAAGTGTAAGTGCACATGTCTCTGTGTGAGAACATGCAGGGCATTAAAACTGCTAATATCTGGATATGCCAGATATCATACTGCTGGCCAAGTGCTGGAAGACTGATGAGGCTGAGCATCTTGAAATTAACAGACTGCTCAGAGGAGCCGCCTGACTCTGGCTGATTGTCACAGGCACACAGGATTCCAGGCAGGCCACCGCACTTTTTTCCAAAGTCACACCATAAGGAGCCAGCTGGGACTAAATTTGCCCAGACATCTGGATCTCAAGAGATCTGAGAATAGGCTGTATATTGCTGATCATTACTGAAAGCCACCTTGGGTCCTTTTCCAAGGAGAAATGTGAGGTAAAATAATCTAAACAAACAAACAAACAAACAAACAAACAAACAAATTTGTGAAGATCCTGTCCTTGTTCAGATGCTGCTGCCAAGCCAAAAAGAAGAAGAAGCTTGGGACACTGTCTGGCCTTTCATTTGCAATATAATGTAGCATGAGTAAGTCCAAAGTGAAATCAGGGATCGCGCTGAAGTATCAGACAAGATGTCTGTCAACACTGAAGGAGGATGAGCCAAGAACAAAGCAAGGGAAACAAGATGCTGTTTTTTTGTGTATACTGTATGGGGCCATACCAGGGATGTTGGAGAAAGGGTAGAATCAGCAAACCAGGGGCAAAAAACAGATGGGCAAGCAATCTGCACAGGAAGGATGTAGGATCTGAATCACACATGTGACACACAGGCGCATAGCAAGCAAAAGCCTCAGACGCATCAAGCCAAGCAACATCTTCCAACTGACCCACTTTTTAATACCTTGCAAACAGAATTGGGGCTCCGATCAGCCCAGTGCTGGGAGGGGCATCTCTGCCGGCCCACCCGAGGGAGACACGCTGCCCACTAGCCAGGCTGGCCACTGGGGGGGGGGTTGCCGGAACTCCTGGGAAGATTGGCCAGCTGCCAACTGCTGGGTCACCTGACCTCACAGTAAAGCCCCATGTAAAGGCTACCAACAAGGTCAGCACCCTCGCAGGGGAAGGGGGCATGCTGAGTAGCCCCCCTTCCTGTGGCGGTAAGGGCAAGTGACAAAAAGCCCCTTAGGGTAAGAGTAGGAAATAGTACCTTGTACAAGGGCAGCCCTTACATCCCCAAATTAGGCATATAAATAGATATGACAGAACAGAGTGATTTATGGCCCTAGCCATAAAGGGCTTGGGGAGGGCTGCCCACAATTTTTCCATCGCTGACGGGTGCTAACTCACCAGTTAATGCCCCCTTTACATCATTTGTAAATACGAGAGAGCCACTTGCCCTTTCAGGTCCCCCTTCTAGGATAACAGTAGGAGAAATAGTTTGATACAATGTTAATAAATTGTGGTCCAGTGTTAATCCCAGAAACGTGTCTCGTCTCTTTATTTCGGGATGGGTGGACAAAGTGGCATTTGTCTATTTCTGCTAAACAGCTACAAGACCCCTCAAAAATCTACACTCAGCGTACAAAGTGGTCAGGTCAAGAAAGAAGAGGAGGAGGGGAAAAAATTCCCATGGTGTATTTCTGTGGAAAGACACCTGGTATTTCTGGCTAGTCACTCAGGGTATGATGGCAGCAAGATAGAACATGCCCCGTGGTGTTGGTGTAAATGGGCCAAGAGATCTCAACGGAACCTCAATGGACAGCTACGTACAACATACTTGCAGGCTCCAAACTCCTTGTTCAAAAATGTATGGGTTGAGAGTAGGATGCTGTATACATTTTATAAAAGCTCATCCTGTCTGCTTGTTTAGTCTCCCTATTCTACATCATAAAAAGGGTGTATCGGTATATGAAGAAAGCAATAAGTTGTCTCAGAAATGCTTTTTTTAAAAGTTACAAATTATAAAACATTTTAAAATTGTTTTAGAACTTGATTTTTAAAATATTAATAAATACTTAATACTGTGGTTTTTAATATGATACTTGTATAGTGTTTTTAAATCTGTTGTTTTGTCTGTTGTGAGCTGCCTTAAGGTTAAAAACCAAGATTAAAGATAATTTAAGACATTTAAATATTATTATCAATAGTATCAATGTGTTTTAACACTATGGGAGGTATAGATTTTGCATGAAGAATGATTTAACTATATTTTAGAAATTTCTGAAATGGCAAAAAGATTAGCACATGCCAAGTCAGACATTCAGTTCAGAAACCTATGTGTATGTAAGGAATATTTGGCTGTAAAGTTGGTGAGTTTTAGAGAGAGAGAAAAGGCTATTTGACCCTAATTATCACTGGGAAGCAGCATCAGTTTCCTCCTGCTCTCTTCTTTTATTATCTTCGGTATCATCTATCACTTACAATTTTCTCTACAATTCCAACAGTCTTATCAGAAATGAACTCTTCCTCCCAAATGAATACTTATGGATTTGAGAGTGAGGCACAAACGAGATGATACAATTAATACATAATTGGTTCAATACATCAGATTAATAGGATATTGCCTCACTCCATATATGTATTGCAACTAAGCTTGTTTTTTTATTTTTTTGAATGATTGTTCTCTGGAAAGTAAACACACCATGACTATAACAGCAAGAACTATGCATCTCCCTTCACATGTCTCTGGCTTGTCACAAAAAAATCCTTACTACTAGTGACTACTACCACCCACCCCTGTGCTGCTCTACACTCATACAGTAAGCTGCAGTTTCAGAACCCTGATGCTATTCGTGACCTGTACTTGTCTTTGTTAGCATTTCCCTTCTGAGACACAGTGTCTGCTTCGTCTCAAGTTCTTGGCATCATGTAAGGAAACTGTCAGGAATGTGCAAAATATACGAACAGGTCTACTGTAGGCAAAAATTAGCTTAGGAATGGATTCTTAGTGTTCATTTGCATAAGGCACAAGTGATTTCATGTCAAAGATATAACCAACAACCCAACACAGGCCACATGGCATTTATTAACTTTTGTTAATAAATTAAAACATAAAGAAATCTCTTAACAATACACTTCATTAGTTGCTCCTTCCTCTCAGAATCCACTTTTGGTCTCTGGTCTTGGAAAGGGCTATCTAGAAAACACTGAGGGAGACTCTCAGATAATTTATGTGCTTCTCTAGATTTTTTAATTTTTTTCCTTAAAGGAAACTGTATTTTGCTGTTCACTGCAAAGCCACCTAGGCAGTTTCAAGTGGGACGGGGAAAGGACCATATAGTCCATTTTCCAATTTCTCTCTTAAAACTGGACTACTAGCCAATATGCTTTGACAAGATGGCTGTAAACAGGAACCAACCCACTCACTGACTAAGAACCAACTCAAATGTCATGAATTCCCTGAGAGAATAACGTTGCCAGCATCAGAGGGAAAACACAAGAGATGTGCCTGCCATATGTAGTTTTTGCACATGGCTATCTCAATGTTAACAAAACAACAACCCAGCAGCAGCAACTGCATATCGTTAAGTCAATTCTGACTTACAGCAACCCTTTTCCGGATTTTCTAGGTGAGTACACAGAAGTAGAGACGGGCATGAAACGAAAAACGAAACACTGTTTCATCATTTGGTTATGTAACGAAATGGTAGGACATGTCTCGTTACGAAATGAAACTCCATTTTCCCCCCTCTAGGAATGAAACAATTCATCCTAGAGGAACCAAAGTGGCAGGGGAGCTTCTTCGGACTCTTCCCTGTAAGCCCCCGAAATTTAGAGGTTTGGGGTTCAGGGGAATGAGTTATTAAACTCCAAAGCCTCCCCCCAGGAGAAAATAATTTCTAATTGATTCAAGAAGCTGCCAATCGCTGGCCCAGACATGTTCTGGACTGTGTATTGTTATTATTGTAAGCTGCCTTGGGTCCTTTTCCAAGGAGAAAGGTGGGGTAAAAATATTCAAAACAAATAAAACAAATGTATCTTGTGTGCACATATTTTGAGGGATGTGTGGGCAAGCCACAACAGATAATGCTCTAGAGTGCATGCCCTTATATTTCCCCAAATAAATCTATGGTTCCAAATTTTATCCCATCAAAAATGAAGAACTCTCCATGTCATTCAAGTACCCAAGCTATATACCAGCTAATGGCCCCATGAATTCACAGTTGTGGGTTGCAACATGTTGCATGGCAGATATGCAGCTGAATTCAAGTGGATCGTTTAAACGGGTTTTCTTTTCAAAACACTGAACTACCATATTAGGTCTGTTTCAACAGAACTGTCCAAGAGTCACTGTGTATCAGAGCAGCTGGAACAGCAATAATCCTGATAAAATGAAATCTTTAATCATCCACAGATGTGATGCTTCCTGCAAAGGGGCATGACCATTCTGTAGTAATAGTTACCATCCCTGCTGCTGAGGAGATTTCTCCACATCATACCTCTTGGAATACGTTGTAGAATTTAGCAATTATTGCTCCTTAGGAAATAGTCCTTCCTATAATAGAAAGTGGTGTGTAAATACACACACACAATTGAGCTTTTTGAAACTGAAAGCTGTCTGGGAAGCTGAGTGGTTTAAGATATCTGGACACACAGCCAGAAGTTGGGAGTTAAATTCCCACTGTGCCTTCTGTGAGAAAAGCCAGCCTATGTGGCCTTGGGCTCACACCCCTAGAGCAACCCCAGAAGAAGGAAATGACAAATCACTTAGAAAATGCTGGAAAGGGTTGCCATAAGTTGGAAAGTTGGAATCAACTTGACAGCATGCTATTATTATTATTATTATTATTATTATTATTATTATTATTATTATTA
>JAHTLZ010000010.1:46364064-46382040 GCA_023846285.1 Phrynocephalus versicolor
GGGACAACAATAAAGCATTTAATTCAGAACAATCCATTATTGTTGCCCACTCACATCCCAGGTTTCACAATGACCACAGAGAAATCACATTCGAGGTACTGCACCTTACCAATGTATTTAGCATTCATTTAGGCTTTGCAGGAAAATTACCCTGAGGTTCTTAATAATCTTTAATAGTACATCTGATCTCGCCTGATTTGGGAAGCTAAGCACTGTTGGCCCTGGTTAGTACTTGGATGGGAGACCACCAGGGAATATCAGGTGCTGTAGGTGCCTGGAGTAGGAACTGGCAAGCCACTCCAGGATTCCTGCCAAGAAAACTCCATGGGCATGGAGTCATGAAGGGTTGGTCACAACTGTAATGACAAACACACACACATTCTCCATTTGGGTTTAAATTAATTCACCCCTTACCATTACTCATGGCACTGGCATTATACTTAATTGTAAATATAAGCAAGGCTTGAGTTATTCAACTTTGAATGACTCAACTTTAGACTAGGTTTCTGGGGGCGGGGGATGAAGAAAGTGGAAAAACAACCCCCTACCCTTGTAACTACTATATGGATTACCATACATGATTGCATTGACTGATTTCATAAAACACTTATGTTCTCCATGTTGCTTTTCACCCCATAATCGATTTTTCTTTTCTTCTTCTTACTCTTTGTAGCTCTAATGTTACCTTCTTAATGTTCTAAAATGCATCTTCAAATTCCCTGTTCTTAACTTGAATATGTCTTAAACGTTCTGGACTGAATATTGTCCTTCATTATTGTAAGCCACCTTGGGTCCTTTTCCAAGGAGAATGGTGGGGTAAAATATTCTAAATAAATAAATAAATAAATAAACAATACACTAGTACACAACAAAGAAATCCAAGGATATTTGCAATATGGAAACATAGGAAGATGCCACCAAGTAAATGAACTGTAAACAACCTGCACCTACACTGCACAGCATGTCACCATAGTTTTCTGATACACTCCCAAAATGTTCCATTCTGATTCAATAGCAGATGCTTGGTTCATCCAAATTGATACTATAAACTAGAATTCTGCAACTCTGAACCTTAATCCTACCTTTTTCTTGAGCCACGTGACAAGCTTGCCACTGCAAGAAATACAAGGTGTTTCCCCACCCCAAAGAACCCTTACCTTTACTCCCCTTTAGCTGATGGATAATGCATGCACAGTGTAAGAGGTGTAATTAGATGATCCCAACAGTGATGAGGGCTATTAAGGTGCATTTTGCTAGCTCTCCTATCTAGAATGAGTCACCCAACTGCTGTGCATTCATTGTATTGTGGTTTCCTGGCTAACAAATGCCTGTCAAACGTTTTTAGTATAAAATGCACCCTGTGTGCAGAATACGTTTTTAAAAGACACTTAAAGCCTTTGTTTGTGGTGCTGTTGCTGATGAAAGATTCTGGACTGACAGCTCTGAAGGCTGATGCACATACTATGTGAAATTCAGACATAGAACACTCCTTGTGTGCACTTTTGTGTGCCTCATATTTGTCAAGAGAACAGGACACCTACAAAAAAACAAACAAACAAGCAGTCTCTTGTGGCCTTTTCACAACTCGGATTAAAACCTGGTGGATTTTAGTTCACTGGAAACATGGGTCACAATTACTTTTTGCCACTGAGTTCCCAGTTGCTGCAGGTCCTTGAAGATATCAACACTGGCTTTCTTTACATCAATTCATTCTGTCAACCCAATTTCAAGACCTAAGAACATCACCTACACCAAAGATCTGCACTCCTCCTTATTTCTAGTCAGATTATATCTCAGGAGCATCTTTCTACATTGGGCATAGGATAGATCATTATATTCACAAAAGTATAAATGAACACAGAGGTCTGATGCTAGCATTGCCAGTCCTGTGTTCAAAATATACTTGGGAAACATTTCATTTCAGGTCATTCTGTTGTTGATGTTAAAATGGTCATTTCACATGGTTACTCACGAGAACCATTTGGAGAATGCCCTCTGTTAGCAATATAACTGGTATGGCATTCACTTTTCATGTTTCCGTTCCTAGTGGCCTTGTTGTTTATATCTCCCCAAGCAGCCAAGGGTGACATGAGCTCTCCCACTGGTTGAGGTCGCAAGCAGCGTGTCTCTTCCCTTGTACCCCATTTTCTTTCCTTTGCTCCTTTCCACCTTGAATGTACACACTATGGTACGCTCAGTAACAGGGACACTCACTGTTCTGCCAAGCAGGAAGGCATGCCGGATAGCTTAGTGGTTTAAGCATCTGGCTGTGGAGCCAGAGTTTGGGAGTTCAATTTCCCACTGAGTCTCCCTGACAAGGCCTGGACTTAATGATCCATAGAGTCCTCTGCAGCTCTGTAATTCTAAAATGTTTCATTTTTTCCCCTCACAGACGACAGTAGGAGAAGCACTGACCTCCCCCAGTGCCCTCTCACGCAAGGAAGAATGGGCAGGAAGAGTAGGCGCAAGGTGACAAGAGGCAGGGCAAACAGCCCTCCCACTTTAGGAAGTGAAGGAGGTGGGGGTAGCCTCCCTTGCCCAAGGAGAAAAAAAATGAAAGAAAACAGAAATCTGCATGGCCACAATGTGAGTACAAAATGGGTTCCCATTTCTTCATAGGAGGAGGAGAATGTGGCACCATCCACATTATGTACAACCCTGCAGACACCTCTTTCTTCAAGCCAAGGTGAGGTCTAAGAGATTGCTGTCATGGGGAGAAGTATCTTGCTAAATGTGGCTGGTGGGCTGCACCAGTTTAAAGGTAGTTCCTTCCTTGCCCTCAGCTACGGGCGACAGGGCAGCTGCAGAGTCCTCGGTGGCGAGTCAGTCTCTGCCAGAGCATGTGAACTGACCTCAACCTCAACTGTTTATTTTCAAAAGCATGCCAGAAATTCCTGAATAAATAGTTATGACACCACCACAAAGACTGCAATTAGCAACTCATAAGTAAATGAAGTGCACCAAAGCAAGTATTGAGAACACCTCCTAATGTGAAGTGAAGCAAAATCATCATCTGAAAATGCAATTCAAAAAAACAAAACAAAACCAGTTCTCCTATGCTAGAAGAATTGCTTTGCGTGGGAAGCACAAGCCCCACTTGTCTGGCCTATTTAATCTTGAGAAAACACCCTAGAAATTGAGCTTCACCTTTAGCCTTTGTCCCTTTTAGTCATAAACCAGCAACAGGACTTTTGAAAGAAAAGTCTCAGCATATTGCGATGTCAGCCTTCCACCCTCATGGGAACTTTGCCCCCACCCTTCCTCACCTGTCAATAAAGTTCAACACACCAACTTTCAGAGGCTTTTTAAAAAAAGAGCCAGGATCATTATCCCTGGTAATATCTGTTCCATGAAAATCATGGTCTCACAAGTACAAACCAAGCAGCTTGGTATGTGAGTACAGTGGTCCCCTGCCCTTTTGCGGATCATATACTGCAGTCCCGCTATATTGCAGTCTTTTAAACCCTTCCCAACCCTTCTCCAAGCCCCCGGGGTTCCAGGTCATTGGCGCTGGGGTGGGGAAATAAAGGTTTTTCTCCCCCAGCCAACCGCCCATCAGCTGGAGCCCTGGCATCACACGCCGCTCCCCCACGCCCCAGGGGGTCAGGAGAAGCGAAGCACAATGTTTAAAATGCCTTTAAGCAACAGAGCCAAGCACTTGGCTCTGTTGATTAAAGGCATTTTAAACATTGTGCGTTGCTCCCCGGGGAGGGGGGGAGAAGCGGCGTGCAATGTTTAAACATTGCGCATCGCACGTCCCCCAGCCCGACCCAACCTGCATCCGCATATTGCGGATTGTCAATGATCACGGGTTTTGTGGGTCCCTAACCCCTGTGATAGATGGGGGGGTTACTGTAACCCAGACCACCTCAACCCCTTTGGGTGCTATTACACAGCCCAGTGAGGGAGACCTATTGGAGTAGATCCTTGCACAATTAGCAGGGTTCCACATGCTGTAATCCTTTTAGACTGCCTGTGAAAACTCCAGAGCGCCAGGATAAGAGGCATGAATGAGGTCACTAATTCTTTCCTCCTAATGGCAAGGAGTGGCTGGGTGATACCGAAATAGTGTAACTAACAGGGTTTTCAACAGAAAATCTATTTCAGGAACTGGGTGGAGGACTTCTTAACCTTCACTCTGGGAAATAATTATTGCAGATGATCTCATTCAGTGGCTATCAGTGTCCAGAGCCTGCAAGATACCTTAGGCTCTTGGACTTCGGATCGCTCATGCATCTCCCACGTTAGCTAATTAAAGAAGCAGGGTCTGTGCTATTTCCTTCTGATGCTTCTTACTGCTCTGTGCTCCAGGGATGCATGACAACCCTTGTGCTCTGATGCCTGTGTGGAAGCAAAGATAATAGAAACATTTGCAAAATAATTGAGAAGGAGTCAGGGAGAATTAGCACTCTTGGCTAGGAGCTTCATGGTATAGTGGTTAAACGCCTGTACTGCAGCTAAAACTGTGCTCAAGACCGTTCAATCCCAGGTAGCAGGATCATGGTTGACTCAGCCTTCCATCTTTCTGAGGTCGGTAAAATAAATACCCAGCTTCCTTGGGGGGGGGGGGGATGGCTAGCCTGCATAATTTAATTGTAAACTGCCCAGAGAGTGCTAGAAGTATTATGGGGCGGTATATAAGTAGAATACTTTGCTTTTTGCTTTAGTGATTGTCAACTCAGATGTTCTTAGAATGCAGTTCCCACAGGCTTTCACCATTAGCTGTGGTACCCGAGGTTTCTGGGAGTTGCGGTCCATGAACACCTGCATTAGTCAAGGTTGGGAACCACTGAACTAGAGATTTTCAGTACTCAGGAGAGGGTGATAGAGGGAACAAATTAAGAGTAAACTTTGGGAATCTAAGATTATTTTATTTGAAGATTGGAACTGCAAGTCTTTGTGACAAATAAAAGGAGCTGATCCTTTTGAGAAAGGGAAAATCTAGGCACAAGGACCACAGGCACATATTTTAGGCTCAATGTGCCATTGAATCCATAGAAAACAGGGTGTGGAGAAGACTGAGTGAAGTTGTCACTTTCCTTTCCAAAAGACCCCTTTGACCAAATAGTATGCCAAGGACAGAAGTACTCACACGGGAAATGGGGGGGGGGGGGCTCAAACTCAAATAGATGTTCGAGAGAGAAACACACACACATGGAGAGAGGGTTTTATAATTTGCCATTATATCCATGAAAGGGTGCAAAAGGCCTTCTATAATTCTGCAACAGACTGTCCTTAGAAGAATGGTTAGAAGATGGGGGGGGGGGGTCTTTAACCAAAGGGAAAAGAGAGAGAGCCTTCTAACCGACTGCTGTTGTTTCCTCGGAGTTTTGAGGAGGATGACAGTATAAACGTGCAAATAACATACTATTGATTTTTTAAAATACTAGTCATCATCATAGTCGTCAACTTAGGAGCTCCACAAATCCATGCATACACATACCTTTCTACAATTTATTACTACTTAAGCACTGTCTGAGAGAGCTTCTGTGGTTATGAAACAGTTTCAGAGGTCAGCTCTAAATCCCAGACTAATATTTTTATGCACAAGCATAGAGTTTCTGCAATTTATTACTTTCTTATCCAAACAACTATTATCCATGCTCTAATCCTTTAACTCTGGATTCCTCTTCCTCGTGCCCCTCCTGTCTCATTTCATGCTGGGTGACCCATATTTTTTTTCCAGAAAGGCAGGATATAAATCAACCAAAGAAATAAATATTTCGGATTTGTTTGCATTTACAATTAGTTCTGGTGTTAGAATCAGCTCCACTACATTCCTTTCTGCACGATGGCACTTCCCCAAAGTAAACCATATTTTTCTCTGACATGGCTTTTGATTGCTTCAAGTCTTACACCTTCTAATGCACTAGCTTTACTTCCAGGGTTCCTTATACACGCAAGTGAAGTCTGGCCAACATGGTAGAAATCAGACTCGTCTCCATTGCCTGCTCAGCCTGGTTCAGAGAGTTAAATCTAGGCGATGAAATCAAGAGGCACCAATGTCAATGTCCTCCCCCACCACGCCCACAGACTTCACAACACTCCTGCCTCAGCCTCCCTCAGATGTGCCTCTCTCGCTACCGCAGCCATGAATGAACGCTAGTCTACAGGGGACAGCTCTGACCTCAGGAATGTGTTTAGAGTAGATGACTCTTGGGACTTATCTGCTTGACAGTTCTATAGTTCTGGGATTCCTTTTTCAGGGCAGCTCTTTTAGCTCATCACTTCTACCACCCCTTTATTTTATCCTGATCCAGAAATTATCTTTGGTTTTTCAGCATCCCTAATTTACCTTACATTCCCCCCCCCCTTTTTTTGCATTTCTTTGCTTTTTCCTTTACTTTTTAAAGTTTTCCTCTTTCTTTGCAAGGCTTATTACTATACTTCTCTTAGTCCCTAAATGCAAATGCCTTCCTCTTAAGGCAAGCTTTCCCTGAATGATGATCTACCTATTATGTGTCTTTTATTTGAATGTACAAGATCACATAGTTTGTGTTTATAACTAATTATAACTTATGAGTTTACATTGACACAATGTTTTCAATGTTAGTTTCCATCACTCATAACTTTACATGGAACTTTATTCCCCTTTTAATTGCTTGTGTTCTCTTGTAGCTTTAGTGTAATTTTGTCTATTAATGCTGTAACATATCCCTCAATTCCTTGTTCTCAATACTTGAACATATCTTAATTGTACTGGACTGTATATTATCCCTCATTCTGTAAACCGTCTTGGGCCCTTTTTCCAAGGAGAAAGGCGGGGTAAAAATACTCTAAAATAAATAAATAAATAAAATAAATGATGGATTTCTATATTGGCCATCTGGCAGCATCCAGAATCATTAGAATCATGTTATATTTGCAATAAACAAATTACTTCCACATATTCTATGGCTACAATTCTACTGCACGGTTCGGAATATGCAACAGGGATGAGGTTGGCAGAAGCAGCAGCAAATTGCTCTTGATTAAAGATGATTTCAAGTTGCATGCAATTGGTCTACAATGCCACAAAGTCATGTGCATCCCAAAATCTTCAAAGAAAGCCTTTAATCAGCAGTGATTTGCTGCTGATGACAACAACATTGCCCCTTTTCCACATATAACAGGAATTCAGTCTGTGAGCCTATCCACATGGTGAAATTTGTGGGCATTATGCCCATGCTTATCTTTAGTGCAAATTATTTGAACTCTTCATTGATCTGTTCACACACACTGGATCCTTGAGGCTTGTGAACAGTCTGTGGTGCTGGCAGGGCTTGCTGCCTCTCTTTTGCTGCCACCACTTCCCGACCAATCAACGAGGATGGGAAGCCAGCGGTGGTATTGCAGAGGCTTGCTGGCCTCATTCTGCTGCTCATTGCTTCTCAACAGGACCCCTTCACTTGATAGCTGATCAGTGGAGGTGGGAACCAGTGGCAGTACCAGGACTGAAGGTGCTCACAGCAGCCTGACAACTGTTGTGGTGAGCTCCTCAGCTGATCACAGCTGCTGCTGCTGCCTCCATCAACAAGTTGATCTCTGGAGTTGCAGCAGTGAAGGTGACAGAGTGCTGCCCTACCACCATGACACAGGAAGCCCCTAGGCTGCTCTTGCCCGTCTACATCCTGAGCCTTCTGGAATACAAATCATGCAAATAATATTGCACGACTTAGACCTGTACCAGAAAGGTGAGGGGCAGCCCTTAAAGAGGAAGGATGAATTATTCTAAGTAGAAACATAAGTAGGAGGTCTTTTTCCATGCTAAACAGTCTCATCAGAGTTCCATTTACTGTAACTATATACCAGCATGGACAGGCTTTGTGAGTTACTTCCCTGCTCCATTTATGACTCCTAGATCAAGTTATGGAATAATTATATTTTCTTCTCTATATCATACTTTTTCTTTCCAGACACATATGTATCATCACTACTGTACTTTGATAAAGCTTCCTGTTTCAACTCCCTCAATCTCTATAGTTGGACGAGTCTTGAATGATGATTATGCTTTCAGACTTTCCCGGAAGTGTGATTGATATTGTTACATTTACTATAACATTCCCTGCCTACATTTATCACATATTGGCCACACTGTTTCTTCTGAGTTTGTCACTTTCATAATAAAGCTCTTTGAAATCATCCAATTGAAATGTCCTGTGCAAGTCCACTTTCACCCCAAACATCACCATGTTCATCCTTCCATTTCTTGTTTTACAATTTCAAGTTCACCTTGATTCATACTTCTCACATTCCACATTCCAATTACTCATGTCATGTAGACACTGAACTTTCCTTTTGCCTTGGTGCATATAGCAATTAGACATCATTTTGGCTTTAATCCAGTTACTTCATTAGGAACAGCACTATTCAGACTTGTCCTTTGCTCTCCCCCAGTAGCTGACCAAGTCTCTCATTTTCAAGCACTATCTCTGGCTTTATTTTGGACTGTCTCCATCAAAGAACTTCCAAGAAGTGGTTTACCATGGCTTTAGTTAGCTTGAGTTTCACTGCTGTTCCCTACAAAAGATCTTCTGCCAGCATCACTTCTACTATTGCTGCTGCCTAGCAGTTGCCAAGAACTTATCTGCTTCACCACCATAGGAACTTACTATCAATTCTCCTCTGCTGATGCACCTACTTATTCCAGAGGAGGACTGATATATTTTGTTCTAATGTCTCAGGTTTGACCCTTCCAGCTTTTGTGACTTTGCTAGGAGTCTAGACTTGTAACTGAGCTTACCCTTTGAGTAGTCATGCTCTCAGCTTCCCTGGCATGAAAAAACCTCCCTCACCATATTAAGGCCTCTGTCCAAGACAGAGGTAAGATGTAGTGCTTGGATTTATTTGACTTGAGAATTTACACAAGCACAGGTGCCAATATGTCCCCTCTTTCTTCTATGTCTGGCCCAGACCCAAGAGCTGCAGAAGATGGAAATAGCTACACTCGTGAGAACGTATCTGCAACCACTCCTCCCATCTTCAGTACATGACACAGACACATGGCCTGCTGCCAGTTCCAGCATTAGCATGGATTGCTACAGCTGACATACTAGTCCTAGCTGACATACATTCCTTAGGGTGTGCCAGGAACATTGGCCTCTGGGTTAAAAACAATTTTGAATGCTACTGGTATACAGCTCGCTACACGCCTGCTCAGAACACAGATCTTTCAGTAAGTGTTTGGGTGCTGAAAGATACATATTGCAATCCTATGCTTATTTATTTGGAAGTTCTACTCTGTTCAGTGGTGGCTTAGCCCTTTTCTAACAGAGTGCAGGATTACAATCTAAATGTGTGAAATGGTCTATCATACTGCAACATTGGCTGTAAGTGGGAAGACCACACACACACACACACACACACACACACACACACACACACACACACACACACACTTTCCTTCTTATTTCCTTGGTATTCTTTCTTTCTTCATTTTATTTTATTTTATTTTATTTGTATACCACACCAATTTCCTAAGGGAACTCTGGGCGGTTTACATAATTTATGCCTTCATTACCCATTTTTGTCACCTAGACAAATCATCCAGTGCCATGAAAATTGTGGGTATGCTCCTCATCCCTGGGAGGTAGAACAATGGGAAATGTTAAATAGATTGCACTGCAGTGTTGCCATGGAATAGAGAAATTTGAGTGGATGAAGGCCATTGTGTTGTTTATTAACATGCCAGTTGGAGACATTGTTCTCCACTTTCTTGGAAAAACTCAATGCAACGTCTGATAATGGATTAAAACACATAACATCTAATTCACTGAATTATTAAAAACAGTTGCTAAGTGTGCTTTGTCCATTATTTAAAAAATAATAACTAGCAAGCCTGGGTAGGTCTCAGTTGCAAACTAAAGATTATGACTTCCTTTATTAAGTTGATCCATCTCGTATTGGTATCTTCTACCTTTGTCTTTTCTAGTCTTCCTTGACTTTTCATGGTATGTTCACAGACGTGAAGCTCAAATATATTCTTGTCTGACCTCTTTACCAATAGCAAACCACTGAGTTTCTCCATATTCTTTCCTAATCATAGCTTCTTATTAAAAGCACCAAGACATTCTATTTAGACCAATCCATAGCTCTTCCTGATCCACACAAAGGTTTTGATATATCCTTTAAAGCATAAACTGATTTTTTTCTGACATTCTTGTGTATGCTTCAGTAGCCAATATACAATCAAAGCATGATTTCTAGTTCCTGTTCCTCTCTACAGCTTGAAAAGGATGAGACATTAACATCCAGTTTGAATAGGATTTTTCACTCCATATCTGCTAAAAGTCATTAATATAAAATAACCATCACTGAGCATCATTATCTTTGAACAGAAAATTAGTGAAATGGACTGATATTTCATGTATTTTTTGCATCTCCTGTTATTGAGATTGAAATATATATTGAACATTTCAAGACTTTCAACCCTTGTTTTGTTTTCATATTCAATAATATATTCTTGTTGGGATTTTTATAGATTCTCTACAGGTTCTACTGGTATCCTATCTACTTCTGGTTTCCTCCAACAATTTTCAGAAAGAACATTCACTTCATTTTCTAAACTTGCATGTTCTGCAACAAAGGTACTTTGAAACAATCTATCATTTCTACTTTATTTAAAATTCTTGCAATATAGAACATGGCTGTTGTATGTTGCATTCCACATATTTTTAATAATTTTTACTCTGACCTGATAATGTATATACTGTATATACATACATAATAAAGTTCTAGTTAGATGTTTCAGAGAGGGCAGCTGTGCTAGTCTTTCCAAGATAGTCTTTCTAGTTAGATGTGGTTGCATGCTTGTACAATATTGATTTTATTGGAATGAACCCTGGTGTAGACTGCAATATAGATTATTTTTGGTTGTGGTTCAAAAATACCAGGCACAAGTCAATCAAAATTATAAAAATATTGACTGGTATTATATAACAGAGACAAGTTTTAACCCAAAACCTTGTTGTTGTTTGTCATTGTCATTGACTTGGTTTATTTTTATCCATCATGCAACTAAGACAGTACACAGTTCTTGCTTGCTTGCTTCCCATCATTAGTGTGTCCATCTGAAAGGAAACACTTCTGCAGAGTCTCATGGTCCTAGGCAGGCTCTCCATTATTAGCAGCAACCTCAGAAAAAAGGTGTTCTTGCTCACATGGACAACCTGCACTCAGTCTGGGATGGTTCCCTCTGCAGATGTGTCACTTCTCCCTTTGTACCAGGCTTCACATGTACACAGCATTCTGATTTTTAACAAACAAAGTAGATGGTCTGCCCAGCCCTGACATAAAGTTCCCATATTTCCTTCCAGCATTTTTTCAACGTTAAGCGCAGTTGATGTTTAACTTCTGATTCCTCTGGAGACCCTCAGTAGCCCCTCAAAAGTTTCCTTATGCCCATTACGGGCATGAAAAGCAATTTTGCTGTGATCTGAGGTGCCCTAGCACTCCTGATGCCCCTGTGTATCTTTCCTTTCCTTTCTTCAAAATAAACTTTTACAAACTTTTTTGGCACAAATGTTTCCCCCCCTCTATTATAAATGCATTTTTTTAAAATTGCGAAGCACAAGATCTTTGGAACTCATATATCTATCTACTCTTAAATCCCACACTCCTGTCGGCACTGTCAATTTAAGGGATTACTTAGTCTTTTCTTTCAAATCCCATTTGAGTGCTTCCCTCTTTCTCACAAGAGCTTCCTACAAACACAATCAGAAGCATTGGGAGCTCCCTTATATTATATTATATTATATTATATTATATTATATTATATTATATTATATTATATTATATTATATTATATTATATTATATATTGTTCCATCTAGGTACCAGGCTACTCTGGGAGGTTTACAAAAGTTAAACAAACATCAGAGTACAAAAACAAGCCATCAAACGATACCATAAATAAACAATCCAATATAAAAACATTATTAACATAGTAGTAAACTCACAACAATCAAAGAAAGAACAAGATGGGCTGAAGACAACACAAAAATAAAATAAATGACAGCGAATCAATAACAAAATAAGTTAATAAGTTAATACCCCAGGAAAGCTTTTCTAAATACAGTGGACCCTTGTATAACAAGCGGTTTATTTAACAGAAAATCCACTTAAAGGAAAACAATTCTGGAGATAGGGGGAAATCGCTTAACAGAATTGCTTATGGGGCGAAGCCATATGACAGAAAAACGGTCGCAATTAGGGATTAATCCATTTTAATGCATTCCTATAGGAAATTTGTACAAAGGAAAATATGCTGAACAGAATTTCATTTGGAACAAATAATTCCTTTATAGAAGGTACCACTGTAGCCATGCTTTAAGATGTTTCTTGAAAACTAGCATATAACTAAGCTAGTCAAATCATTGGTATGTCATGCCCAGTTACTGGGGTCAGACTATACCAATATTCCTTCAGCTTTCAACCCTCTTGACCTATTAGACTGCAACTCCATTCATTCCCTTACCAGCATAGCCAAAATTCACACAGAGGACACCAGCTTCGGGTAGGCTGGAATATACTTCACCGCAGTCACTGCCTGGAGGCTCCTCCGGGAGTACTTCCCCAGCCCTGGCTGTGAACCTCCCAGAGGCTGAAGCACAACTGAACTACCATTGCCACAGGCAGGCTTCTTGAACAGATTAATCCAATAAACCCCAAAAGAGTAGGGGGGGGGAAATCATCATCCCCTTGGCTGTGCAAGCATTTTGGTAACATTTATTTTATTTATTGCAGAGATGTTGGCATCTCACCTTCTCTCCAAGAAGCTCTCAGAGGTCCAGATTATTATCTTGTCACCTTTTCTGCCTCCCAGCAATCCTATGAGGTGGGTTACGTTGAAATATAACTAGTAATCCATGGTGTAGAACTAGACCAATGCCTTGTTTTGCACATGGCCCCAGCCTTGTATTTTTAAACAAAGTTTGGTTACAGCTTCATGAGGAGAAAAGTACCAATATGGCACAATTTTATATCTGTACAATTTCAGGGTTTATTTGCTTTGAGAAGCTTTGAAACACACATAAATCTCAATTAGTCTTATCAGATAGCCTTTGAAACAGTAGCAGCCTGTAAAAAAAACACAGACAAGCTTAAGTATCTATCCCTACTTTCTTACACTTATGTTATAGCTCAGAAACTCAGCACAAACAATGTCCACACTTTGTCGCTCTTGGCACTGAAACCAAAACCCACAACAACAAACTGTACCCCCACCAAAAATCGCAATTGAATGGCATTACTATTACACAGCTCCCTACTCAGAAACAAGCCCCTTTGAGCTTCATGGGATTTATTTCTGCATAGCTCAACAGAGGACGACAACCTAAATCAAGGATGGGGAAAATTTTAGCCTTCCAGATGTTCTGGCCTATACCCAGCACAGCCAAATGTGAGGGATTTCTGGGGATTCAGTGGTCCAAAATACCTGAGCAGCCAAAAGTTCCCCATATTTACCCAAAATAAAGGCCAGCTACAGATTCCCTGTCCTAGTCTACCACATGTGGAATTTTGATCTTCTAACAGGAAGTAGAAGCTGAAGAAACAATACGTGTTTTTTTCTTCTCTGTTACATTTGGATATAATTTTTATGGATTAGTCTTCAAAAAGGAATGCTCCTCTTTTCTGCTCCCCATTCTTGAATTTCTTTTTAAAAGCCTAAAACTGACAGGATTCTCCTGGTGCTTATCCTAGGACGACCAATCACCCAACACTATACCCCACTCATCAATGAATTCTCCAGAGCTCTGGAAAGAGGATTTGCTCAATTACCTCAGACACCCTCTGCTGGCAGGCCCAAAGAAAGAGCTAAGAAGACTACCACACGGGTCAGAAAAAATGAAGAGAATGAGCCCTGCTCCCTTATTCAGGGACATTGGATGGGATTGATTTCAATTACATGCTAATCTAATAATGACTCTTAATACCCGAGGGAGCTACAAAAATCCTGCCCCTGCACTGCGTCATGGTCACAGGTGCCATTCTAACTGTAAGATTCTGAGAGTTTTTAGAAAGCTAACTTTCCCCGTTTCTCTCCATTTGCAGGCAGGACCTAGCTTCTTCTGCTTATGATAATCAGAAAGCAACACAGCAAACTCTAGAGCAGTTCATCTGCATATTGACTTCTATCCAGCTACATTTTCCAGAACACCTTACATGATATTTGCTGTTAGCACCTTATGAAACAAGGAGGGACAAAGGCAACTGAATGCACACAGGCATCGTTTGAAGCCAATACTTCCCTAAGAGTTTGCACTTTATCTCCTCAAAAACTGGGTTGAAATGTAATAATACAGATTCCACACTTCCATATAAACAGGGGGAGGGGACACCCCCACTAACTCTGCCATAGTGAACTGGACATTTTTTTGGCAATCTTAACTCCAGGCCTTCAGAATCTATCATGTGATTTCCTCTATTTTAATCAGAGTTCTGCAAGATTTTATTTGTCTGGACAAGTTGCACATTTTCAGAGCATCCTGGCAGACCACTTCTGAGAACTCTCCAGCTAGAAAACCCTGGAAAGTGTTGCTGTCAGTCAGAATCAACTTCATGGCACATGATGATGATGATGATGATGATAGAACTGCTGGGTAGCAAAGAGATTACAACAAACTATTTTAAATATGGTTTGCCCATATTTAAAAAGGTTAGTGATCAAATCAAGGCCAGCTTTCCCCACCTACATGTGATCTACTCAATACCTCATTACTACAGCCAACCTGTTGAATAGCAATTCTGGTAAGGAATAATGGATGTTGTAGTCCATGGGTAGGGAAATGCTGATCTTGGCAACTGAGTTCTGAGCATCCTTATGTGGGGAATAAAACCCGAGTTGATTGTGACATTGTTGTAATTTCCCTTCATTACAAGTGCATTAGCAGTGTAATGATGTCTAATGGGGGCATATATTTTACGCTATGTGAACCTGTAATCAAGTTATGTCCTAAACTAAAGCATCAATACTTATATATTAATTAACTAATGTCAATAAAGTTGTCATTGTGAATGGCTGTTGAGCGAGTCTTATTAAGCTGTTTTTTACTTCAAAATGAACTTCAGTAAATTGTTTGCTACTTGGGTTGTGACCTTTTAACCTACTATAAATGTACTGACTTAATATTATCAATGGAAATCCATTTACCCACATTTGAGCTTTATACGCATAATCACTGATAATTTAAGTTGGTTGTACAGATATACACTGTATGTGCTGTACCTCCCACTGTGAACCCCAGCACCTGCCAATCTACAGTTCAAAAGCATGTAAATGCCAGTAGATAAATAGGTTCTGCCATAAAAAGAGGGAAGGTAAAACAGTGTTTCCTTGAAGCCATGCCGGCCACATGGCCATGGACTTGCACAACACTGGCTCTTCAGCTTGAATACGGAGATGAGCACTGCCCCTAAGTTGGACATAACTAGCACGCATGTGCTGGGGGAACCTTTACCTTTACCTAAAGATTTTCAGGTCCTCGAACCTTGCATTTTTCCTCCTTTAAAAAAAAAACCTCTTGCAAATACGTATTTCTACATGACAAGTCTTTTTGTATCTTAAGAAAATTTAAATGTAAGGGTAGATTTGCTTTTAAAGATAGTAGTGGCCATTGGGAAAGTTCTATCCCCAAGAGGGACTGACTCCTAATAGTCAACTACCTGAAGATCAATTTTTATAATTTATTATATTATTTATTTATTCATTTTGTATACCACCAATCTGACCTGTGGTAATTCTGGGAGGTTCACAATAAGACATAAATATAATATAGCAAAATGCTCCACATTAAACCAACTTAAATTAAATTACAGAAATATGAACTTTGTATAAGATACAAAGTTCAGATACTGATAATATGTTCTTTGACTGAACACATGTGAGCAGTAATACTACTCATGTGTAGTAAAACCCAGAATCTGAAGACTGCTCAGAGCAGGTTTAAAAGGCTACAAAAACAGCAAATAACAAAAAGGAGAAATGTCTTTTCCTGTGTTCCATATCAAGGTAGCAACACATATTTCATTTTGCGTAGAAAGCTGCCATATAATGAATGAGGCCAGACCTTGGAAATTACTTTTAAAACTAGCTATAGTGAGAATTCCAAAGCCCCTAAAAACTGATTGTTGTAGTAGCAGTAATTAGCTATATCAATCAAAAATTATTATAACTATGATTACAAAAAATAACTCTTTACCTTGATTTTTCAAAATGTTTAGTTACATTATGATGCTGGAATGTAGCACAACACATACTCTCTTCCCATATATTGTGTTGTAACTTCATCATTTACTACAAAGATGGGGAACTGCAGTAAGACAACGCACATAGGTTGAACTGTGGCACAACTCTGCCCTACCATTCAATGAGGCCATGTAACTATAAAAGTCACTAAAGTCCTTATACATTATACACTGCCCCGTGGCACAGTGGTTAAATGCCTGTGTAGCTGGTTAAATGCCTGTAAAACTGTGCTCACGACCTGGGGTTCAATCCCTGGTAACCAGCTCATGGTTGACTCAGCTTTCCATCCTTCTGAGATCGGTAAAATGAGTACCCAGCTTGCCGGGGGGGGGGAGCAATGTGTAGCCTGCATTACTGTAATTAAAAACTGTAAACCACCCAGAGACTACTTGAAGTGGTACGGGGTGGTATATAAGCAGTACACTTGCAGAACACTTTATAAGCATTACAAGAACTAAAAGTTTGTTATATCACAAAGAAAAATTATACCTTTTTGCAGACACAGTGGACTGTAGCTATACTTTCATGTTGACTATAGCTGTATTTTCATGCTGGTACAGCTAGTTACACTAGTTAGCTACTTATTTGCAGCTAATTCCTTCCAATATCTGAATGAGGTCTTTCCTTCAGTGTCTTTGCATTATCATACAGCAGAAACCCAAACTCTATTCAGAGGCCCTTTACACCCTTGCTAGCTGTGTTTCCAGGAAACGAACCTGCAAGTTCCTGTATCACTGATATATCTTATTGCCATTCAGTACCTCTGAAACCTTCCCACTTCTGACTGCCTATGAAGCCAACCACTGGAGGTTTATCATCTGCAACCGTCATCTGTGCAGTGGCAGAAGGTACATAAAAAGGGCACACTAGTGGTGGCAGAAAGGGAAGGTTGTGCAGAAACTCCATTAGGCAGGGCTGCACCCAAGAATTCATGAACTAATATATAACAAAAAATGCCCATTCCATCACTTCAGCTGATGACAGAGTCAAGGGAATTTGATTTTTATTAGCACAAATTATGTGCTAGTTGCCAGTTACAATGCCTGAAATTTAGGTAACATCTCATTTACCACAACTATTGCACCTGTGTACAAATGTTAAATTAAAAAACAGATGGATTCAAATAGATAGCTGTTTTTAACATCCCTCCTATACCCCTGTTCCCGCACATACTCACAGAGATACAGAATTTTAGAACTGGAAAGCTCTTAGTGATTGTTTAGTCTGAGCCTGTGCTCCATGAAGAATCTGCTACCCTGGACTCAGTATCTCTGACATATCACGAAGCAGCATGACCCGCTGTCAAACAGCTCTTGCCATTAGGAAATTGCCCCTAATATGTAGCCAAAATCTGTTTCCCCGGATCAAAAAAGAACAAATTGCAGCGCTATTAACAACTGCATTACGCCTTCCTTAGTGAAACATTTGCAATCCTCAATCTGAATTTCAGTCCACCTGTGTAAAGGAAAATGACGATCTGACTCATTCAACGAATAAACTAAATGAACCTGTAACAAGTACACCTTGTGGGAAAGATGGTTGTGACTAATGGCCATCTTTCCCACTAACAGTACCTATGCCAATCCTTTGTGCGATAAATGGTGGCTTAGAAGAATTAAATCTAATGATCCTTTTTTTCAATATGCATGGCTGTGAGCCTACATTTCAGCGGTTGAACCCCACCATCAAGTGGGACAGACACGACGAAGAAGAAGAAGAAGAAGAAGAAGAAGAAGAAGAAGAAGAAGAAGA
>JAHTLZ010000010.1:46382050-46410491 GCA_023846285.1 Phrynocephalus versicolor
AAGAAGAAGAAGAAGAAGAAGAAGAAGAAGAAGAAGAAGAAGAAGAAACAACTCAGATGTAGGGGAGCCCTGAGATTCTGCCACCTGTCCAAAGCCCCACAGGCTGCCTCTTCTCCTAGAACACACAATGAGGAATCAATTCCCCAAAGCCTGGTTCTGCAGCCAGACAGCTAACTTGCAGCTAACATTTCTAACCAGCCGGCTTCATTCTTTTTACAACCCATTCTTTAAAGAAGACAAACTGAACTTGCACTGACACATCCAGAATGAATCCAAGGCAGCGTTAAGACCTTCTGGATTATGACAGGAATTTCCAGACTGTTTTTTTTAAAGTATCCAAAGTATGAAAATGTTGGGGCAAGAAATATTAAACTAAAAGTCCAAACAACACTTTCATTTTTACAACAGGTAAGCCCTAATGTGGTAACTTTACCATCACATTTTCCAATACACAGCAATTTGTCTGAGGGTGGGGGAAATCATGACACAGAATAACTGAAATGCTATCACATTAAACAGCCTTAAAAGTTATAGAAAGAGGAGTTTCCACTTTTACTCAACTTAGCTTGGTTTTACTGTGATTGAAAATAGCAACATTTTGTAATTCTGCTTCCATTTGCCTACCTACAGTATCATGTTTGTGTTAGGCTAGAAGTGATGAGCTCTTTCGTGACATACATTTGTGTAGAAGTCATACTGTATATTATATTAGGTTTGATGGCTTGCATTGCTGCTAACAAACAAAATTTATAAAAGGTTTGAGGAAACATTTTTCAAAGTCATGTACCACCAATAAAAAGTATATGTTTTTTACTGATATAATCTAAGGCTCCGAAAACTGTTGGCTGCAAAGTCAGCAGCTCGGTGGTTTGAATCTCGGGTGCCACGCAGCGGAGCGAGATCCTGCTGGTAACCCCAGCTTCTGCCAACCTAGCAGTTTGAAAGCATGTAAATGCAAGTAGATAAATAGGTAGTGCCGTAAAAAAAATGGGAAGGTAAAACAATGATTCCTTGCAGCCATGCCAGCCACGTGGCTATGGACTTGCACAACACTGGCTCTTTGGCTTGAATACGGAGATGAGCACCGCCCCTAGAGTTGGACATGACTAGCACACGTGTGTGCAGGGGAACCTTTACCTTTTTACTCTTAGTTTAAAACAGGCATGTCCAAAGTGATGCCCAGGGGCCAAATGTAGCCAGTTTTTAAATTTTGAGCAGCCCTCACCCGCTTCTCCCCACCGGCGCAGCCTGGCATGCATCCCCACCAGCTGGCCCCTCCCCATATTGGATGGAGACATCAGCTTGTAGTTTTACGGTTTGCCTGCTCTCCCTGCCTCTGTCTGTCCCCTAGCCACCTGCCCAGCCTACCCGCCCCTGACTCCGTTGTTGCAACGTACTCCCCACCTCCTTGCACATCCGAGAGGCTTGTCCAAAGTCCGTCCCAGGGGCCAAATGTGGTTGAATGGTCGGCCCCCACACATTTTCACCTCACCAAATTTCTTGAAAAAATTTGGACAACGCTGGTTTAAAAAGAAGAGGGGTGCTTTCAGAACTTTCCACAATGAGTCTTCCAACACTTCCACAGCAAGAAGTGAAAAGAAAAAGTAATTACCCTAGTTGGAAACAAGCCAACCTGTTGTTTAAGGAGTTGCCTTGGCCTTAGGAACTAAAGTGAGCTCATGTATACACACTTCCTTGGCAAGAAAAGCTTGGAGCCAATCTATGCGTGTCTATCATGCCCAGAATTATCATGCCACTGAGGAAATTGTTGTACATGTTCTTAATTTAGAAGGAACATTTATTCCTTTGTGTTAAGAAACCTTAAATTTGGGCTTGTTGGAAAACGCAGCATGTGCTAAATAAGAGACTTCAAGGAGAATAACCCCATCGTGTTGCTGCAGTACAGGTCTGCACTTGGATAAAACATCTCTTGAGTCAAAATGATACACTTATTAAGCAATGTGTTGTAAATGGTGAGCTTAGATTAATTTAATATTCACATCAAGGGCACGAGTAGCTGAAGTATGACATATTTAAGGACATTAAGCTTTTGGTGATTACAGTTCTCTATCCCATTACTATGAAACTGTTTGCCATGGTTTATTGGAGCTTTCTGAACTAAGGCAACATTTGTCTTTCACAAAAGTAGAGAGGACTCCAGAAAGAGCTGAAAACTATTTGGCACATATTTTTCTTCTTGTAAAGTGCTGTCAGTTTGGCACCAATTTACAGCGACCCTAATAGGGTTTTCATGGCAAATGAAATATTTAAGGAGAGGTTTTACTAGTTCTAAAGCCCATACTCAGCTTTCATGTCTTAGCAGGAGTCCAAAACATCTAGTTCACCACCACTGCAGTATACCATGCTGGGTATCCATATAGTTTCCCTATAAACCCTAAGTCAAATAATCTGTTTTAATTAATTAAAACTCATTGCTAGCAACACTGCAAGTAAGTATAGCAGTAATGAGAAGGAAGAACGGCACTCAGGATAATGAATCTCTATTCCTCCTTTTAGCCTCAAAATGCACTCCCCAAATATATTCCCAATAACGTTCTGCATGCCAAGGTAGTTTGTCTGTCCTCCCTCCCTCCAGCTGGCTGAGAGGAAGCCACCAGCTCCATGATCCTCCTGAAAAACACTGCCCTGCTTTATCACACATGGGTGTGTTCTAAAGGCAGTCAATCAGCTGGTGGATCTTTCCCTCCCTCTTTCAAGAAATGGGGAGAGAAAGAAGAAGAGGCCCTCTTTACGCTCCAGAGTTGCAAAAGACAAAGGGGAAAGGGCAGAAGACTGTACCGCCTGCTGACTCATGCTCCCAGAAATCTTGGAGCCTAATGATATTATTCAAAACACGGTCTTCCTTTATTGCTCATTGCAAAATCCAAAGCTTTCTTGTTTTGCTTTTCCACAATGCCAGAAATAAAGAACTTCACGGTATTTAGAACACTGATACAAAACCAGGAAAAACAAACCGGCCTTTTACAGACAGTTTTGGAGTTGCTTTCATGTGCAATTTAAAAAAAAAAACTGTCTTCAGCCCAATTACTTTGTTAACAGTCAGATTCCTAAAAGAAGGGTAAGCAAATGTGTGCCATCAGATATTTTTGAACTACAACTTCCATCATCCCTCCCCACTAGCTATGGTGGTGAGCGCTAACAGAACAATATCGGGGGGGGGGGGGGCAGTTGCTCACCCCATCCCAGACTCTGCAAGTAAAGAGTATATGCACCAGCCAACCTAACAAGAAGGGTAGTTTGATTTTCTTAGGCCATGGAGAAACAGGCAACATGTCCTTCCCACCATTGCTAGATTTGTCATTGTAGTCCTCACTGGACAACTGCACACAGCATTCCTCTACAGAAACAAACCAGTAGTTTCAGCTAAAGCAAAGCCCAAAGCAAAGTGTTCTGCTTATATACTGCCCCCTAGCGCTACAAACAATCTCTGGGCAGTTTACAATTTAATTATGCAGGCTACACATTGCCCCCCCCCCAAGCAGGCTGGGTACTCACTTTAGTGTCTTCAGAAGGATAGAAGGCTGAGTCAACCATGAGCCGGCTACCTGGGATTGAGCCCCAGGTCATGAGTACAGTTATAGCTGCAGTACAGGCATTTAACCACTACGGCAACTATGCCATGAAGCAGGAGTGTTGTCTGAATGGTGGCTGCACAACAGCCTTCATGAACTATTTCAAATAAATATACAGCCTGTTGTGGAACTGAACAGAACATTCAAAACATGCACTCTTGGTCTCTATAGCAGGCTGCACACCAATGGATTTAGTCCCTTGCTGCCATCTGCTTCGAGACCCATCTTTTAAACTGCTACCGCCAACTTCATGGCACACCTATGGCAGACCTAATGTTGCCTTAGTTCATTCAACTTGCAACAGCTATCTGAAGATCACAGTCTGCAGTCTTTTAAGGCCATTTCCCCTTTATTTACGGCAGTTCCTATCACATTCAAAGGCATTGGAGTCTTAAGGTAACACTGCCCCATCCTATGACTCAGCCTACTGCAAATTTCTCTTGTCACTTCGGGGCCAGTAAATCAGAGAAGCCATTTGGTTCTTTAATCATCATCCCATGTGTTTAATGAGAATGGATCTGACCTGCAATCTCCAGTGTGAAAGATGAGGAATCAATTTTACTACTGTATTTAGTAACCAAATGAGATCCAACTAGATGACATTTTAGCCACGTGGCAACCAAGAATTCCTTTCACCAGCATTTCAGGAAAATATCAACCATTGCATCTCTGTAAGGGAAGAAGACTGATAGGACCAATATGTTTCCTCCGTCAAAATTAGACCATGCCTAAAACTTAATTGTGGGAATTTATCATCTGGGCTTTTTGCCCAGTAAAACACAACTCTGTGTCATACAGCAGGCCCCTTTCTCCCCATATTAAAGCCTCCTGCCATGTTTTTATTTTGACATTTGTTATTGTTAACATGAAGACTCTCCAAACACACATGGATTTGATTGCCTGATGCGGGCTGCTGAAATTTCATCCTCCCCACCTTTGGGGGGGGGGGAAGGAGGGAGAGTAATCCCTAAGTTGCAAAGAGGACCCCTTTAAGCAAGTAATCAAAGTCCTACAGTATATTCTTTGACAAAACAAAAGGCAGGCGGAAGGACGAAAGTGTTTCTGTAGTCTACTTTTTCTACTGCATATTTTTTCTTCCTCAAAGCTGCCACTTTGGTTTGCAAAACTCACAGGCCTGGAAAAATTCATGGCCTACAACTGAATTATGACAATAGTACTCGCTTGCCTCCTGTATGAAAAGCCCTCTTCCATTTCCTTCCTACTACTGTACACTATTGGCATCCAATCCAGAGTAACGTAGTGGAAGGCCATGTTGGCCTGTGTATCAGAAAGCCAGTAAAACCATCTCATGGTATCATGATACCCTGAAGTCAGTCACTGCAAAGGCCAAGTCCATGGATGATGTAGTAAAAATGATACACTGGCATAACAGACTGCAAATAGTAGCCTTTTCCAAGGAGAAAGGCGGGGTGAAAATACACTAAAATACTCTAAACAAACAAACAAACAAACAAACAAATAAATAAATAAATAAATAAATAAATAAATAAATAAATAAATAAATAAATAAATAACATGAAAGAAGCTAGCACTCCCTTATCTCCCTTTGCGAGATTACAAAAAACTCATTTGCTCCATCATAGTGATGGGACTTCGTTTACCAGAAGATGGAACCTAAGAAGAGCTTCTAAAAGCATACTTCTGTTTTAGCACTTGTCCACCAAGACAACTGAAGAGTGGCACCTCTTAAGGCCACTGATGCTATAAATTGCAGAAACAGACATGAGACCACTGATTAAGTATTAAAAGCACACTGACGCTGAAGAGAGGCAATGGAAGGAGCATTTGTGCTTGCGGACATTTGTGAGCTCGGGTTTCGTGGGAATTCTCAGGACCAATCACTAGACAAAGCAAGCTGATTTGCACATTCCCCCAGGGAAAAGAAACTTCTCCTGTGACATTTCAGCTGCTTGCGTGAGTTAAGGAACTTGTTCTTCTAGTCACTGGCTACTTCTGGCGAATGTGTCAGTCCCTATCGTGTGTCAACAAATCACAGAAGCACAGCGAAACAGGGTACTGAACAGCAGGAGTGAATAACCAGCCAAGTATCTGAATGTGGATTAGGACATACACCTGCATTTCTTCAAGCTCACAATCAGAAAATATCAGAAACTGAGTGATTTTTCTGCTATAAAGGGAGAAAAAGCATTTCTCATTCACACATTCCACAATCAAATGATACTGACATTTTCCCTCTATATTTAGCATCCTCATTGTCTGGGACCAATGTGCGGCTGTCAGCTACTGCTTTTAATTAAATGACAGAACAACGAAGACGTCAAACTCTATTCCATGCCTGCACCATCACCAAAACTGCTACTTTCACAAATTATTCCTGAGCTCATTTATCTGCTAGAGTGTCTGTCACACAGAATGATGCATGTCTGTCTCTTTTTTATTGGTTCTTTACTTTGTTCTATGCTTCTTCCTACTCTGCTTTGATTATTTATACATTCCAAAAGACTTCTTTGCATTTAATCCACCTGTCAGTACAGACACTGTTCAAAAGTGCCATTAATGCTTATCATCAGAAGAAACTGTGAGAGCACTTACATGCCAATTTTCACCCACAGATTTAGAGCCACTTGTCAATAAAAGTCAGTAAATACCAAATATTCCTCTTCTACGTTTTAAAAAATAAGGCAGAGAAGTAAATGGGGTTATTGGTGGATTCACAACCATAACCAAGCTTAAAATATTGTATATTTTATCTTCTATATTTTCATTGTCTAAATCTTTAATCAGATTAGCATCTCCACATTATAAAGCTTGAAGCATGCAATTTTGATTTAATATATGCATTTATCATATAACAAAGTCTTTTATTCCAAAGTTACCTTCTGTCAATGACAGAAGAAAGACAAGTTATCTATTGATTATAGGACATGTTTTGCAATGTTCTCTGAAAGAGATGGAAAGCCACCTGTTGGTCTGTGCTCCATCTGTGAACCAAATCTGCGCAAAATGCAGAAGTATTTAGCCTATGCTGTGTCTCGAAGGAAGCCCTGCAATTCAAGTCCACAGACCACCCTCTAACTTTTGCTATCAAAAAATAAACACTAAACAAGGGAGGAATCATGAACAAAAGGAAAGTAAGCATTTGAATATTGGATATGTCATCTTCTAAAATCCCAGCATTCCATCAAAATTTTGAACAGTCAACAGCTGGCCTACAAAAGTGCACTATCAAAGCAGATTTCTATGAAGACACAATTATTTTTTCATAGAAACTTTTCCTTAGTAGCATAGCAACAGCTTTAATATAAGAAACTGCAGCATGGTGGTAACAATTCTGCACTTTGCACAGGCCTCATAAAAAGCCAGAACACATTGAGCTTTACCACAAGACCAGAAAGGTCTTGCTGGTGATGTTTGGTAACATCTCTGCTGGATTCCTTTGCCTTTTACATACTGGAAGAAGAAGCACCAGCACCACTATTTCTTTCAGATATTCCATATTAATGAAAATGGCAAAATGAACAGCTGCACCATGAGATTCTTTTGAAGTCAAACAAGTGGTGAGCCGTGTAGCCAGATCAGTAAAAATAGAACAACAGGCGAACCTAACATAAGAACATAAGAAGAGCCATGCTGGATCAGGCCAACGGTCCATCTAATCCACCTTCCTGTATCTCAAAGTGGCCCCGCCAAATGAGTCTGGGTGCACACAACACTAGATATCTGTCTCCTAATACCACTCCCATGCATCCGGTCCTTGAAGTACCCTGTTTTTAAACCTAGAGATTACACATTTCCATAATGGAATCTGGCCAATCCCCTTTTGAAGGCATCCTGGTCAGATGCCATCACCACATCTTATGGCAGGGAGTTCCACAGACTAACAACACACTGGGTAAAAACAAATTTCTTTTGTCTGTTCTTACTCTCCCAGCCCTCAATTGGAGTGTATGTCCCCTACTTCTGCTAGTTTGTGAGAGAGAGAAGAGCATCCCCCTATCTATTTTACTCATGCCCTGCATTATTTTGTACATTTCAATCATATCCACCCTCAGGCGCTTTTTTCCAGACTAAAGAATCCCAAATGTCTTGGCCTTTCCTCATTAGGGAGGTCCCCCCCGCCCAGTAATCATTTTAGTCGCTCTTTTCTGCACCTTTTCCATTTCCACTATGTCTTTCTTGAGATGCGGTGACCAGAATTGTACACAATACTCCAGGTGTGGCCTTACTATAATTTTGTACAATGGCATTATAATATTGACTGTTTTATTTTCAACCCCCTTGTTGATAATCCCTAGCATGGAATTGGCTTTCTTCACCGCTGCCACACACTGGGTAGACACCTTCCTTGAGCTGTCCACCAGCACACCAAGATCTCTTTCCTGATCTGTCACAGATAACTCAGAGCCCATGAGTTTATAGATAAAGTTTTGATATTTTTGCCCCAATATGCATTACTTTACATTTTCCTACATTGAAACACATTTGCCATTTCTCAGCCCATTCCCCCAGTTTGGAGAGATTCTTCTGGAGCTCTTCACAATCTTCTCTGTTTTTAACCACCTGGAAAAGTTTGTGTCATCTGCAAACATGGCCACCTCACTGCTTATCCCTGTCTCCAAGACATTTATCAACAGATTGAAAAGGACAGATCCCTGGGGCACACCGCTTTTCACCTTTCGCCATTGTGAAAATTTCCCGTTGACACCTACTCTTTGTTTCCTGGGTCTCAACCAGTTCTCAATCCATAAGAGGACCTGCCCTCTTATCCCCTGACTGTGCAATTTTGTCCCATGTTCCCCTCTCCTACCCTTTTCAAAAATTGGTGTGACATCTGCTATCATCCAGTCCTCTAGCACTGTGGCCATTTTAAGAGACAAGTTGCATATTACCTTTAAGAGACCCGCACATTCATTTCTCAAGTCTTTAATAACCCTTGGGTGGATGTCATCTGGGCCCGTTGACTTGCTGATCTTCAATTTATCAATTAAACCTAAAACATCCTGTCTTTTAACCTGCATTTGATTTAATTCTTTAGTCAAGAGGGGACATTCGGGCAGCGGAATCTGCCCAAGGTCTTCTGTCGTGAAGACAGATGCAAAGAACTCATTTAATTTCTCTGCATTTTCCAAGTCCTCCTTTACTTCCCCTTTTCCTCCCTCACCATCCAAAGGGCCAACTGGTTCTCTGGCAGGTTTTCTACTTCTAACATATTTAAAGAAGCTTTTATTATTTCCATTTATATTGCTAGCCATACGTTCCTCAACATCTTTCTTTGCCTCTGTTATCATCTTCTTACATTTCTTTTGCCAGAGTTTGTGTTCCTTTTTATTTTCCTCAATTGGGGAGGACTTCCATTTATGGAAATACCTCTCCTTGCACTTTAGAGCCTCTCTAACATCACTCGTTAACCATGCCGGCACCCTCTTGGACTTAGAGGAGCTCTTCTTTCTTTATGGTATGCACTTCTGCTGGGCCTCTATAACCGTTGTTTTAAACAGGCTCCATGCACTCTGGAGATATTAAATTCTTTTTACCTTCCCTTTCAATTTCTTTTTAACAAAGGGAAGTCCGCCCTTTGGAAATCAAGAGTTATTGTGTCAGATTTGCTTGACACTCTTCCCCCGACATATAAGGCAAAGGAGATTACAGTATGGTCCCTGTTCCCCAGAGGCTCAGTGACATTCACATCCATGACCAGGTCCTGAGTAGCACACAATATTAGATCCTGAGTTGCCTGTTCTTGGGTGGGCTCCATGACAAGTTGCTCTAAGGCACAGTCATTCAGCATGTCCAGAAACTGGGTTTCTCTTTCTTGCCACGAGCTTACATTGGCCCAGTCAATGTGGGGATAATTGAAGTCCCCCATGATTACTATCCTGTTCCTCTTAGACACCTCCATGATTTGTCTCCTCATTTCAATGTCCCCCTCAACCTGTAGATGATACCTTTATCGGCTACTGGTGAAAATAAAAAAACAACATTGTGAGCTTTGGAGTACACAAGCACTCTTTTTCAGAGCAGGTTTTAAAAGTCCATTTTCACTCTTCTCTTTCAACCTCATCAAGAGGTTCTTTAAATCCTCCTCCTCACTTTCTGCTATCAGAGTAGTGTCATCTGCGTATCTGAGGTTGTTGATATTTCTTCCAGCAATCTTAATTCCGACTTCTGATTCATCCAGTCCTGCCATCCGCATGATGTACTCTGCATATATGTTTAAAAGGCAAGGTGACAATATACAACAAGGTTGTATTCCTTTCCCAATTTTAAACCAGTCAGTTGTTTCATATCCAGTTCTGACTGTTGCTGCTTGTCCCACATATAAGAGTATATTTCTAAGGAGACAGATAAGGTGGTCAGGCACTCCCATTCCTTTAAGGACTTGCCATAGTTTGTTGTGGTCCACACAGTCAAAGGCTTTGGCTTAGTCAATGAAGCAGAAGTAGGTGTTTTTCTGGAACGTTCTAGTTTTCTCCATAATCCAGCACATGTTGGTAATTTGATCTCTAGTTCCTCTGCCCCTTCGAAATCCAACTTGCACTTCTGGGAGTTCTCTGACCACATACTGCTGAAGCCTCCCTTGTAGAATTTTGAGCATAACCTTGCTAGTGTATGAGATGAGTATAATTTTATGGTAGTTGGAGCATTATTTGGCATTGCCCTTTTTTGGGATTGGGATGTAGACCAATCTTTTCCAGTCCTCTAGCCACTGCTGAGTTTTCCAGATTTGTTGGCATATTGAGTGTAGCACCTTAACAGCATCCTCTTTTAAGATTTTAAATAGTTCAACTGGAATGCCATCACCTTCACTGGCCTTGTTGTTTGCAATGCTTTCTAAGGCCCACTTGACTTCACTTTCTAATATGTCTGGCTCCAGGTCAGCAACCATGCTATCTTGGTTATCAGGGACATCCAGATCTTTCTGGTATAATTCCTCTGTGTATTATTGCCACCTCATCTTGATGTCTTCTGCTTCTGTTAGGTCCCTACCATTTTTGGCCTTTATCATATCCATCTTTGCACAAATTGTCCCTTTAATATATCCAATTTTCTTGAACAGATCTCTGTTCAATCTCTGGAGATTCTAGTGATTTATAATTCACATATGCAAAGCCCCCATTTAAATGAAATCTGGTGAAATGTGTATTTAAAAATGCAAATCATATTTAGGGAAACCTGGTAGACAGGAAAGAGAGACGACATGAAGCAGAAAGGGGTAAGAGGCTAACTGCAGTCTTTGAACAAATGTTATCTCCAAAGACAAAAACCAGGCAATTTTCAAAGCTCGCTTCTTTAGAGCTTATTAAACTGCCTAAGGATAAAACAAGGCTCAGCCACTACAACCCTCTGGTTTTTTTCAGAATTAAACCCCTATCAACTACAACCAACATAACCAATGGGAAGGAAAGCCAGGGTTTGGGAGACCACAAACTCTTCAATTCAGGCATTGAGCTCATTTGTTTTTGCAGGTATAGCAAACTATGTTTGTTTGTTTGTTTAAAATACCTTTACTCCACATTTCTCCTTAAAAGGGACCAATGCAGCTTATATCATTAAAAAACAATATTAAACCCAACAACAGTGAGTATATTGTTGTTGTTCAGTCATTCAGTCATGTCCAACTCTTTGTGACCCCATGGACCAGAGCACGCCAGGTCTTTCTGTCTTCCACTGCCTCCCAGAGTTTGGTCAAATCCATGTCATTTGCATCGTTAACACCATCCAACCATCTCATTCTCTGCCATCCCCCTTTCCTTTCTATCTTTCCCAACATCAGGGACTTTTCCAAGGACTCCTCTCTCCTCATGAGGTGGCCAAAGTATTGGAGTCTATACAACTACCAAAAAGGATCAAGCAAATACCGTACAAAAAAAATAAGCAACACCAAAACACTTTCAAAGCAGTAAGGAAAAACCATCCATCTAAAAACCCCACACTGGTGGAAAGCTTGCCTGAAGAGAAAGATCTTTCCTTGTTTGTATGAGAACCGCAAAGACAAGACCTCCCTCCTATAGGAAGGAATTCCAAAGTCTAGGAACAGCAAAAGATAAGCCCCTCTCCCATGTCTCCACCAAATGAGTTTCCCCTAATGATCTTAACATTCGAGACGACTCATCAAGGGGATTGCAGTTCTTGAAAGAGCTTGGGCACAGACCATGTAGGGCTTTATAGGTTTGAACCAACACCTTGAATTCATCCCAGAAATTGATCAGCAGCCAACACAGCTGTAGAAAGGAGGGGGGGGAAATTTCCATGATCCCTGGAACCATTCCAGTTTTGGACTCACTGAAGACACTTTCCATAGGCAGCCCCATATAGACAGTGTTACAGTAATACATCTGGGATATAACTAAAGCATGTGTCACCGTAACTAGATCAGACCTCTCCAGGAATAGGCACAGCTGGCACATTACAATGGACCCTTCGTATAAGAAGCGGTTTGTTTAACAGAAAATCTGCTTAAAGGAAAAAAATTCCAGAGATAGGGGACAATTGCTATGGTCACAATTAGGGATTAATTAGTTTTCAATGCATTCCTATGGGAAATTTGTACAAAGGAAAATTTGCTTAACAAAATTTCATTTGGAACGAATTACCGGTAATTCCTTTATACAAGGTACCACTGTAGTTTTAATAGTACAGAGGCACTCCTGGACTCTGCCAAAACCTGGCCATCCAGGCTCACAGATGAAATCCAGGAGAATCCCCAAGATACGCATTGTGCTCTCTAAAGGATTGTAACCACATTAAACTGCCTCCTTAATCCCTAATCTACCTTTTGACTGACCAGGAACACCTCTGCTCTATGTGGATTAAGTTTCCATTTATACAGCCTGGTAGAACTAAAAACTTCTCTGTAGCAGTCCATTTTAAAGCCGCTGCCCTATTTATACTTGTAAATCATTCCTTCCTTTGAGAATGCATTCTTAGACGGGCATCAGTGGTTGTGCCAAGCCTTAGCCTTCTTGCAAAAATACGGCACATTTCAAAGGGGATTTATGGAAACTAAAATGACAGTGAAACAAAAAAGCCAAAGTCAGTTCTTATTTGTAGCAATATTAATGCTCCTCCAGTGGTTAGGAATTTGGCTTGAAGGTCATTCTAGTGGTGTCACTCGCAGATGCCTTTAATTGGATCCTAACTAGTAGACAAACATTGTGGCAAGAAGATATTGGAACAATTATAGAAGCATGCATCTGAACACCAGTTGCTGGAAAACCACACCAGGAAAGGTCTATGGTCCTGCCTGCCGACCTAGGAGTTCCTAGAGGGCATTGTGGGAAGCGATTGCTAGCCTCCATGGGCATTCTGTCTTACCCGGGATGGCTTCTGTCCCCAAGTTCTTAAGATTAATATCTACAGCAGCGTCTCCACAAAAACAGTTCCAGATACCCAAGGCTGGGATCATGACAGAACACAAAGGGATAAACGTAAAAACCACAAAACCAGGAAAATGCTGGGCTTGAGCACAGAGATTATTCTGCTTCGAACAACACTCACCCGGATCTCTCGGAAATTCAGGCATACAGTGTGTGATGATGAGTCACACCTGTGCTTCTCAACAGCAGATGGTTGACTATATCTATAGGATCTAGAACTATAGGCCTTTTTACACGACCCCTAAGATCCGCTGGTCCCTTAAATTTGGACCAGAGATCTTGAGGGTTTGTCGCTCTCCCTGCATTCCCACCTCCTCCGCACTTCCTTGTTCTGTCTGCGTGAGGGGAGGGAGAAAAAAAGGGAGAAAAGAATACACTCTTACCTCTGGAGTGTGGAAGTTGCTCCGACCCCCCTGTCACTTCCTGGTTCCTCTTAAAGGAGCAGGAGGCAAAAAAAGAAAAAAGAAGAAGTGAGGAGAGCCCGGCACTCTCCGCATCAAAATTTTTCACTCTCCCAGAGCAGGTACTTGAAAGGTGCGCTGGGTCGCGCTTAGGTGGGCGGGGTCGCACTTAATTTTCTGGTAGCTCCGGAGCTGGTGGGGAAACATTTTTAAGCTCCGGAGCTGGGAGCCATTTGCAGCGGAGCTTAGGGGTTGTGTATAAACGCCCTAAGAGCAAAAGGGTGCCTGATTGAACTCCCCTCCCAATACACCTGGAATACCCAGATTCCGGTAGGCACCGTCCAGTCCCGTACTAGGAAGGGTTGGTGCTTTAAACCTGAAATGTTTCCAAGCCACTTCAAACCTCAGTGCTGAACACATGAAGTAAATATTAGGGGCTTTCATGCGCACTGCTTCATTCCACAATACATGTAAGCCCTTGTATAGGTAAGGTAAATGCTTGCATATATCTGGCTATCAGGAACATACTATCTCTCCCCATAGAAAATACGTTTTGCTGTTACTTGTAGCCAAAGCCAGGGGAAATGCCTACAATCCACAAATTTGTCTTAACTCTTGGACGTGCTCCTCAGTTATTTCTCAGTAATGCTGCTTATGGACAAATTCACAGTCTGGTTGATCACTCACAATGTGCTCTTGTTGGTGTCATCTCTCCACCAATGAGGTTGTTTAGCAATGAGAACCAAGATTCCGATTACCTTTAACCAGAGCTCATGAAACTGAAATCATACACTGGCTGTTGGAAAATAGGGACTGCTTAAGTTTGGAGTGGAGAAAACATCCAACACCATCTCTTAGGATGGCAATCAGGAGTATCCTGTCTCACTCCACGGAAATACATTTGGCTGTATTGGTTTGATTCTTTTTGGTAGCAAAAATCATGGAAAACACCTGTGTCCCACAGATTTTTCTTAGAAATCTTTCTCAGCTACTCCTTGTTAATGTGAATGTGGGAGATAATATAACCCTGAAAGAGTTGGGGTAGACGCCTCCCCTGTCAATGAGTGGTCTATGCCCAGTTCAACACTAGCGCTATGTTCCTGTGAGACCAGTCTTGGTAAAAGTCATCTCTGGATGAGGATCTATAAAAACTACACAAATTCTAGCACAACTCCACATGGGAATCAACTAATCACCCATGAAAGCTGTTCATGCAAGCTAATCTTAGTTCCATCTCTCGCTGTTAAAAAGGCTCTACTCAGTCAATCTGCCTTAAAGATTCCCAAGGTCACTGTGGTGGCCGTTATCAATGACATGTTAATTAGTAATATACTGATGGGCATGCCTAAAGCAATTTTGCTAAAAGGAAATTTTAATGAATCAGATCTCAAACTGGTTTCCAGTACAGTATATGTATATGTGTTGCTGCAAGGATGGCCATAACAACGCATGCAGGGGAGAAAGAAGCTCTTTCTATAAAATATTTTTCTAATTGTATCAGAATGAAACACGAGCCTGTTAAATAAAATGACTCATTGGGGGATCTGAAGAAATTATTTGCAAGGTGCAGATAAATTTTATGAGCAATGAGTAATACCTGTTATGTACTAGGAGAAAGTGAGAAACTGTGTTATGCACGGTTTAAAATCTACATGTTAATTTGTTGTAGAAATAATTTGTATTGTTGTGGTGTTAATTATATTATTAAAAAGATTGCCAAGCTGAGTAAAATTCAGTGGACAACAAGATCAAATTCAAGACGCGTGTAAGTTCAAGGAGAATGAATCCAGAAATTATAAGGCTCCATTTCCTTGTATGTCACTATATTTATTTTCCTTTAAGGTAGATTTTAAGATCTGCAAACAACAGACTTCACTATAATGTCACCATCCGACACTAGTTCTTTTCTCTCCTTCCACACACTAAGCCTTTTGTAAAGGTCTGGTGTGCATGAATGTGCACATCTATTTTAAAGTACAGTGGTACCTTGTATAACAGACAGCTTGTATAACAGAAAATTTGTACAACATAAAAAATTCCAGAGATAGGGGAAATTTGCTTAACATAATTGCCTATGGGGAAAATCCGTACAACATAAAATGGGATTACTCTGCTTTCAATGCATTCCTATGGGAATTTGTATAAAGGAAAATTTGCTTAACATAATTTCATTTGGAACGAATTAATTCCTTTATACAAGGTACCACTGTAGTAATAAAACATATAATTTCCAGGTGAAATTAAAAAGTCTCCTCTTTGCACCTTTGCAAAATCTCCTCTTTCTGAGGAGAAAAGGAGCACTGGATCCAACTTTATACCTTTTCCCATCCACTTCAAAATCTAGCCAACTTCGCAGCAGCACAAGAAGCCCAAGAGAAGGGAAATGGAAAATGGCCATCAGTTTAAAAAAAAAAACCCACCAAAACAAAAGACAGAAGCTGCACAGAGGAGGAAAACATGGCACTGTGCACTAACAGTGAGGTGCACCCCACAGCCCTTTCATGCTTCATACAAGAGAACAAAGATAGTCCATTCACACTGTGCCTATTTAAAGGAGAAGCAGCAGTTTGATCTTTCTGATGTCAAAGTCCTCCCAGGGGTGTGCACAACCCTTTTCGCTGAAAGGAACTGGAATAGCAGGTATCAAGAGGGCAATATGCTCTCCAGAACTGTGCATAGCAACAGTGCGGGTTACTATAGAAACCTAAGGATTATTTTTAGAATTCACCATGTTTTAACATTAACAAACTCATCATGAGTCTGTAAGAGGAAGGTTGAGTTCCCACCCACCCACCCACCCACTACTCCCAGGTCTGAACAATGTCAACATTACTCGGAGCTTTGCTCTGGGTGTATATATGCACCTGCATGCAAAGAAAGCATCTCGCTCACATTAAAAGCAATATTATTGTACAAGCACTGCCATGTACATCTAGAAGCTATCCTTTTTGGCATTTATTTAGTATCATGAAGCAGGGTAAAGCATATATCAGTCTACTGGTAGTGAAATAAAGGAGAACAAATGACCAGCACATAGAACTGTTGTTGTTCACTCCAGATTGGAGTAAAGCAATATTACCTAAGAATTCTTACTGTTGTTCAGTCGTTAAGTCATGTCTGACTCTTCGTGACCCCATGGACCAGAGCACGCCAGACCCTCCTGTCTTCCACTGCCTCCCAGAGATTGATCAAATCCATGTTGGTTGCATCGATGGTGCCATCCAACCATCTCATTCTCTGCCATCCCCCTTTCCCTTTGCCTTCAATCTTTCCCAACATCAGGGACTTTTCCAAGGAGTCCTCTTTCCCCATGAGGTGGCCAAAGTACTGGAGCCTCAGCTTCAGAATCGGTCCTTCCAGTGAACATTCAGGGTTGTAGTAACCTAACTGTAACTGTAGTAGTAACTGTAGTAACCTACCAATATACAGTACATACATACATTGCTGCTGAATGAGATAGGTAAGACTGCTAATAGAAATCCAGAAGTACAGGCACGAGTTAACACAACTGCATGTGACAAAGGAAACTGCTAAGGGGGGAACAGCCACCACCACCACCCTGCATAAAAGCAGGAGAACTGGTCTTGTCAAATAAGCTGTCTGATTATTCCGGCATTACTGAAGTTATCCAAAAAAGGAAGGCTCAAAAAGGATTTCAAATGCAAAATCCAGTTCCCACAATCTTCTTCCATACGTTCATCTTGTTCAAACATGCAGAAATGTTTGAACTCAGTAACAATGTGGATCAGCCTAGGTTTGTCTACATGGGCTGTTTTGGAGCAGGCTAATGTGGATTGAATAGGGTCACACCAGCCCTATTATCACACAACAGTAAATGTAAAGTGTTCTGCTTATATACCGCCCCATACCACTACAAGTAGTCTCTGGGCGGTTTACAATTTTTAATTACAGTATGCAGGCTACACATTGCCCCCCCAGCAAGCTGGGTACTCATTTTACCGACTTCGGAAGGATGGAAGGCTGAGTGAACCTTGAGCCTGCTACCAGGGATTGAACCCAGGTCGTGAGCACAGTTTTACCTGCAGTACAGGCATTTAACCACTGCGCCACGAGGCTCAACTGTACCATTTGATGCAATTTTCACATCCAAATGGCATATTTGGCCCGGCCTTAGTGCAGCCTTAACTACTTCCTTGTAATTAATTTAAACCACAAAGGTCAGAATATTATTAGCAATTTAGGCATATACCTAAGTAAAATCACATAAATAGTGGTGGCAAATTTCCTCTATTTAACTAGGTGTTGGACATTTTCCTAGTCTTTCACGTGCTGGTGGAATTTGCATGTAACCAGCATCTTGTTAATTCACAGCAATTTGTCTCTGCACTTACATAATTTCATTTACATAGGTGTAAATCACCAATGATTTTGATTGTCAGAAGTTCAAATGAGCACATGATACAATGTTGTAAGCTACCTTGAATCCTACACATGCACACACATCCAGAGACCTTTGGGTATTGTGCAGCATAAAAGTTGTATAAATTGTATAAATAAAATATACAAAGGTCAGTTAATATCAAGTACCTTAATATCATTAGAACTACATAAGCCATCAATTGGCTTATAAAAAGACTTACCAGCACAATTATCTTGGCCCATATTAAAACCACAACAAAACAAAAACAAAACAAAATAGGCAGGCAGGTAAAACTAAAGAAACCTATAGAGCCAGATGGGATTGGGAAAATTGGTTTCCTAGTCCTTGGAAAGTGATCACTTGTAGATTGCTGACCTTAGGTCACTTCTATTGAAAGTGACAGATGGGATGTAACTCAGCTAAAACTCAAAAAGATTCAAATCTGTGTATCAGAGGGAGAGAAAAGGTTATCTTCAAGTTTCCAAGACTGTCCTTGACCTGCATGGGACTGTGCTGAATCTCAGATTAGTGGTCTTAGGGCTGCTGGTGTCCTTTTCTTCCTTTCTCTTTCCCTTTCTCCAAGGAGAAGACATTTTTAAGCAGCCATGGATCCTGACATCTCCAACTGAGTTTGGTAAAACAATGTGGTAAAATAATGACTTCTGTATTTCTCTAACAAACACCTGCTTTTTTTATTTTCTTAGAAGTGTAGATGAAGGAGGAAGTGTGCTCAGTTCAACATCCCAAGTTTCAAAGTGTGGAATCCATACATAAATATTACTCCTGTACTGCTGCATGCTCACTTGCCAAGGATTTCCTCTCAGATTACTTCCATCTTCCATAAATAGTTTTGTTTCTTTGTTCTCTTATCACTTGCAATCAGGAAGGCTGGCCATAAGGGTATCTCTATGTTGGCCTTCAACACTCATTCACAGAAACTCAATTTAAGGGCTCTCCTCATCATAATACAGGTTTTGTTCTGAATGGGTCTCTTAGAACAGTAAAAGGGTTTAAATATTAGTTGCAGGTATCCTGAGTACCCATTCCTAATTTATACACAAAGTCCCACATGAATAGCCCACTATGCTCTGCTAATATATCTATTACAGATTTCTAAACTCTCTGCAGGGTCTCATGTCCTGAACTAAGACAGGACTTCATCATTCCCAACACACACACCCCTCTCCTTATTCTGCCTAGCCTGCAAAACATCTGGGGAGACAAAATGGGAAAAGTCTTTCATTGGGCAAAGGAAACTGTCATTAAAAGATAAAGCACAAATGTCATGTGGTCCTTAAGATTACACAAATTTAGGAAGCACATGTGGCCAGCACAGAATACAAATGCAAGACTAGGCTATCGTGGACTCTCAACATCAATAGAGCAGGACTTGCAACCACTTGGTTGCACCTCTTGGCTTTACTAAATTACTGTATACTCCAATCCCCAAATGGGCCACATTGGTTTTCTGTATCACCCACCCACTTACCCCCACTGGCCAACCAGCAATATATATGTTTTGAAGAAGAGCCAAAATGGAGAGGAGATGTGGGTGGGTGTGCACGACCAACGTCCCTTTGTTTGAAGGACTGGTGCCTCAAATGCTTTAAAACAACTGCCAACAGCTGTGCTGCTTCCTACCTCATCCAAGACAGACGTGCCTGGCAAAAATCATCTAAGATTAATCTCCTGACAAACCACATCTTTTGCCAGGTTTGCACTTTTGGTACTCGCTTTGAAGAAGTGAATCTTGTCCATAAAAGCTTGCAATGATTTTTTATTATTATTATTAGCAGCCTACAAATGGCCTACAATAAGAGTTGCTTATTAGGAGCAGATCATGAACTCAGTTCTCCAAGCATATAGGCAGAAGATTTTCTGTCCAGCAGAAACCCATTAACTAGTAATACTGGGTTCCAAATTATGAACACATTCATTTACAATAAATATCACCAACCTAAACCTTTTTCCTGACTACTTGCCTCAAGAGCTTTGTGGTTATGTTGTAGCCAACATATGAAATTATAACTGAATATCCTTGGATCTCCTCCACTGCAATTTTATAATTAGTAGGCACACCCTATGAGTGTTTTCCATCATCTTTATACATTTCTACATTTAGCAATAAAATTGGGAAGCACTTAGAGAGTGAGTAAGTTTGGGAATGGGCAAGTTGCAACCCTCCAGATGTTGTAGCTCTTAGAGTATTTTACTGTTGGCTATTCTAGGTCATAGGAATTATAGTCCAAAACATCTGGAGGGTCACAGTTGCACACCTCTGTCTTAGCTGATACAGGATAAAATAATGGTATGTACATCTAATGGTATGTACATCTAATAAAGCTTGTAGTACACCAGTCAAGTCTGTCCAGGGATGCCAGATGTGATTCCTATGTTGTGTTCTGCATCTAGCCAGACACTTTTTGGCATCATCATCCAAGCTACTCTTCAGATAGGAGAGAAGATTGCAATTATGATGGATACATTGCTGTTAACCCAAAATGAACGTGTCGGTTTCACCATAACTCCTGCCATGAAAATGATTTGCAAAAAGCTGCAGTGAGGACTTATATTTCAAACTACTGCTAAGTTCTCTGACTAAATGTGTACACAATATGAACCTGCAATTACAACCCTAGAATGTAGAGTTCAAACTGTCAACAACAAGCACAGGCTACTGAATGCGTTTGATGGTTGAACAGTGAGTCATCACACATATTAAGTGCTCCTGGAGTGGATGGATCAGGCGACAGGTGCCACTGTTTCCCAAACATGTTCACATTTTTGGGGGGAGGGGGGAGGCTAGTTTTGTGTTCTATTATCCCACCCCTCTTAGATTAAAGAAAAATATTTTTATATTATCTGTGAATCCTGAAGAAACAGCAGGGAATGGCAGGATTATGATGTGGATACAGAAGATTAGATGCTAGCTACCCCAAATTTCTGTTATTGGGCAAAAGCTATCTGTTATATTTCTTAATTGTATTGACATGAACAAATAAAGAAAGACTGAACGTGTGTGTCATGACTAAACATGGAATAGGCTACTGTTCCAGTTTCTAAAGATTTTTATTAGCGGTTAATGAGAAAGTACTTAGAGTAAAATAATTTTCATTAGCAGTCATAACTTCCTGGCTCTCACCTTTTCATGCTGATGGAGATCACAGAGTGGAGACAATCAATGAAAGGTGACCCTTTGCAACCAAGTAGCTCCATGAACAGATGAATGAACAGAGATGATTCTCAAACCCATGCGGGCAGGAAGCAGCATCATGGAGCGAAGTTGGTACTTTTCAGCAAGAAACTCATAATCAGCTTCTTAGCATCCGGTGCAAAATATCAGTTTCGGAAGAAACTGAATTTTAACACCTTGAGAGAGAGAGTCTTATTTCATTTTATTTTTCAAATGTGAGACATTTAATCACATGCAGAAAAGAACAGGTTACCTACCTGTAATGGTGGTTCTTCGAGTAACGCCTCTGTGAATTCCCACTAATGGGTTTTGTCTGCGCGCCTGCGCAGCCTCCCAGACCTTCTAGATCTTTCAATCAGCTAACAAGGACCTCCTCTCACCCTCACTGGGCATGCTCCGACTCTCCCGCGCAGCACTCCCCAGTTCCATGTATGTCCGCCGCTGCAACGAGAGAAAAGAGAGAGACGTGACGGACAGAGGGGAGGACGGGTGGGGAGTGGGAATTCACAGAGGCGTTACTCGAAGAACCACCATTACAGGTAGGTAACCTGTTCTTCTTCTTCGTAGCCTCTGTGAAATCCCACTAATGGGAGAGTAGCAAGCTAACTTACAGGCGGCGGGACGTCACGGTAGAGTGTAGGAGAGGACGGCTCTGCCGAACGCCGCATCACGCTGTGCCCGGACATCCAGCTTGTAGTGTTGTACAAACGTGGATGGGGTGGACCACGTAGCAGCTCTGCATATGTCTGGCAGCGGGACTCCCTTAAGGAAAGCGGAGGACGAGGAGACTGCTCTGGTGGAGTGGCCCCGCGGGACAGTCGGCAAGGGCATGTGAGAGAGACGGTGGGCAAGTGTAATGGTCTCTACAATCCATCTAGAGATGGTCTGCGCGGTAACAGGAGTGCCTGGCGAGGGCCCAGCGGTTCGGATGAATAGCCTGGGCGTTTGCCGGAAGGATCGGGTTCTAGACGTGTAGAACAGCAGAGCACGTCGGACATCGAGTGAGTGAAGGGAGCGCTCCAAATCAGTGGAGGGCGTTGGAAAAAACGTTGGTAAGATCAGCGGTTGGCTGAGGTGGAAGTAAGAGACTACCTTTGGGAGGAAGGACTCATTCGGGTATAACATGACTCTGTCTCTAAAAAATTGGAGGAATGGCGGGTCGGCCCGTAGTGCGGCTAGCTCAGAGGATCTACGGGCCGAGGTTATGGCAAGGAGAAAAGCCACTTTAATTGAGAGGAGATGAAGAGGCACCGTGGCCAAGGGTTCGAATGGAGCCTTGGTGAGTGACTTGAGGACTAGATTTAGGGACCATTGAGGAGCAATGGGAGACCTATGAGGACGGAGGTTTTTTGTGCCTCTTAGGAACTGCTTGACAGTCGGGTGGCGGAAGAGGTGGGTCGAACGGGAGTCCGACGGTTGATGTGCGACAACCGCTGCGATGTAGACCTTCAAGGTCGACGTGGAGAGTCCCTTTTGAAACAGCATGAGGAGAAACTGCAGCAGGGTGTCCAGTTGAGCCGGACACGAGTCTAGGTTGTGTCGCCTGGCAAAGTCTTGGAAAGAGCGCCATTTGTGGCTATAGAGCTTCATGGTGGATGGTTTTCTGGCGTGATTTAAGACGTCTTCTATAGAGAGTGTATTAGCCAAGCTGTCAGATGCAGTGACGGGATGTCTGGATGTAGGAGGCGACCGGCATCCTGCGACAGTAGGTCGGGGATCTGTGGTAAGTGAATGTAGTCTGCTGACATGGTCTTCAGCGTCAGGAACCAGTGTTGTCTCGGCCACCATGGAGCAATCAGAATCGTGCGGGTGTGCTCGTGACGTAGTCGAATCACCGTCCTGTGCACAAGAGGAAGAGGAGGGAAGGCATACATTATGCGACCGTCCCAAGAGGTGGAGAGGGCATCCCCTAGGGAATGGCGGCCTCTCCCTGCCCTGGAGCAATATTGTCTGCATTTGGCGTTCGTGGGCGACGTGAAAAGGTCGATTCGTGGTGGGCCCCACCGACGGCAAAGTGTCTGGAAAACTGTGGGAGAGAGGCTCCACTCGTGATCGTTGTACTCCCTCCTGCTGAGGTCGTCCGCAAGGCAGTTGTTCTCTGACGCAATGTGAACGGCCGTGAGCATGATTTTCCTGGTATAGCACCAGGTCCAGATGTCCATAGTCAGTTTTAGTAGGGTTTTGGACCGGGTTCCGCCCTGCTTGTTTATGTAATGTAGGGCCGTGGTGTTGTCGGTGACAATTAGAACAGAGCGGCCCCATATGCGCGGAGCGAAGGCCTTCAGAGCATTGAAAATAGCCCTGAGCTCCAGGAGGTTGATGTGTTTGTCCTGGAAGGCCGGAGACCATGTGCCATGCGTTTGGGTGGATCCACAGTGGGCTCCCCAGCCGATCGGGCTGGCGTCCGTGGTAATTTGGATCGAAGGGTGCTCCTGTACAAAGGGACGACCCGAGGAAAGGTGGCGCTCCGTAGACCACCAGTGCAGAGCCCGGTAGAGCTGAGGGGTGACTCGGAGCCGTTTGGAGGGTCTGTGGAGGAGTGGATTGAACCGGGACAATAGCCATGTCTGCAGAGGTCGCAGTTTGAGGCGGGCATAAGGGAGGATGGACGTGGTTGAGGACATGAGGCCCAGCAAGTGCTGTGCGGTGAGTGCTGTGACGTGTCGTCGGGCTTGGAACTTGCGCAAGGCTTTGAAAATTTTGTGTTTTCTGTCGTTCGGCAGGAACGCGGCGCCTTTTGTGGAGTCGAGGACGGCCCCGATGTACTGCACGACCTGCCTGGGCTGCAGAATGGACTTCTTGGTGTTGATGGTGAAGCCCAGAGAGGTAAGTAGACGACTGGCGAACCGAAGGTGGGATATTGCTCGCTCCCTTGTTGATGAGACAATCAACCAGTCGTCTAAATAGGGAAATACATTGACCCCCTTTAGACGAAGGAAGGCGGCCACGGGAGCGAGGCACTTCGTGAAAATTCGAGGGGCGGTGGAGAGGCCGAACGGAAGCGCTTTGAATTGGTAAGTATGAGATCCGATCTTGAATCGCAGGTATTTTCTGTGAGACCGCCTTATTGTCAGGTGGAAATACGCATCCTGTAGGTCTAGTACCGAGAACCAGTCTCCTTTTTGGAGCAGTGGGATGATAGACTGCAGGGTAGTCATCCTGAACTTCTTTTGTGTGACGTACAGGTTGAGTGCCCTTAGGTCTAGGATGGGTCGAAGCGTGTCGTCCTTTTTTGGAATGGCAAAATAACGGGAGTAGAAGCCCCAGGTGTCCCCTAGGGGAACCGGCTCGATAGTCCCTTTCGAGAGCAACTTTTGGATTTCTTGATATAGGGGCTCCGACGGAGGCGTGGTGACGACTCGGCCGAGTGGAGGCAGGTGATCGAATTCTATGGCGTAGCCATAGCGTATGATGGTAAGTACCCAGTCGTCGGACGTAATCGCTGACCATTGAGGGAGAAAGGGGCGGAGACGGATATCTACAGGAGGCTCTCGGTGTACGGAGGACGCGTCAGGAAGCGTGCTTGGGCTTCCGATCATAGCGGCGAGCGGACTGGGGAGCTCGGGAGCGCGGTTGCTGATTGGAGCGGTAGTATGGCGACGAACGATACTGCTGTCTGGGCCTATGTTGGGAACGAGGGCCCGAAGGTGTATAAGGTCTGCACCACTGGTAGGTATTGGGACGGTTAGGCGTCTGTCCGGAGGAGCCCTGATATGCATAGGAGCGAGCCGTTTTCCTCATTTTGAGTATGTTATCGAGGGACTCGTCTGTCGTGGCAGCGAACAGGCCCTCGCCATCAAAGGGGGCTCCTTCAATCCTGTTACGTGCGTCATCTGTAATGGTGACGGTGCGCAACCAGGCGTGACGCCTGAGGAAGACAGCATTAGCTAGCTGACGTGCTGACGAGTCAGCAATATGACAGGACGCTATGGTCTGATAGTCCAGGAGGGTTAGAAGCTCTGCATGAAGAGGGGCGAGCTGTGATCTGGCATCTTCCGGGAGTAGGTCAAAGATGGATGGCATCTGAAGGAGGAGGTGCCGGGAGTAAGCCTGCATGGCGCAGAGGTGGTTTGTGGTCCTCAGTGAGAAGGAGGCAAGAGAATATTGCTTCTTGCCAATCAAGTCCAGTTTCCTCCCTTCTTTATCACTAGGGGCAGAGGCTGAGGTGTTCTTTGCCCTGTTTTGGGTGGCGTTGACGATCAAAGAGTTCGGCAAGGGGTGCCTGGCCAGGAAATCCACCTCAGCGCCATGGGTACGATAAAGATTGTCAGTGCGGCGCGGCATCAATCAGTGGAAGCTGGTCTAGTGAGCGCAGCCTTGGTGGAGTCAAGGAGGGACGGAATAAACCCCAAACGGAGAGGTGGGGTACGGTTCTTCCTCAGGTGACCAAAGAATTTACACGACCCCCTGGCGTCAGGTAATTCAACTTGCAAATCCATCACCTGGGCAACTTTGTTTATAATTTTTGAGTAAGTTGACAGGTCTTCCTCTGGAGGGGGGGTCATATTGTCACCATCTCCCACTTCCTGGGACCGTTGTTGTTGTTGGGTAGAGTGGGAGGAGTGATCAGATTGGGCATCATCTGCGTAGTCTGATAGCAGAGATCTGTCCATGGAGGCTGGCGACATCGATCGATAGCGTCTAGAAGGGCTGCGGGTGCGCCTACGATCTGGAGGGTCAAGCGGTTGAGATGCATGGTGGCGATCGCTCGATGATGGGGAGCGTAGCGAAGCAGCCCTGGTGGTGTCTGACTGCGCGGAGCTGGCAGCTCGAGCGCGGGCGGCCGTTGCTGTCGATGGGCGGTCTTTGCCCGAGCGTGTCGTCAGGCGTCCCCTAGACCGGCGGCGTTTCGGGGTTGGGGAGCGGGAGGACGACAGCGGTGATCGGCGCCTATCGTGTCTTTCGGAGCGCTCGCTGCTGGAGGAGCCGGAGACGACTCTGATGTATCGGCGGCGGCGCTTCCGACTTCGGGATGGAGGCGCCCGCTTTCTGCGGTGATCGCCATCGCGCCGGGAGCGCTTGGTTGCTCGCGAGCGGCGTGAATAATCGTCGTCGGCATCGGAGAGGTCCGAGCTGACAGAGCCGGAGTCAGTGTCGTAGACATAGTAGGTTCGCCTCGCCCGGCGGCGGCCACCTCCTGAAGAGCGGTGGGAGCGTTCTCGTGAGCGGGCCCGCTCATGGCGGGTAGGGAGACTTGCCTGCTGGCGATGTTCGTTGGCCGAGGGCGTGCGGAACTCCGTCTCTACCCTCAAAAGCGGGGAGCGGGCACGATGTTCCGCCATGGTGGCTTGGCTCTGGCGGAGAGCCGTGGTGACCCCTGAGTCGGCCGAGAGGCGAGGGGTGCGCTGGCGGGGTTGTATCATAGTATCCCGGGAATGGGAGGTGCGGTCCCCGCTGCCCGATCTTGAGGAGTCGGATGAGTGGGAGGCCCGACGAGTTGTTGATGAGCGGTTGGCGCGGTTGGGCGCAGCATTATCATGGCGGGCTGCTCCGGTGGACGCAGAAGCCGCCGCGGCCATACCCGTGGCCGAAGTTCGGGCGCAATCCGAGGGGGAGGCGCGGCGAGATGGGGACAAAGGTGGTGCCCGTTTAGCTTTCTTTTTTGACTTTTTTGGTGGTTGATCCGAGGTCCCCACGGCGGTAGCTGCCCTCGTTGGAGGTGGGGGGGGCGCCACGTGCTGCTGGGTCTCCATGGGCCTCAATGCTTGTTCCCAAAGGAACGCTCTCAACCGTTCTTGTCTCTGCTTAAGTGCGGGTTTAGAGAGACTCTGGCACTCTGCACAGGAGGCGGGCTGGTGGGATTCGCCCAAACAGAATAAGCAGAGGGAATGCCCGTCCGAGGTGGAAATCTTGTTCGGGCAATTGGAGCAGGTCTTAAACAAGGCTCCAGGGGCCATAAAATGGCCCGAGTGAGGGGAGGGGGAGGTCAGGGAAGAACTAAGGAGAATAAAATAAAGGAAGAAAGTACTTAGCAAAGTCAATGAATAATTTTTCTAGGAGCTGAGAAAGACGCGACCGGTGCTGGCGGCGGCAAAAAAGGAACTGGGGAGTGCTGCGCGGGAGAGTCGGAGCATGCCCAGTGAGGGTGAGAGGAGGTCCTTGTGAGCTGATTGAAAGATCTAGAAGGTCCGGGAGGCTGCGCAGGCGCGCAGACAAAACCCATTAGTGGGATTTCACAGAGGCTACGAAGAAGAAACAGGTATTATTAGATTTTTAAAAACCCATGTGAAAGGAAAAAAACGGGCTGGCATGAAAGATTCCATATGGTAACAGCAGCAACAGTTTTGTTGAACTGAATTTAATCAAGCATATTGCAGGTTATTACAATTCCCACTTAGTTTCAGTCTGAAAGTGGTTCTGAAATGAAGATTTTTTTTCCTGCAAAGTGCAGTGCACTAATGCAGGAATGGGAAGAGCAATTGAGAAAAAATATATTTTCAGCACCCAAGTGTCCAGGCGGATGTGTGGGATGGCGCACTGGAGGAGGGCTTCTGTATGTCTCCATGATGAATACAGCCCTTCACACATTTCCACAAACATTGGATTCTTAAAATAAAGTAGCAGTTGTGACCTGAAATAGATTAAGTCACTTCCCTGTTTTAAGCATCAGGTCTGTGTTTAACCCCTGTTCTCATCCTGTGTGAATGTGCTACCTTCCCTGCCTCACACCAAACTGAGCCCATGTAAACAGGACCATATTTGTACTGTACTGCAGCCAAAACTATTCTCATGACCTGGGCTTCAATTCCAGGTAGCTGGTTCAGGGTTCACTCAGCCTTCCATTCTTCTGAGGTTGGGCAAAATGAGTATCCAGCTTATTGGGGGACATGGGGTGACAATGTGTAGCCTGCATAACTTGTTAACCACCTAGAGAGTGCTTTGAGTGTCATGGGCGGTATATAAGCAGCATGCTTTGCTTTGAAAGATATGTTAAATCTTTTAACAAATGTAAGAGTGGGTGATTCCTTTTATTTAATCCTCAGGTGGGCAGAGCGATAGAGCAACCCCTAATCTGCTGCTGAGCTATAGCAGGACAGTAACCCAGTAGCAAAGACTGTGTTTTGCATACATATACTGTACTCTTGGGTTTCAATCCCTGGCACTCACCATTGAAGAGAACTTGAGTAACAGAATATGAAAGATCACTGCTGGAGATCCAGCAAAACTGCTTCAAACAAAGCCTACTTCTGAGCGAGACAGACAAATAGTCTGATGTGGTATAAGACCACTTTGTATGCTTATTTGCGTACCTCTCCATGATATGTATCAGAGGAGTCCTTTAAGTTCCCTACAGTGAACAATCAAAGCTTTCATGTCTGTAAGTGGATGGCACTTCCTTCTATGCATTTATTGCTCCCTAAGGCAGCAGAATGTTTGTCAAATTAAAAAAAATAAAACTGAATTAATTACCAGAAAGGTTTTGTGTACAAAGAGCAAAATATATTTTAGCAAAGCATTGTAGTAAAGTTTCAAGTACTTTTTAAAGATAAAAATATTGATGCATAAGGCTGGAT
>JAHTLZ010000010.1:46416757-46435914 GCA_023846285.1 Phrynocephalus versicolor
CATGCCTGTTCTGTGGATTTTGCATTGGGTGTGGGGGGGGGGATGAGGAGTATGGGCTGATGCTGATTGGAGGGAGGATGATAGGTGGGAAACGGAGGAAGATAAGAAGGAGGGACATCTGAGATGGAGAGGAGTGGAGGGTATTTGTGTTCAGGGAGAACAAGGGGCTATGGAGGACAACCCCGGCGTGGAAACTGAAGTTGCTTACCTGTAACTCTGGTTCTTCGAGTGGTCACTCTGTGATTCCACACAATGGGTTTCAGGTGTGCTCACAGAGCAGACCTCGGAGTGTTTCAAAGCTAGGTAATTAAAGGACCTCCTTCCCTATAAATATAGGCCCCGCCCTCATACCTCAGTTCCACGCTCTTTTACGCCGCTGCCTGCATCTGATTTACAGGAAAATTCAGCTTGACGTGACGGAGCGGGGAAGGAGGGCGGGTTAGTGTGGAATCACAGAGTGACCACTCGAAGAACCAGAGTTACAGGTAAGCAACTTCAGTTTCTTCTTCGTGGTCCTCTGTGATTGCACACAATGGGTGATTAACAAGCTGTACATACCGGTGGAGGGTAGTCACGGTAAAGCTGCTGACAGTACAGATCGTCCAAAAGAAGTGTCCGCTCTCTGCCTTGTGTCTAGCCTATAGTGAGACACGAATGTCGAGGCTGATGACCATGTAGCAGCTTTGCAGATTTCTGGAATGGAGACACCTCTTAAGAATGCTGTCGAGGTGGAGATAGCTCTGGTGGAATGTGCACGAACGCCAGAGGGCAGAGGGACATCTGCAAGATGGTAGGCCAATGTGATGAGGCGGACTATAGATTTTGAGATAGACTGAGGCGACATGGGTTGGCCTCGTTTTTGACCAAAGTAACACAAGAAAAGACGCGTAGAATTTCTGCAGGATTTCATGCGATCCAAATAATATGACAGGGCACGTTTGACATCTAGCGAGTGAAGGGAGCGCTCCAGGTCAGTAGAGGGGTTTGGAAAGAATACTGGCAGTTGGAGCGGTTGTGAAGCATGGAACTGGGAGACCACCTTGGGTAAAAAGGAGACATCAGGGAACATCGAGACCTTATTAGGGAAGAACTGAAGAAACGGCGGATCTGCTCGGAGGGCTGCTAGTTCTCCCGCTCGCTTGGCTGAAGTAATAGCTACCAGGAAGAGGGTCTTGAACGTTAGTAACTGATCTGAGGCCTTGGCCAAGGGTTCAAAGGGCGCCTTCATTAGTTGCCGTAGGACTAAGGTTAAGGACCACTGAGGTGTAGGTTTAAGATGATGTGGTGTGATATTACGGAGACCTTTGAGGAAGCTCTTTACCTTGTGGTGTCGAAAAAGGCCCGCTGAAACATTGTTGGGTGGTTGGTGGGCTACAATGGCTGCAATGTAAACTCTTAAGGTCGAAATGGAACGACCAAGAGAGGCAAGATGGCGAAGAAAAGACAAAAGCAGGTCCACAGAGGTGGGAATAGGAACTGAGCTCCTTTTAGCTGCAAAAGCCAAGAAGACCTTGAATTTATACTTGTAGAGGGCTCTTGTGGATGGTTTTTTGGAGGATTGAATTATGTCATCTACCGAGGGAAAATTCTCCAGGCCGTCAAGTGGAAGGTCTCTGGATGTGGATGGAGGACTTGCAGGTTGTCCTGCGAGAGAAGGTCGTGTCGAAGCGGTAGGCGACAGTGCTCCGACGTGATGGCTTTCAAGGACGGGAACCATATCTGACGCGGCCACCAAGGAGCTATTAAGATCGCGTTCACCCTCTCCTGTGTTAGCTTGACTACTGTCTTGAGCAGGAGGGGAATTGGAGGAAAAAGGTACAGAAAGTGCTGTGTCCAAGGTATCATGAACGCGTCCCCAAGTGACTGTGGATCTAGACCTGCCCTCGAGCAGTACTGGGGGCATTTGGTGTTCGTCCTGGAAGCGAACACGTCTACTTGCGGGCTTCCCCAGCGGTCTGTGAGATGGCTGAAAACCTCTGGATGAAGAGACCATTCGTGGGAGCAGTAAGTCTGGCGACTGAGAAAGTCTGCTAGCCTGTTTTCTTGAGTAGAAACGTGAATGGCCACCGGAGTAATGTCGTGCCGAATGCACCAATTCCAGAGACGCATGGTTAGGTCCATCATTGGCCTCGAGTGGGTACCACCCTGTTTGTTGATATAAAACATCACAGTTGTGTTGTCTGTCACTAGCTGAACTGCTTTTCCTTGAATTAGTGGAAGAAAGGCCTTTAATGCGTATATGATTGCCAAGAGTTCTAGCTGATTTATATGCAGAGCGGCTTGGGAGGTGGACCAAAGGCCATGGACTCTCAAATCGTTGCAATGGGCCCCCCAGCCTACAGGACTGGCGTCGGTTGTGATTTGGTATTCCAGACGTGGGGGTTGAAATGGAATTCCCGTAGATAGATTTGCTGGGTTCAACCACCATGCTAAGTGTTGGAAAAGGTAGTTGGGGATATGCAGAGTTGTTTTTGGATCTCCCACTACTGGATCGAAGACCGCAAGGAACCAGAATTGTAGGGGTCTCATACGGAGGCGGGCAAACTGGACAGTTGAGGTAGTCGAGGCCATGAGGCCTAGGAGTTGTTGAACAAATTTTGCTGTCACATCGGGATGGTCTAAGGCGTGACGGACTGCTGCAATGATCTTTTGTCCTCTGTTTGTAGAAAGGAGAGCTCGGCCAATAACAGAATCTAGAAGAGCCCCAATGTACGGTTTGATCTGGGACGGAGAAAGGGAAGACTTTTCGAAATTTACACGTAGACCCAGGGCGTCTAGAAGGGCGAGTGTACGACTGGTGTCTTGCAGAGATTGGCGGTGAGAAGGAGAGACCAGGAGCCAGTCGTCCAGGTAAGGAAAAACCGTTATGCCCTGAAGTCTGAGAAAGGCAACCACAGGGGCCATTACCTTGGTAAAGACCCTGGGTGCTGAGGCCAGGCCAAAGGGAAGAGCCTTGAACTGGTAGATAGTATTGTCCAGCACGAAACGGAGGTACTTGCGATGTGTAGGGGCAATGGTGACATGAAAATAAGCATCTTTGAGGTCGATGACCACAAACCAATCTCCTAGTTTTAAAAGAGGGATGATGGAATCCAAGGATGCCATGCGAAAACGCTTCTTGAGTAGGAAGACGTTCAGATTTCTGAGGTCTAGGATCGGGCGAAGGCCCCCATCTCGCTTCGGGATAGTAAAGTAACGGGAATAAAAGCCGTTGAGTTTGTCCGTGATGAGTACAGGTTCTATGGCATCCTTTTGTAGGAGGGATTGAACCTCTTCTCGAAGAGCTGAGGATGGTGTAGTAAGGCGAACACGGCCCAACGGAGGTAAGTGGTGGAAGTCTATGAAGTAGCCGAAGGCGACTGTGTTTAATACCCATCTGTCGTTGGTGATGGCTGTCCACGTAGCTAGATGAGGGGCTAAGCGAGTTAGGCATCCTTGGGGCCGGTGGCTGGGGATAGGGAATGGGGTGATGTCAAAAACTCTGTTTGTTTGTTCTTTCAGATCGACGTTGAGAAGTCCGGGCTCGTTGCCGACCTGAGGGATTACGAGTATATGACCCTGTATTAGGCTGGAATCTCTGCCTTTCAGGTAAGTATCTAGAGTATGACGTACGCCTCCAGGGTCTGCGGAAGGATCTGTAATTGTTTTGGTAGGAATATGAGCGTGAGGTCTTGCTAAGCTTGTTGAGTCTGTCCAAAATGTCGTCCGTTTGTGGATCAAAAAGGCCTTTGCCATCAAACGGTAAGTCTTCAATCCGGGACTTAGAGTCTTCTGGGACAGTGGTGGATCTCAGCCACGCATGCCTACGTAGTACAATGACAGTGGCTAACTGCCTGGCTGCAGCATCAATTGTATGTCTGGACGCAAACCTTTGATGTCTGGCTAAGGTCATGATATCTTGGTATGCAGACATGGCTCGGGCCCGATGGTCTTCTGGTAGTAGTTCTAGGAGAGGCTGCATGTTGTCTCCTACATTACGTAAATAAGCACCCATTGCCGCTGTATAATTTGCTACTCTGATGATAAAAGAAGAGAGTGAGTATAGGCGACGGCCTAGCATGTCCAGTTTTCTTCCTTCTCTATTAGAAGGGTTAGCCGATGATCTGGAGCGAGTTCTGCCTTGGGTGGAATTGACAATAAAGGAGTTTGGGAGTGGATGTTTTTGTAGGAAGGCAGTGTTGTCACCATGGGTTCTGTATAGATTCTCAATTCTACGTGGCATTTGGAATGAGGATGATGGTTTTTCCCATGATTGTTTTACCAAACGCAGCATTGGCTTAATGAAAGCTAGTTTGCAGGGTGGAGTCCGGTCATCTGAGAGATCATCAAACACGTGATCATCCTCATCTAAGGAAGGTTGAACGACAGTTAGATTTAGTGCCTTTGCCATCTTGGCTATCAGTTGTGAGTAGGATTTGTAGTCCTCAGCAGGAGAAGACACTTGAGTTTGTGAAGTGTCAGATTCTAAACCCGAGTAATGTTCTTGGGAGTCAACTGATGAAGAGGGTTGAGAATCCCATGAGTCTGATACTAGCTCGTCTCCAGATGGTAAGTAGGAGGGATCTGAGGACTGAGAAGAAGTAGCCGATTGACGTGCCAGAGATGTGTTTTGAGGCACTCTCGCTGAGGCTCTGGTCAATGGAGGCACATATGTAGTAGGGCTGGGTGACTGTTGAGTAACCTCTGAGACCACAGGTGCAGTTGTATTAGCCGGCAACCCAGAACCCTGCATAGTGGGTGTTGGCCCAATATTAACATCCTGCAATCTTCGGCGACGCCTAGGCGGGGAACCATGGTGAGATGATGATGATGGTGAAGATCTAGACCTAGATCTGTGGCGTCTTCTATGGAAGTACGGTGGAGGAACTCCCATGAAATTAGGTTGCCAATATAGCATAGGAGGGTGGCCATAGTGATATGCCTTATTGAATGATGCCTCTTCTGAGAAGGAAGCAAGGGAGGCTCTGGAGTCTGCATAGCGGCTATAGCGCCCCTGTAGATGATGGGATCCAGAACTAGCCGACAAGGACGGAGACCTCCGTCGGGAGCGGCGGGAGTATCGCGCCCGAGGATGGTGCGAATCTGACAAGCCCCTCCTTTCAGGGTTTGTTGTCGGGGCCGATGATCGGCGGTTGTAATTTATCCCCGAAGAAGCAGAGGGGGAGCGCCGGCGTCTGCGATCTGGAGATCGCGACCTCAATCGACCTGCCGAGGTCGAGAGGCGATGCCGGTGAGAGCGCCGAGCGTAGGGTTCCCCAGAGGAAGCGGAATAGCTGGGGCGGCGTCGATGTCTTGCGGCGCGGCTCGTAGAGCTCGAGGTGGAGTCCGAGCTAGAGTTCCGGTTTCGCCGGCGCCGCCGCCTTCCAGCTGACGGGGAGGCTTCTCCCAGCTGAGATGTAAGGCGCGGGGAACCTCTTATCGCACTGCGGCGATCTCCCCGGTCGGCGCGGGCAGTATCCTGTGCCATTGCTGCCTCAGCCTCTCCTGCACGGGGGCTTCTTGGGCTTGGAAGAGTCAGAGGTGATTGCTCTCTCGAGACGCGCCCGGCATCCGAAACCTCTTGAGGCAGGTGAAGAGCAGGAAGTCGCTCGGGCGGAGGGCTGGGACGGGAGCCAGCGTTTCGGCTGTTTTTATCCGCCTTTGAAGCCTTTTTCCTTGCTCGGCTCTTTGATCTAGAAGCAGCCGATTGTTCGCCCGTAGAAGTAGAGGGCTGGTTGAGAGGCAAGGACATCTGCGGCGTTTCATTAGGAGCTGCAGAGGACGCCATGACTGGCTGAAGAGAGCGCTCCCAAAGGAAATATTTGAGTCTTTTTAGCCGTGACCGCAAGGTTGGCTTTGTGAATTTCTTGCAGTGGGAGCAAGACGCGGACAAGTGGCTCTCTCCTAGGCAAAATAAGCAAAGGGAGTGGCCGTCCGAAACCGGAATCTTGTTCCGGCAGGAAGAACAGCGTTTAAATGGCCCTTGAAAAGCCATAAACTGGGGAAAGGGAAAAGTTTTCCTCTCCCCCCGTTAGGGGGGAAAGGGGGGAGGGGGAAACTAGAAGGGGAAAAGGGAAGGAGTTCCTTCTGACCAAAGAAAAAGGTTTTAAACAAAGAATAAATTTGTTTCCTTTAGATATTAACTCACAGCTTGAAGAACAACCGAGGCTACTGCTGCGGCGGAAAAGAAGGAACTGAGGTATGAGGGCGGGGCCTATATTTATAGGGAAGGAGGTCCTTTAATTACCTAGCTTTGAAACACTCCGAGGTCTGCTCTGTGAGCACACCTGAAACCCATTGTGTGCAATCACAGAGGACCACGAAGAAGAACCAGTGTTATGGAACACTAAGGACGCGGGACCATCCTGAAGAAACCCACCGACCAGGAGAGGTTTGGGGTCTTCCCTTATCCCCAGAAGAAATGAATGTTAATGTGCTGTCATGGAATAACCCATTTATTGTGGAAGAGTTGAATGAACCATTATCGTTTATTAGACAACCTGTTTTCCCCATTGGGAACTGTTTCAATAAAAGTTCGTGCAAAGATTCATTGTCACCTTCATTGGAGGGTTCTGGGGGAGAGGAATTGTCATTTGTGAAGACTGAACCCATTCACAAATTTGCTTCAGGGCTTGTGATGAACCCAAATGTAGGCAGCAGAAAGCTTTAAAGTTCCTGTAAGCAGGCCAAGGAAGCAAGGCATTCAGTTAAACATCTGCAATGATGTAGGTGAACAAAAATAAATAAATAAATAAAAACAAGACTATCCTAGCAGCAGAATGAGGAAGAACAATAGCTGAGAAGCAGCAACACAGGGTTCTGGTCTGTACCAAATGTGGTTGAATTATGCATGAAAAGAAAACCCACAGAATGTTGATTTCAAAAAACAGCAGCAGGATGCTGGGCAGTCTTCCCCTTTCTTGTCCAAGTATCGGCAGTTCACGAAGAAGAAGAAGAAGAAGAAGAAGAAAAAGAAGAAGAAGAAGAAGAAGAAGAAGAAGAAGAAGAAGAAGAAGAAGAAGAAGAAGAAGAAGAAGAAGAAGAAGAAGAAGAAGAAGAAGAAGAAGATTCAAGTCATCTGTGAACAAAAACATGAGATGCTGCTATTTCAAGAATACAGGCAGTACGGATCTGACAAGATAAAACACATAAGTAGGCAAGAGAAGCCACTGGAGCAAAGCTGGCCCAGGAATTCCTGGCACTGCAACCCCTCATCACGGTTCAGGCGTATATTGCCCAATATGCATACCCGAGGCATTTCTTGTGCAAAGGCAACTAGAACACCACAGTCATGATTGTGGCTTTTCCAAGATGCAACTGCTTCTTATAGTTCACAATCCACAATGTTAGGAATAACATCAGACAAATCTGTAACTGTGACCATAAATTCTACCCAACTCATCGGAGGCCTGTAAAAACACAAGCCACATACTATCAACAACTAGGGAATGCACTTATAAAAAGGCAGCAAAGTTGTGTTCTTTCAATAAAGAGTTTAAGAAAGGGGGAAAGAGTAGGAATTTAAAGACCCAAACACATATTTCCCTCTATGTATGACACACACATTTCCCTCAAATGCTCCCAGTTCACAGCAAATACTTTAAGAAAGGGGTCAACACCATTTCACAATGATTACAGAAAAAACAAAGAGTTCAAATGTTTCCCCACCCTACATTAGATGTCTCTGCTTGGAGAACAGCAATTGAAAAGCCACCTCCTCTTCTCCTGATTTCTGTTCCACACTTTGCACATGAGAAAGGTATGTATGATATCATACAAACATTGCAAAATGCCTTAAGATGCAGCACTGTGTCCACCTACTCACTCACTCATTCAATTCAGAGGGACTCAGTCCAGAACAGACATGTGTAAGTAAGTGGTGGTGGTGGCAGCTATGTGCTATCATATCACATCCAATGTATACTGACTAGAAATAGGAACAGAACAATTTTGTCCATCTAAATTCACGCATGTGGCATCACAGGTGCCATGCATTCCCTCACAAAGTGGTGTGTGCTAGCCAGGCCATCCTCCTGGGGCAACTGTCCAGTCTGGGCAGGAGCAGGGACTTTGCTTCCCAAGGCAGGGATTGTGTCCCAACTGTCTTGGAGTGGGAGGCTGCTGGAGAAGATGAGGAAGGGAAGCCCTTGTTCCTGCCCAAAGTAGACAGATGACCCAGGACAATGACCTGACCAGGGTGCACCAGTTAGCGAGAGGAGCAGCTAGCCTGGGATGGGTGGGTGGGAAGGTACAGCACCTGTAGGGCTGCATGGAGAAATTTAGACGAACCAGTCTGAATCGCTTCATGCCCCTCTCTAATACTGACACTACCAGTGGGGAATTCAAAGCCAGACCTCCAGAGTCCTAGTCAATTACTATTCACCACACCACCAAGAACTGGTACAAGAACAATAAAAAGTAAGAGACTTCTGTGATATTTTCAAGAGTCAAACGTAGTAGTAAATCACAAAGAGAGTAGGTCCATGGAATCAATAAAACTGACAGAGCAGTTGACTCATCAGATGTCCACTGCTCCAATGGGCTATATAATTGCGACACTGCTGGATTTAAGCAAGAGTATCATTTATTCTAACCAGAATTGTATTACAAATTTGTAGGGAAGCAAAATTAGGTTGTAGAATGAGAAGCTGTACCTTCAGGCAAAGTAGACACTTGCTGTTTAATTATCTTAATAAACACTTTGGCTTTTTATCTGAAGCTAAGTATTCTCTTTGAGATCAAATATGGTTTCATGGTCTATTTCTCCAATGAAATAATTTTTCAACTTTTGACTGCACTATTTATTTATTTATTCATTTATTCGTTCGTTCGCTCGTTCATTTATTTTCTATCCCACTTATCTGGCAGCAAAGCTACTGTGAATAATTTACAACATTGATAATAAAGACAAACAAATACCATCAAGGGTTGTCAGGAGAGGCCCTTCTCTCCATCCCGCCACCCTCACAGGTTTGTCTCATGGGAACACATGAAAGGGCCTTCTCGTCTGCTGTGCCTAGACTCTGGAACTCCCTTCCGCTAGAGGCCAGGACTGCCCCATCTCTGTTGTCTTTTTGAAAACAGGCAAAAACCTTTCTCTTCAAGCAAGCTTTCCCTGAATGATGGTCTACCTATTATGTGTCTTTATATGAATCTACCATGCATGATTACATAGGCTTTGTGTTTATATCCCCTTTTTGGATGGTGTACCATGCATGATTACATGGAATTTTTACTCTCTCTTTAACTACTCACATTCTCTTGACGCTTTAATGTTGTCTTTTAATGCTGTAAGATGTCCCTCAATTCCCTCTTCTCAAACTTGAATATGTCTTAATTTTACTGGACTATATATTGTCCCTCATTACTGTAAGCCACCTTAGGTCCTTTTTCAAGGAGAAAGGTGGAGTAAAAATACTCTAAATAAATATCAATCAATCAATCAATTTAAATAAGCTCAACACACATAATGAACATTACAAAATGATTACAATTAAATAAAACCAAACTATAAAATAAATAAACATTATATGATTAAACGGAATGGCAGGCTGGTGATTTTAAATGAACATCTGCCATGGAATGTTGGTAATAGCTTTGGAAATGCGTGCCCATAGACCCAGGTTTTTAATTCTTATATATAGTAGTACCTCCGTTTAAGTAATTAATTCATTTTCTGGGCCCTTTCATATTGCAAAAAAAAAATCATAAACTGAAATGCGGTTTCCCATAGGAATGCATGGAAAACTAATTAATCCATTCCAGAGGTCAGAGAAAGGGCAAACAGAGACATTCCATTTAAAATTTTCTTAAACCAAAACATCCCCATTCTTTTCACTGATTTCACACATCAATTTTTAATGCCTTACAAAAAAATTTAAACTGGGGCATTCCATTAATATTTTTTCTTAAACCATTTTTTTGTTAACCAAAGCATTCTTAAACAGAAGTACCACTGTAGTTTGCAAGAGTCTAGTAAGGACTAGGAGATCTCAGGCAGAATATCCTTCCATAACAATGGTGCAACCTACAAGAAATTGTGGTTTTTAGCCTTTTCTTTGGGAGCCTCTTTCAGAGTTAGGGATCTGATACCCAGTCTGAGATGAATGGGTATTATGCGCTGCTTTTGGTGGAACCAGGCGTTCTTGTCAGGTAATGGGGTCCCAAACTATTTAGGACTTTTTAATGTCAACGTCATTACCTTGAAGTTGGCACAAAAGTGAATCGGGAGCCGGTGCAAAGTGGCCAGGGTGGGGAAAATATGTCCATACTTTTTCACCTCAGTAAGTGAGGTATTGCTGTTGCAATGCTAGATACAACAGATATCAACAGGATTGCTTTCAAGCAGTCCCATTTTTACTTAAAGCAAAGGAATGCCACAGGATGGTGATGGGAGCTGCTAATCATATGTTTGACCCTTTCTCTATCTGGTCCTGAAGGTTTTGGAACTCTTCCTCTAAAGTGAGAAGTGACTGGATATCACTGAAAACAGGCTTTCTGTATGGTATGTTCTGCATACAGATTGAACAGGTAACGAGATGATAAGCACCATTGTCTAATATAATTTGTCTATAGGAAACCATTCTGTATCTCCATATTCTTCCCTAATGGTAGCTTCCTCTCCACAATACAAGTTACACATCAGGGCAATCAAGTAAACAGCAACACAAATATATAAGAGATTTATCTCCCTGAACAGCCTGGCAAATTAATATGGACAACAAACAAATATAGTATGTCCTATTCCACTTCAGTTGCAAGTTCCTTTTTGCAATCTAGCAATTGAGAGGAGTTCCTCTTCCCTATCTAACAGCGATACATATTTTTATCCTGGCTGGAAGGACTTCCCTTCAGCTTTGCTATGCTTGGCAGGAACCTCGGAACTGAAAAGCCAGTTGATTACCCCTTAACTTTGGGAAGCTCTTAAGTAAAACCACTGAGTAGCATCTACATCTCATGCTTACATGGATCTCTTCTCATAAAAAAGACACACGGAATCTGAATCATTAAACTTGTTCTGCAGCTCTTTTTTTTCCAACTCAGTGTCCTCCAGAAGTGTTATGCTACAACCTCCAATCATCTCATCTAGCATGGATCTTATCACTGTGCCTGGGGATGATCTGCATTCGAGTCCAATTCAGATGGAATATGCCAGATGCTTTGCTAATACAGTACTCTGTTTCATCATACGGGGTGGAAGAAGAAAGCTCTCTGGCTTTTTCTGCTTAACTGTCCTAGTGCTTGGGAAGAAATCCAGAACTCATACTGTGAGGAATGTCTCACCACTGCCTAAACTGTTACATGTGAATTGGTTTTGCCATCATGGAACTGAAATCCCTGATATTTCTACCAAGAATTCTAGGACAAATTAGTTGTAATGGATTATCTGAAGAGAGGGAATCTACTAGGGATGGGTGTTTTGTTTCAGAAGGGGACTCGTTCCGAAACAAAACACGCCAGCACAGCTGGCATTCGGAACGCAGTCCCACCCTTCGGAACAAAATCAACCACTGTCTTACTTTTGGTTTACCTCGTGCGGGGCGATACTCCAACCAGGAAGCAGCCTCCAACACATCATCTTTCCATCTCCTTGGCACTGACCAATCAGACACGGAGGCGGGATGATGCATGTCCTTGCCCAGCTTCTGATTAGCCAGCACCATGGAGATGGAAAGATAACATGTCAGAGACCTCTTCCTGGTTGGGGTTTTGCCACACACGAGGAAAAGCAAGGTAAGACATTGTTTGATTTTGTTCCGGAGGATGGGATTGTGTTCTGAATGCCAGCTGTACTAGAAGTCTAGAATCTACCAATAGTAATCTACCATTTCAGCTGTGTGTTGTGTCTAGCTGCCAGCTATTTATACAACAGATCTTGATTTAAGCAGAGTGCTCTCTTTCACTAAAGTTCACATTCATGTAAATTCAGTATATCATTTAAGGTTCAGGGAAATGTTTATTTCCTACCATTATCATGTTTTCCTCCAGACACTGTGTTCCTTTACAGCTTATGCCTGAGTATTCACACTTGCAAAGGAAACCCCTGCTTACCCCCAAATAGCCAATCACGAAGGAAAACAAGATATCCTGCAACATACAGCAAGCTATTAGGTTAAGTGAACAACTGAGAGAAGCAGTACACATTACCTAGAAAACCATTAAAGAGATCACTATAATAAGGTGGACTCAACCTGACAGTACACAATTAATTGTACCTCTTCAAGGAGCTCTACTTCTAATTATGTGTCTAAAGTATCCAGCCTATAGCTCCTACAGTAATATCTTGGTTTATGAGAGCCTTGGTTAAGAGTGTTTTGCAAGACAAGCCACCATTTCTGACTGATTATGCCTAGATCTTGCAATAGGAACACTAGAGCAGGTCACATGATCACAAGTAAGCCAATGCTGGCTCTCTCCCTCCCTGCTTGCTGGATTAGGGGTGATTTTCTCCAAGTTCCCTCTCAGGCAAGCCTCCAAAACAGAGGGAGGAGAAAGGTAAGGAGGTCTCCCTTGCACCAGCCAGGAATGTTTTCAAAGGAAAGTGCCAGTTTATTTATATTTAATTTGTTTCCAACATACTCTCTTGTTTTTCACACCATTTCTAGTCATGGGGCAGCTATTCAAGTGCATATATGGCTGCAGATTGCACTTTATTACTATCACATAAAAACACAGTAAAATCCAGTTGTTAGTCTCAAGAAGAGCAGATTCTACAGCCAGGTACCTGAACCATGGTGTGGACATGGACTTCTAGCCAACTTCTTTTGTGATTTTTGGCATTTTGTGCATACAGTTTGTTGTCTATGGGACCCCAGAACGAATCACCTAAGTTTCCATTATTTCTTATGGGGGAATTTGCTTTGATATATGAGTGCTTTGGTTTACGATGATGTTTCCGGAATGGATTGTGCTTGTAAATGAAGGTATTATTGCTCTTTTGTCATCACAATGGAATTTAGTTGCCATCCTCATAAATCAGAGATAAAATTGCATGAAAAGTGGGGAACCAGATTATGGCAGAGAACCATCTTGTCTGATTATTGCTTATGCTAGCTGGGCCGAAAGGAGTTAGGATCCAAAAACATTGAAAAAGTCAATGATTATTTACCCATAAATTATAGTACTGGACAATTTAATACTGTAGTTACACATATTTTTTCTATTTTGGACACTAGCCAAAGATTTTAAAAAATGCATATAGAAATAAGGAGATGGTGATGTCCAGAAAATTGGAAAATAAACAATATTACCATCCACCTGAAGTCTAGGCCTGGGCATGGTCCACCCTGAAAGACCAAAGCAAAGTGTTCTGCTTATATAACGCCCCATACTACTACAAGTAGTCTCTGGGCAGTTTACAATTTTTAATTACAGAGTGCAGGCTACACATTGCCCCCTCCCAGCAAGCTGGGTACTCATTTTACCGACCTCGGAAGGATGGAAGGCTGAGTGAACCTTGAGCCTGCTACCGGGGACTGAACCCAGGTCGTGAGCACAGTTTTACCTGCAGTACAGGCATTTAACCACTGCGCCACGAGGCTCTTAAAGGATACCAATTTTGTGTACATACAGTACTACCTTGGTTTACAAGCATAATCCATTCCAGAAGCATGCTCTTAAACCAAAATACTCGTATATCAAAGCAAATATCACCATAGGAAATAATGAAAACTTACCTGATCCCTTCTGGGTCCACACTTTCCATCATTTCCTATGGGGAAATTTGCTTTGGCCAGGAGCCACAGCAGCCTCCAGAGCTCGTCCTGGGCCCAGCACTGCCTGGGGTGCACTCTGGAGGCCGTGGACGGGCAATGCTGGGCTCGAGGCACGCTGCCGAGGCAACAAATGGGCATCGCCGCCCTCGCGGAGAAAACCGGAGGTCACTTTCTAGCTGCCAGAAGTCAATTCTAGTCTGTGGGACGTCACCTCTGGTCCACGCCGAGGCCCAGGAAACCCAGTGCGGGGCCACTGGCGACTCGGAGGCCCATTCCAGGCAGCACAGGGCCTGCAATGAGGTAAACCTTGCTCACAAACCAGAGCAATGCTTGCAAACTGAGGCATAATTTTACTAAAATTTGTGCTCGTTTTGTGAAATACCCACAATCCAAGCTACTTGTAAACTGAAGTATCATTGTATACTCATTATGTGTGTGTATTGTTCATTCCACATGGGATTTTTCTCCTAGCTTGTTGTGAGATGCCTCCTTTCTATTACCTTTACCACTATGTCTTGTCCAAACAGAACACTATACCAGAAACTTGGATACGACTCTCATGTCTATCATACTATCTTCTCTTTCTGTTTCATCCTTTTAAAATGTTCTGAATGCATAGACATATGTGTATTAGCTCTCTTCTCTCCGCATTAAGAAATGACTTTAAAAAATCAAATTGACAGTGACACAGCTTTTAGGTCTAAAAAACTGTCACTGACATCATGTATATATATATATATATATTTTTGGTTCTGCTAATTATTCCCAACCTTTCATTTTCACCTTGTCTATAGAACCAGGAAACGTGACTGGGAAGAAATCTTTTCCTGTTCACTTATCAGTTACATAACCCATATTTGATGTTTCCCCATGTTGTAATAAAAAATTTCAGTGAAGTGAAATTGTTCTGCAAGACACCATGCAGCAGATAATTCAGCTAGTGCTTCTGCACTAAAGCTGTGCACTTATAGGGTGTGGCAGAGGAGTTTGTGAATGGTTTGCTGCGTAGTAAACAACAGCAATAAAGTCCTCAGCTAAAAGGCAGAAGAGCTAGTGCCAGTCAGGGCAGCTCGCAGGCACCATCTGGAACAAATCATAAAAAACTGTATGGAGATGTGCCAATTGGCATCAGTTTATGCCAAACCACAAACAGGACTCCACCAATGAACACCACAGAATTATATGAACTTTGTTGGCTCTAGCAGAGTGGGCCTGGCATGTTTTCTTTCTCCTGTTTTTTGCAAAAACAAAGTATTATGCTCCTCTACAATATATCATCACAGTGCCAAGCCCCAGAAAACCTATCTATAATAAAAGCAAAGCAGATGGCAAAGTCTAAAGCCACATCACAGTCCTCTAGCCCAAATTCAATGCTTTTCTTATGCAGAGATCAACATTATCTACTTCCCACAGCTCTCCAAAATGGAATTTCAACTGCTGCCATGTCTCCAGCTACCACTGCATCCCTGCTGATACAACAACATGACCATACCCTGTGAAGTTTCAACTTAACGTAGGAGCCTCGTGGCACAGTGGTTAAATGCCTATACTGCAGCTAAAGCTGTGCTCACAACCTGGGGTTCAATCCCAGGTAGCAGGCTCATGGTTGACTCAGCCTTCCATCCTTCTGAGGTAGGTAAAATGAGTACCCAGCTTGCTGGAGGGGGGGTTAATGTGTAGCCTGCATACTAGCCTGCATAATTAAAACTGTAAACCGCCCAAAGACTACTTGAAGTGGTATGGAGCAGTATATAAGCTTTGCTTTGCTTTAACTATTGTGATATCAGGATCTACCTGGCTTCAAACTATATAATACAACTGAGCATAACATAAAAAGTACAGCTCTCTTAAAACATAAAAAGTATTGTTTATCCTTATATGATAGATAGATAGATAGATAGATAGATAGATAGATAGATAGATAGATAGATAGATAGATAGATAGATAGATAGATAGATAGATAGATAGATAGAGTTGAAAGAATGAAATAAACTTTTATAACCTTGTTGTCAATCTGCCACCTGCTATATGACCGTGGGAGAGAGGAAAGGTCAAGATGAATTGCAGTCTGGGCCCCACAGGCAGCATTTTGGCCTGGCTACATTGCATCCTGCTGCCATCTTGCATTAGAGTGGGGTACATGTCCCTTAGCTCATGGGCTCACAAAGTCTAACACCATCTTTTCTCTTTCATTTTTCAAATTAATTTTTCCTTATGGAATATGGCCATTTCTATTACCCTGGAATGACTCTTGCACATAATACAAATGGCAGCAGGATCTGCAACCACTCCTGGAATGCTTCTCTTCATCAGAACCAGGCTGAACACTGTCATTCATCCCTGCTGCTTCTTGCTGCCTCTTGATCTAATAAGCTTTGGAGAAGAGGTGAAATGACTGTAATGAGCAGCTCCAGGAACATTACCTCCACTTTCCTAATAGGCAACATTAACTAATAAGGCACCAGATGGTGCCAGGTGAGCCTTGACAACATGTTAACCTACCCAGATCACTTCAGCTGGTCCCATCTGAGAAGTGCATAAAAGGCAACTCAGGGCACCCATTAGCTCAGCTAAGACTAACCTTTACATAGATCTTTCTCTGCTTCCTCAAGTCATTTTATCTTTTTGTTATTTGTACAGTGGACCCTCATATAACTAACGGTTTGTATAACATACAAACATAAAAAAATTCGGAGATAAGGGAAATTTGCTTAACAGAATCGTCTATGGGGCAAATCCGTACAACATAAAAATGGTTGCAATAAGGGATTACTCTGTTTTCAATGGATTCCCATGGGAAATTTGTATAAAGGAAAATTTGCTTAACATAATTTGATTTGGAACAAATTAATTCCTTTATACAAGGTACCACTGTAATTGGAAAATGCTGGTATTTGAATTTCATTGCTTGCTGCTTTTAGTATCATTTCCCCCCCCCATTCTTTTAAATGATAAACACTAGGTATAAGGCCCATACCATTTTTGTTTGTATATTTGGCACACGTTATGAAGACCTTTCTTGAAGAATGCTTGAAGAATGGTGCAGAAGAATATGGTAACACCTATTTTGTCTGATGCCACCCACACAAACATCCTGTAACTTTCCCCTGGTATCAGTTTGTTTCCAAACCACTATCCAAGACAATGGCCTTAACTTTTAAATCTCGAAATGTGCTGAGCCTACAATATTTAAGGGACCATCTTTTCCCACTGTGAGTTAAGATGCCCTGGAGGGAAAGATTTTCAATACCATCTGCAACCGTGATTTAATAAATGATGAAATGAGATTTGGCTCTACTACAAACAGTTTCATTTCTAGGTTAACACTTATTTTATGCCAGTCACTCCAAGGGCTTCTCTACTGTTTTCTTTTTAGGAGAAATGAATATACATATATATAACAGTCTAAAACTGTTCTTTATAAGGCTAACTAATAATTTAGGGGTTAAAAAAGTAAAAACACATGATGGAACAGGGAGATTTTTTTCCTGTGTACTGAGAGAAAGGAACACTTGATGTGCATATCACCAAAAATATACACTAGATGGAATACAGACTCCCTTGCACATTATTTTACATCAAGGTCTTAAGATGCTTCTTCCCAAGTTTTGTTCTTCTCTGTTTACTTCAACTCTTTTTCCCCATGTTTCCCATCTCTACTGCCATTCCTCTATTGTATTTGTGCAGCTGTTTGATACTAAATCCCACTCGATCTCTCATTCTACATTGGACAGGGACAGGGACATGAAAAATGCCTATAAATATTCCAGACACCAGTTCTTAGCTCTATGCTTTCCCTTTGAGCTCAACAGCTAAAGACAACATAACCATAGCTGAGTCTAAGGCAAACACTGCCTCCCTGGGTGGGAGCTTACAAATGATTGGGAACCTCAGCGGAAGCATTTATATTATAGACTCCCAAGACCCATCATTTTCCTCAAATATATCAAAGGACATTTGTGTAGTAGCGTCATCTATATTGAGTCCTCAGGACAAGAGAAATCAACTTGTTGCTTAGTGGCCTTGAAAACTGGACCAAATTCTAATTTCCAACACTAAAAACTTGTAGAGGCTGTACTGTTTAACAGAATAGGACACACAACTTTTTCCTGACACACCACTTTGAGGCATTTTCACATATGCTTCAGTTGCTAGCAACTAAAAAAATAAAGCTTATGCACTGTTTTTTAAATGGATATCTTGGACATTTATGAAAAGGTTACCTGATCACATGTTAACGTAACGAAAGAAGTTCAGAGGCAGTCTAAGCCTCATGTATGGAAACATGCTTTCTCTTGCTATACTATCTATGATGGGTTTATTCTTGGCAGATTCTGAGTTCTTCCAGACAAAGCTTTTACTGTGCTATATTACTGCATCATTCACTTAGTTTTCTGAAGGATCAAGATGGCATAACTTTCCATTTTCAGCCACATCCACTGGCGATGCTGGTTTGAGATGATGGGGGTTTTTGTCCAAAGCCACCGAAGGGCATAAGAAACAACCTGAGGGGGAATATGACTGAGCCGTACAAAATAATGCAGGGCATGAGTAAAGTGGACAGAGGTAGGCTCTTCTCCCTCTCACAAAATACCAGAACTAGGGGACATCCACTCAAATTGAGGGCTGGGAGAATGAGAAGAGACAAAAGAATTTTTTTTACCCAGCGTGTTGTTAGTCTGTGGAACTCCCTGCCACAAGATGTGGTGATGGCATCTAGCCTGGATGTCTTCAAAAGGGGACTGGACAGATTCCTGGAGGAAAAGTCCATCACAGGTTACAAACCATGAGGGAGTTGTGTAATCTCCAGGCTTAAAAACAGGGTACTTCAAGGATCAGATGCAGGGGAGTGGTATCAGGAGACAGATCTCTAGTATCGTGCACTCCCCGACACATCTGGTGAGGGCACTGTGAGATACAGGAAGCTGGACTAGATGGGTTGTTGGCCTGATTCAGCATGGCTGTTATGTTCTTATGTAACAGCTCTCACTAAAGCATTATTTGTTCAGTGTGTGGGTAGAATGTCTCACTTTGCCACCATTAGGTTAACTATACTTCAAAATCTCCCAGCTATCAACCAGTATCATCCAGAAGCTGCATCTTTCACCAACCTGGCCCTGTCTAACTTGCCAAACATCTCTTACAATGCAGTTACTTCCCTACTCAGAGTTAAGCCACACAGGTGGGTGGGTAGAGAATTACAGGCTGAAGCAATTAAGCTCAGTTTTCAACCCTGAGACTTCTGTTGAATTTGCTACATCCTCTGTCAACCTCCCTTGTATTCTTTTAGTGGCATCCTTCAGTTTCTGTTTACCCTTATGTGATACATGACCCTGCTCTCCAGATTGTACCTATGGTTACTGGTTATTGAACAGGAATGGCTGGTTACTGTCAAAGGAAGTTTGACTGACTCCTTTTCTTTCTTTCTTTCTTTCTTTCTTTCTTTCTTTCTTTCTTTCTTT
>JAHTLZ010000010.1:46435924-46505078 GCA_023846285.1 Phrynocephalus versicolor
TTTCTTTCTTTCTTTCTTTCTTTCTTTCTTTCTTTCTTTCTTTCTTTCTTTCTTTCTTTCTTTCTTTCCTTTTCTTTTCTTTTTTCTTTTGGCATGATGATAACATATGCTTGGTCCTCATTTATAACCCCAAATGATGCATACTAAACCACTCAGAGACCCATGCTTGGATGTAGTTTTCAAACAAGTAGCTGTCATTCTGTGCAAATGTATCCAGACAAAAAATAAAAATAGAAAACAAAAATATTATGGCATTTTGAAAGACGTATACTGCACTTCAGTGTGAGCTTTTGTGGATACATCTACACAGGCAAAATGACAAAAACTATTGCCACATATAATTAATAGTAAGAATTTTGGTTTCAATGGGTAGTCCCGCACCTTGCTAGTTTGTCCTCTGTGCCTACCCTGTATCTAGTCTGTGGGTTTTGCTTCACTTTAATTTTGGCTTCATTTCTCTTTTTATGACTTGAAGGTAAATGTTATCTTCGGGAGAGGTAGGAGGAACATGTTTTGTTTCTCAGTTCAATGCTATTCTATATCCAGTTCTGAAGAGTTCAAGGGCCTGAGCATCTCCTCCTCAAACAGGTCCTTGAATGCATAGAGGCTGAGGCAGTTCTGGCAGAGGAGATGGGACATGTTGTTTTTCGGACTCCAACACTTAAGTGTCCACAGCCAGCATTGCACTGTCCATGCCAGACATAAGATTCTATGAGCTTTGTCCAAAAGACGAGCTTTTCCCATAGCAAGCATGGTCAAATTTGAAGATGACTGTCTAAACAGATAGATGGAGATTCTCATCCAGCAAGAATTTTCAAAGAGATAAGAATCCCCCGCATGTAAGACGTGGGATTCCCATTCCTCCTTAAATTACAGCTTTCCCACCCCTTCCATTACATCCCATACTTCCTGTGTAGTGAACTTATCTTGACAGGCAGGAAGTGTCTTTCCATCTGGACTCTGTCATTTCATTTGGCTGATCTAATAGAAACTTTCAAAATTCATTATCCACCCTGCACCCTACAATCCAAGGGAACTCTTAGTTTTTATCTTTCCAAATGGCCTCCAAATAACATAAAAATAAAAGCCAGGAAAACACAAAACTCATAAAGCTCCAGTGAACCTTGGCAGCCTTAAACAATGTGACTCATAAATAAAGTGATAAACGTCTGCTAATGAATTGAAGGATTAAGAGATCAGAAGCATATTTACTGATTAGGAACCAAATAACCAGTCAAAAAGATGAGGGGCAGCATACATTCTTGTCGTCATGTTTCCTATGGATTCAACTTTTAAAAATATTATTCATTAGTCAGCGTAAACACTCTCTAAATCTAAGGCCACCTGAGAAACCCTTGTAAGGAAGTGAGTTAGAGAAGGAGGAAGAGGAGATCAAGGAATATGCTATAAATTTCCAGGCTTGGGTGGGGGAGGATGACAGGTGTATGGCAAATTTACTCAGTTGTCTATTCCAGTAGGCAAAGGGCACTGTGGAGTCTATCCATGAATCAGCATATAGTACTTGCATTTCAGAAGGAGCAGAAATTGCAGAATCAGTGGTGAAGCCTTGGTAGCTCACAGGCCAGTTAAGCTATGATGTGCTTCTGAGGGAATACACCCACAACACACCCACCAACAAACTTATAAATTAAGAAGATGTACTTGGGAAAGGGCACAGTGATATTCTGCCATCGTCACCCCACCCCACCCCAGATGGTGCTTACTGTTTTGACTGATTTTTAAAAAAATGTTATTTGGTTCATTTTACTGTATATTTATTGTATTAAAGGTGTATATTTGGATGGGTCTGGGGAGAGGGATGGTTTTGTCTGGTGGTGGCTAGTTGTACCATTGCCTGCTTTTGGAACAGTTTGACTCTCTGTTGCATTGTCTATATTTGTTGGAGTAGTTTACAGGTTCTTTAGGTACACAGTGGTACCTTGTATAAAGGAATTAATTCGTTCCAAATGAAATTATGTTAAGCAAATTTTCCTTTATACAAATTCCCATAGGAATGCATTGAAAATGGAGTGATCCCATTTTTATGTTGTACAGAGTCTCCCCATAGGCGATTATGTTAAGCAAATTTCCCCTATCTCTGGAATTTTTATGTTGTACAAATTTTATGTTATACAAGCTGTTTGTTATACAAGGGTCCACTGTATTTTACACTAGCTCAAAAAAACATGAACAGGAGGAAACAAAATGACCTGAGAAAGACATCCATGTAAAATGAACGATCCAGTGCATGATAAACATGAAAAAAGGCACCCCTGGAAAGAATCCAAAACAAAATGCATGTCCACCACTGAATACCTTCCATCCTTTGTAACTAATTTATAAAATTTTACTAAAAGAATATTTGCTAATTTTATAAAAGGTCAGCACAAAATTTTAACAACATATGAATCTCAGCCTTCTTCAGTAAGTCTAAGCAAGGTCATAGGAGGATGACCTAATGTTCCACCTTCTCCTCAACAACTGTGTATTTAAATCAGAGATCCTAGGAAGCTGTTCCTTTGAACATGAAGTTTCTCAAGGTTTGAAGTGGATCTTTCAAATGCCATATTCTCAGGTCTGTGATCTGTTTAATAGCCACATAAATCCAGCAGTGATGAGACAGTTTCTCCTGAAATAGACAGAACATGATGTTTCCTTTTCAAAATGCAGTGAGTCTTGAAGGAAATACATCTGCATTTTCACAAGATAAGGACTAAATGCCAGTTTGTGGTGGGTGGGGGGGAAGATAAGGGAGCAGTGATCCTTGAAATGCATTTTTGGATGCAAAAGCATCTCAAAACTGTTAACACTGATTTTCAGAGTCAGTGGACCAAGGATGTAGTGATAAATTTTGAAATCCAGGAGGACACCATGGCAGCCCCCACAACCTCAGTCTGCAAGAGACTCCCTCATCATAGATACCTATTTATACCCTGATTTTGTACTATTTATCTTCAGTGGAGGTAGCATACTGGTTTTAAAAAATCTATCATAAAGCAAAGTGTTCTACTTATATACCACCCCATAACACTTCAAGTAGTCTCTGGGCAGTTTACATTTTAGTTACAGTATGCAGGCTACACATTGCCCCCCCCCCAAGCCTGCTACCTCGGATTGAACCCCAGGTCGTGAGCACAGTTTTAGCTGCAGTACAGGCCAGGGCTGTGGAGTCGGTAGATAAATGTTCCGACTCCGACTCCTAAGTTTTTTTGTACTTCCGACTTCAACTCAGACTCAGACTCCCCGACTCCGACTCCTCTATATTAATATGCAAGTGTATTTTATACATTCCTTGAAGGAAAGAAAAGCAACATACATATCATTACCACAGGACCCATGGGCACTGCGTAACAGCAGAATACAACACTATAGAAAGTATAAGTATTGCCGCTCCTAATTGTGCATTGCGTGCCATATAGTGAAGCACATGAAAAGCATGCTTCTTCACGGTCAGTTAACGTGTTCATTTTGTGGTTACGTGAGGCACTGCATGCATTGGTCTTTATTCTTACAGTAGAGAAGTCATTAATTATAACTTTTTGTGAACTGGGACATTTAAACTTGCTTTTTTTAAAAATTCCAATCTAAATTTAGTAGGAGTCGGAATCGGAGTCGGTGCATTGTTTGCTGACTCCGACTCCGACTCCGACTCCAGGTACCCAAAATTTCCTCTGACTCCGACTCCGACTCTGACTCCACAGCCCTGGTACAGGCTCAACAAAGATGTTGAAAACAAGTGGTAATAAAATCTCACAGCTCATTTCACAGGGCATAAATACGTCTCTATGCACACTTTTGTGAGAGAAAGCTCCATTGAACTCAGTGACACATAATTCTGACTGTACATGCTGACCTTGAAAAACACGCTGAGCTTTAACAAAAACATCTTCAGCAAACTAAAATGCAAAGTTCTGATTTCCAATACAATACAAACATCTAAAGGTGCATTAGATTGTAAACAGCAAATGTGTAGTACAAACCCCACAAAAGTGAAGAATTAACTATCCAGTCTCTATTGATTCTTTCTTTTCTTCTCTCGTTGGTACTGAGCTGCAAACAACAGTATGCCTTGAAAGTGGTCTTTAAGGTGCCACAATGTTTTTTTCTTTTTTATTTCTTCTTTGGGTTTTGCTTGCACAGACTAATATGACTACCTCTTCTAAAACATGGCCACAGCTTCCCAGCATCCAAACATATACGGCAAGTATACAAGAAGCAGTTCACGCAGTGTATGTTTTTAAGGGTTGTGCTGTTGGTGATGTCTGTCACTGAGAAGAGAAGACCTTTTTTTGGAGGTGGGGGGAGAAAGGAAATAATATGCAGGAAATTTTAGCACTTTAAAAACAAACAATTTAATTTCATTGAAATAAAAAGGGTAGAGCCATGTGGCCCTTACAAAAGTTTAATTTCAGTGCAATGTTTAATTTCTGTAAATCCAAACTCCATTTTCTCAGAGAGAGAAGGGAGTATCAACACTACATAATAATTAGATGCCATCAAGTCAACTCCAGGTTATAGTGATGTATTCCACATCTTCTAGGTACAAAATGCTCAGAAGCGGTTTGCCACTCCCTTCCTGTGTGCTCTGACTGTGAAGCTTGCAAGGCTGCACAGTCTGGCTCTACTTCCAGGTGGAACACTTGGAAATGGAACTCCCAACCATATTGAACGCAGTGAGCGATCCAACCGTTAGATACTGTTCCCTCTATATTTATAAATATTCCTATGAGTAGGGGAGAATGCAAGTGACAGACAAAACAAGTATGGTTTGTTAACACAGCAATGGGACCATCAAACAAGTCAAGGTGATCACCATACAGGATGAAGATGGCAAGGAAGCAGAAAATCCTATGCTTTCCATTGCAAAGATTATCATCAGCAACCTGTGAAAAGGAGAAGGGAAGGTGGACAATGCTAAATGCGTAGTTGATGACATTCTGCCCTACCCTATGGTCTCCTTTGACAGGAGTCCTGTTCCACATTATCAGTGAGGTCCCTCTTTCCACATCTGTACAACAAAAAACAGCAGTGCTGCTAATTTGTCTTTCTTGGGTCTGGCAATATATTTCTGTCTTAGGAATGCCACAGTTCACTGAAGAGGTCTATTTACTCTGTTCTAATCCATCTTTACTAGCAAAGATGAGTGACAGCTATAAACATGCAAGACTACACGTCAACAGCGTCCAAGCTCATGTGAAGCAAGAATCCAACAGTTCCCTTCCCTTTGCAATTTGGAAGGCAACAATAAACCAGTACAGTATATATCTAAACTGTCAGTGCTTGGGTAAGTTCAACCACCACCAGCATCTCTACAATCAGTTTAACAGTTATTTATACAATAATACTGAGGCTGGCTGTTGTGGGTTTTTTGGGGTGTTTGGCTATGTTCTAGACATTTTTCTTCCTGACATTTCACCAGACTCTGTGGCTGGCATCTTCAGAGGGCAAGGAGCTCAGGGAACTAGGAGTTCTCACTGTGCTCTGGGCTATAGAATGAGTGAGATTGTGGGTGTTTTAAAGTTATCGGAAATGGGGGAAGAAACCCAAGAAGAAACTTTAGTATTAGCCAAATGAAGAAACTTTGCAGTCACACCCAGTAAAATTCTGGTGGAAGATATCACAAAGACTCAACCCCACTCAGTCCCATTGTTAGCACTATTGCCTCCCTGACATATGAATTAGCAAAACATCTAGCCACGCCCCTACTGGCCCACATTGGACAGACCTCATTGCACATCAGGGACTCGGGACATTTCAAAAACAAGATCAGCACCCTAAAACTCAACCCCAGGGTCAGACTGATCAGCTCTGATGTAGTATCCCTTTTCACCAAAGTACCAATAAAGGACACTTTAACACTCATCCAACAAATCTTCACACAAGACATTAAGGCCCTATTCCAACATTGCCTAATGACCAGTTACTTCCAGTGGGATAATGACTTCTATAAACAGACAAACAGAGTTGCCATGGGAAGCCCCCTCAGCCTAGTAAAAGCAACTGTCTACATCGAACATTTCGAAAAACAAGCTCTGGATGCAGCACCCTTTGCACCCACAGTCTGGTTCCAATATGTGGATGACACATTCATAATTTGGAGCCACGGTGAAGATAAACTGGAAGAATTTCTAAACTATGTGAAGATTCTCATTCATCCAGGTGAGTTTATCTAGAAGTTAAGTCATGGCAACTGGACTTCTTTTCTTGAGAGACTGAAACGTTTCACTGCTCATCCAAATAGTTTCAATCTCTCAAGAAAAGAAGTCCAGTTGCCATGACACAACTTCCAGATAATTTCTAAACTACCTCAACAATATCCACCCAAATATATAATTCACCATGGAAAAAGAAATGGAGGGAAATTTGTCTTCTTAGATGTCATGGTCATATGCAAACCAGACCTCCAATTAGAACACAAAGTCTACAGAAAACCCACCCACACAAACATAAAAATTTCAACCACCTCCCAAGACAAAAAAGAAGCATAATCAAAACACTGGTAAACCACGCAAACTGAAACTGTGAAGCTGAATTCCTCAGCACCAAACTCAGACACCTACATTGGCCCTAAGGGCAAATGGCTATTCCAAGAAGGAAATCAAAACAGCCATCAAACTGAAAAAACAACATCAAACTGAAGAAGAAAACAGCCTCCCACAAACAAAGTATTTCTGCCATACATCAAAGGAGTCATGGACCACATGGGCAAAGTGTTCAAAAACCCAAACCACAAACAGTATTTAGACCAACCACAAAAATACAATAGATGCTATGGTCATCAAAGGACAAAAGGAACTCCTTCACCACTGCAGGAGTATACCAGATACCTTGTAGTTGTGGCCAAGTAGGTATTGGGATCACAAAGCACAGCATCCAGACCACAATCAAAGACACTGTTGACTAAAACAACCAGAACAATCAGCAGTAGCTGAGCACACCCAAAAACAAACTGGACATGATCTTCCAGGACACAGAGGTACTGTACAACACTAGCAATAACTATTTCAGTCTATAGAGGGAAGCCATTGAAATCCACAAACACCAACACAGGAAAGAAGAAAATCTAAAAATCAACAAAGCATGGCTTCCAGTACTAAAAAATATAGCCCGCAAAAGATTGGTGATTCTCACCTAGCCACAAGCACCAGTGATCACTTCATACATTAAATAGCTAATGATACCCATCAACAGAGGTGGATTGGCCTTCCCTTATTGCAGTTAAACTTCTTAATCCCTCCATATCACAATACAAAGACTGACACCTATTCTCCTGAATACAAGGTCCCCCACTTTCCCACAACTTTAAAAAACCCACAATCTCACTCATTCTATACCCCAGAGCACAGAGAGAACTCCCAGTTCCCTGAGCTCCTTGCCCTCTGAAGATGCCAGCCACAGAGTCTGATGAAACGTCAGGAAGAAAAACTTCCAGAACATGGCCGAACAACTCGAAAAACCCGCAAAGCCATCAGATCCCAGCCGTGAAAGCCTTCAAGAATACATCAATACTAAGGATGTTACTTTATTTCCATTATATTCATAGAATGAGATATAAATGGTATAACAAATAAAGCCCTCGATTAAATTCAATGCAATGTAACAGAGGTGGCTCATGATAGAATTCTAAGGTAGTACAGCAGACAAAGACCAACAGTGAAATCTTAGGATTCAGTATGATATGCTAACTTGTATTGCTGGGCATGTTGCACCTTTTACAAGAGATTGTTTTAGAGCAACAAACCATGCGATCTAGTGTATAAAGCATTAATAAAAACAATTCTGATTTGCTTAGCACCAGTTGGAAAATTATTGGGCTGCGTGCTTCAATATGTAACTCATTAACAGTAAATCATGATTCTCTGTAATCCTAACGTAGCAATGCTTCCGATTAAAAGCCCACAAGCATAGGTTCAAGTCCTCTCTGAGTTGTAAAATGCAGGAGATGACATTGATGCACTTACTCCTTCTGAATCCACACACTCAAATCATGGGAGGAAGATATAAATGCCACATCAAGCTTCCTTGAAAAAGCAATAAAAGGTGTCAATTAATTAATTAGGAGAACTGAACAACTATAATAAACAGAGACAGAATAGTCTAACTTTGTTTTGTGGTTGCCAAGTCTGTAATAGTTTTCACTTTCTGCCAGCTGGGGAAAATATAAAATATTATTTCTTCTGCATGGTTCCATAGCCAGAAGGCTAAACTACTAACAGATTCAGTTAGAATCTCAGACATTTCCACTTTACCTACAATAAAAATGTACAAACAAACCCGGAAACGAAAAAAATGGCAGTTTTGCCATTCAAAAGCTTTGGCTGTATGTATGTATGTATGTATGTACAGTGGTACCTTGTATAACAGACAGCTTGTATAACAGAAAATTTGTACAACATAAAAAATTCCAGAGATAGGGGAAATTTGCTTAACATAATTGCCTATGGGGAAAATCCGTACAACATAAAAATGGGATTACTCTGCTTTCAATGCATTCCTATGGGAATTTGTATAAAGGAAAATTTGCTTAACATAATTTCATTTGGAACGAATTAATTCCTTTATACAAGGTACCACTGTATGTATGTATGTATGTATGTATGTATGTATGTATGTATGTATGTATGTATGTATGTATGTATGTATGTATGTATGTATGTATGTTTATTTAAAATATTACTACCCTAGCTTTCTTCTTAAGAAATACTCAAGGAGGCTTACATCATCCAAAGATAATATTTAAAGCACAAACAGTAATTATGCCAATACTAAAATGGACCAAACAAATACTATTGCTAAAGATGGTAAACAGAACCAACATTGAAACAAATTCAACACAGTAAGGCACAAGAATCCACTTAAGAACCCCACTAGACAGCCAGTCACTAAGAGAAAGGTTTTCACCTACTTGCGGAAGGACAACAAAGATGAGGCCAGATTGGTCTCCTAAGGGAGGGAGTTCCAAAGTCTGGCACAATTTTCTTTACATAACTGAAAATTGAGGAGATTGGGTGGTTGGGGAGTGAATCATGGGCACAGTTTGCCTGATGTATATAAATTTACTAGAGTCAGTGCCAAGTGACAGAAGACAAAACTGAACATGGCAAGTGGCAGCATTTCAAATAAGGGCAAACGTTACCAATAGAAGGTTCAGCCACACAAGGCATATAGCATGGACTGAAGCAATCTGGAAAAGTGGTCCTTTTTCTCTCATGGATCTGGATTCACTCACTCCAAGCTTACTTGTTTTCATTTTCCATTGAATGTTATCTGGATTATTCTGATTTGACTTCATCTCTTTTCCCCTTCCCCTCCCATGCCTTCCCAATTCTCTGCCTTCGTCACCCTTGATTTCTTTCCCTTCCATAGGGAGAAGCAGAGGTAAGGCATTCCCACAGGTAACATCCCAGCTGATGTTGGGGGGGGGGAGAGGAATTCGAATTGTGTCTGCCCCAAAGAAATGAACAAATGAAGCAGACACATCTGGAATGAACCTTGTAGGTAGGTAGACAGGTTGACAGGAAGGAAGGAAGGAAGGAAGGAAGGAAGGAAGGAAGGAAGGGAACATAAGAACATGAGAGCCATGCTGGATCAGGCCAACGACCCATCTAGTCCAGCTTCCTGTATCTCACAGTGGCCCCACCAGATGCGTTTGGGAGCGCATGAGACTAGATATCTGTCTCTGATAGCACTCCCCTGCATCTGCCCTTGAAGTACCCCGGTTTTAAGCCTGGAGATTACACAGGGAAAGAAAATAATGAAGGGAATGAAAATAATGAAGTGGAAAGGCTCAATTCAAGTCTCCAAAGACAAAATGAAGAGCCATTGATTAAATGATTCTGAATCAAAAGACAATGGAACCACTTCTTTAACAGGTACAGTCCAAACCAATATACTATGAAATTTAGAGAATGGTATGGGAAGAGAAATGTTTAGATTAAGCTTGCAAACACTATAATTCCATGACGGCAACAGATGCATTTGTGTGCTTTGCTTCCCCTGCTCAAGCAGGGGAAAATAAAAGATTATCCTGTACAATACCTATTTTCTACCTGGCTGTGTTGTTAAAATAGGTTTACACCGCCACAAACATTTCTGTCCAATTTCTCAGGTGAAAAAGTGCTCACACATACCCAAAGGAATACCACTCACAAGAGGTACTTAAATGTCCAAACTTACTGCAGGGTTGTATCTTGTATTGAATGGTTATGGTAGATCAAATTAGTAATTCTGGTTGAATCCCACCCCATCTCTCATCCAACAATCTCCTTGCCAGAGCCATCAGAGGTTGTGTCAGATCTGAAGAATTCACAGAATGATTTTTCTGCAAGATCTCACATCCATGCTGAGACACTCTTTAGTGTCCTTAAGATGATAAGTTTCTGTTCATTCCAGCAGAAGTTTGTTACAATCTAAATTTGAAAGCAGCTTGTTTCTGTCTAACGATTGGTAATTTGGGTGGATACAGCTATATTTGTACATCTGATGTCTCAGGCACACAGTATTGAAAAATGTGTGTATCTGAAGTGATATCAATGTATCAGGAAAAAATCTATATCCCTTTCAAATATGACCCATAGTTAAATCATTTCCCGCAAAAGTTTAGCCTTACAAGGATTGCGTCCTTTTAAAAGAGGATCTACTAAGCCGGGATCTATTAAAATGGTCCATTATTTGAAGATTAATGGATTCTGATGGATTCCTCAGAGAGCTCAGGAAAATGCCCCTGGTCAGGAAATTGCTGAAAATTCCTTGATGACTAGAGTTACCATAAAAACTCCCAGGAGCCTTCTGTCACAGTGCATTGCCTGTTCAGCCCTTTGGTATACGCAAAATGAGGACAATGAAACAGTTGGTTTAAAAAAATTGGGGGTGGGGGGTTTGTCAGTGTTTAGGCCAGGTATGTCCAAACTTCGACCCTCCTGATGTTTTGGACCACAACTCCCGGAATTCTAAGCTTTAATTGCCAATGACAAAGGACTGTGGGTGTTGTGGTCCCAAACATCTGGAGGGCCAAAGTTTGGACATGCCTGGTTTAGGCTGAGTTTTGGTACTAAAACTTGCTTGCTTGCCCCTTAAGATTAATTGTGTTGATTTGGTGGTGTGGGGAGTGCAATCCTATTGATCCCCCTGAATCTTTCATCATCTTTGGATAATTTCAGCCAAATAATGTTCTGAAGAGGCTACTCAGCTGGATATTGGGGTATTTTGGACGATTTTCATTTGTGCCTAGATAGCCATTTCTAAAATGTGGAATGATTGATTTTTAACTCATTTTGTAAAGGATGTGAAGCTCTATTTCTCGTTTCTATAAAATTCAAGTGAGGCAAGAGAGTGCGAAATCAGTACCTCGTCATGGCCACAGACCGAATAGATGGCAATAAACATAGAAACAATTCAAGCAACAGACAGTTCCTGTTGGTGGTTGGTTTGTATGTCCTGACAAGCCTATTCTTTAGCAAGTACAGAACATCTTGGTAAAGTTGTCAGCTGGGACTGGACTATGAGAATATTGCTCTGGTACCCTCCTCCCAGTCCATCTTTGGCTTAAAAGTTTTATTAACCTTGAAGTCCTTTCGCAATCTGAGACCTTGGCATTCCAAGGGCATCTCTTCTCATACAAAACTACAGTGGTGCCTCAACTTACGGATTTTATCTGTTCCGAATGCATGCTCTTAAGTGGAACTACTCTTAAGTCGGGGTGCCTATCTAAAAATTGAAAAAATAAGTTAAAACTAAAAAAAGAATGTAAGTCGAGCAGACCATATCTAAAATTTGTAAGGCAGCAGTTAAAACGCCAACAGTTTTCGAGCTGCTCTTAAGTCGGGGCACCACTGTATATGAATTCCAAGGCCTTCATTCAAATAGTCCGAGCAGGTGAGGTGAAAGGCTACAAGCAAAATGGCACATGCCATAACCTCATTTCTACAAAACCTTTCTCAGAGAGGTCCATCAAGTGCCTATACTGATGTCCTTTCTGTACCCACGCCTTTTGAATATTGTTATATTGTTTGGGCTTGTTCTAGGTTTATTGAGTTTTAATTAGCACTTAAAAGCAAATGTTTCACAATCCATTTGAGCTGGGAGACCAAGCAAAGAATGAGTCTAGTAGAGGAAGCTCAAGAGACTTTCTGGGCTGAACAGATTTGCTGTGTGAATATCTGTCGGCTCTGCTTGGCACCCCCACTCCATGCTATGATTATGGCATAGCACCACAGAAGACTTTCACTCATGCGGTGGAAACATGCCAACATCTGGAGTGCAGTTTTAATGCCTAAAATTCCTGGATACAGAGGCTGTTCTTGGGCTCAGGAAACATTGACACTGAGTTCTGAACAGTCCACATTTGAAAGAAGGAGCCAAATACTAGTCCAAAGATGACTTCCTTAATGAGGATGGAGCCAGAATGAAGTTAAGTGGCCTGTAATTTCAAAAAACTTGTACTGATAAATGATATTTCCACATATAAACCAAACAGGCACAAAAAGCCTTGATTATATATGAACATGAATCAAAAGGGGCATTGTGGGTGATAGTTTGTGCATTTTAACCTCAGTACAGTCATGCCTCGTAAGACGAATGCCCCTTAAGACAAAAAAACTCTAAAGATGAATACAATTTCCAGGGTTAGGAAAAACCCATAAGACTAATATTTCCTTCCCGTTTACATTCGACTTACGAGGTACCACTGATCCTCGCCCAGCCTGGGCTGTCTGCAAGGGAACAGCCTGGGCTAGGTGAGGATCACAGGAGTCCCATTGATCTTTGCTTTGCCCGTGAGGCTTGGAAGGAAGCGGGGGTGATGATCCACCACCAACACTTACCTTCCAACCCTCCTGGGCTGGGAGAGGATCCACAGGCCCGTGTGCTGCTTGGATCCCTCCGATCCCTGGGATGTGTGCCTGTTTGGGTAGCTCGAGTGGCTTGCAAGAGTGGTACACCTCTCTTCCAACCCACCTGGACCACCAGGACATGCACCCGTCCCATCCTCCTCCTCTTCATCGGAGTCTTGGCGCTGAGACTAGGGTGAAGAGGAGGAGGAGGAGGAGGAGGAGGGCTGGATCCCTTTAAATTTCCCACCACACAAGCACCCTCGCTGGTGCAGTGGGAAATTGAAAAATAGAAGATAATGCCGGCATGTCGATCCTCATATTGCCACTCTGTTGTTAAACTTCAGGCACAACTTGACCTAAATCTCATTCATTAGAGCAGCCTTCACCCACTTCCAGAGCACACGCATGCCCGCGCACCAGCACGCCCAAGTGAGAAGCACCCCAACGGTTCTCTGGTCTTCCCATCTACCCCGCTGCCCCCAACACACACGCACATATACACAGGGACAGGGTGAAAGAGAGGGGCTACCTACCCGCCATGTTTCTGCAAAACCTCCCTGCCCAGTTCCAGGGTCTACATTGCTCCCGCAATGGCAACAGGAGACGAGGGCCCTGGACAGAAAAGTGACCCACTTTAGGGTGGCACTGGTGGGCAGTGGGCAGGGGTGAGGCCTTTCGGCCCACGCAGCATTAACGTTGTCAGGAGAGTGTCACACCAAGTAAAAAAGGGGGGAAGAGCCAGAGAGGGAGGGGTCTCCGCCGGACACACCAACAGTTTTCCCCGCCTCCACCAGGGAGGGAAAGACGGCAAGCCCAACACACAGGCAAGCCCATTCGGCACTACATGTTTCCCCTATTCCTCCACCTGACTCATTCCCGCCTCGAAACCCGCCCCCATCGGGCACAGCTTAGGAGGAGTGGCCCAGACTGGCAAGGCTGACAGAACAACTTTAGGTGCTCCCAGAAAGACAAGTGGGCAGTCTGCAGTCCCTGCCCTGTTCTTTTCGCAACTTACTGAGGGAAACAGTTTCGGGATCCTGACCCCGCATGGTCTTCCCCGCCCTATCTCCCTTCCCAAGTTCTCAGTGTGCCTCCTCCAGCAATGCTGGCAATGCGGCAAGGACTTCAGATGACATTCTGAACCTCCTGCTGCTCCCACACGGTCTCCTGTGAAGCCCCGCTTGGAAGGACAGCAGATGCTGGGCAAAGCCCCGCCACTGAAGCAGAGAGCCACAGCGGCAGCAGCCTCCAGGGAGGGGGCAGGTGGGCAGAAGCCGCGGCACTGGGGAAGGAGGGACGGTGGGTGGGGGAGTGGCACATTCGGTGGGAACCTTGGGGCCGCCTGAGAGACAAGGACGGCAGCGTGCGGTGGACGGAAATCAGCTGGGCATCTCAGTGGTGAGCGAAGGAGGGTGAAGCCGTATGCCACCGGTGCCACCTCCCCCTGGCCTCCACCTTTCCTGATTCGCCACCACCACTGGACATCTCAGTGGTGGGTGAAGCCGTGCACCACCGCTACCACCTTCCCCCAGGCCCCCTTCATTATACTGACCCGGTTATGAGCCGAGGGCCTTTTTTCCAGTAAAAAATAAGGGCTAAAAAACTCAGCTTATATTCAAATATATATAGTAATTGGTTTTCATTGCATTCCTATGGGAAACAGTACCTTGTGAGAAGAATTTTTTGTAAGACGAACTGACCCATAGAAAGAATTAAATTCATCTTACAAGGCACCACTGTATTTGTATGGTGGATTATACAGGGAAATTATATATACAATATACATAAAAGATGCAGAGGACCATTTGCAGATACATCATAAATAGGTGTTCTGCTTCCCAATATGGGCTAATTTATATGGCAAGAGAGATATGAGATGTCAAGAGTATAATAAAGAAAGATATTGCTAGTAGGGCAGGATGAAATCAAATCAATGGGTATGTCAATACTGGAGTTCAGATCAATGCAACTGACAATACTGAGGCTGTAGTGCTAAGTGAGAACTTATAAGGAAATATTTGTGCAGAAAAAATAACTTCTGACAGGGTGGTTTATCAGTTTATTGTTTACAATATTGTTTATAAAATGTTATCAAATACAAATTAATAAAACATTTTAATAAGAAAAGCTTAAGGAAAACTACAGTATACAAGTAGTGCACCCCACCACTGGGACTAATGGAGACAAAACATGTACACATGCTGTATAACATTTACCTTTCTGAAGCCTTCTCTTTCTAAAACTGCACATAGTTTCTCATGTTAAATTCAATCCCTTCCCATTTATGAAAACAAAAGCAATAAATTCTGCCCATATGTCCAGAAACACATCTCTGCCAATTACCCCTCTTAATTCTTATATCTCATATAAGTTTATAATTAATTGCTATATCCCAGACTTCTCTTTACCATTCTGATTCTTTTCTGCAAATCCCTGCACTTCTACTGTGCACCTAGAGTTCAATCAAAATTCAAAACTGTAACAATTGTCACTTTCAGTTTCATTTTGTAATACAATTCTTTCTTATTTGGTAAGTTCCCTACACTTGCCATTTCTTTTTACCCAGTTCTTTACCCACCCCTAATTGATTAACATTAAACCAGGATATTTCATCTTGACCTACAACTTTATTTTTTTTTGTAACTAATCCATAATTTTAAAAACTTGTATCTCTTTTAGTAGGTTCTCAATAGACCATTATAAGTATTAAAAGCTGAATAGAGAGGTAATGTGGATAAAGATTCTAAAGCACATGCATGCACTATTAAAACAGTTGCAGGGCATAAAGAAAGGGAGGACAACAGGGTGCTCTGGTTAAATTGCTGTACTGCAGCTAAAATTGGGCTCACCACCTGGGGTTCAATTCCAGATAGCAGGCTCAAGGTTCACTTCTATCCTTCTGAGGTTGAGAACCCAGCTTGCTGGGAGGGGCATAGCCTGCAGAAATAAACTGTAAACAACCCTGAGAGTGCTTAAGCACTACAGGGCAGTATATAAGCAGAACACTTTTTCTTTCCTATAAAGTGGGGGATCCTGTAGCCCTCCAAATCTTGCTGCAGTTCCCAACCTCTCTGACTATCATACATGCTGGCCAGAGGGGTGGTGGTGTGGAATTAGAAACTGACACCTGAATGGTCACATGAGCCAATCACCAAGAGGTGAATAAACATACCATGTCACACACAGGTTTATTTCAAAGCACATCCTGGGATAGGAGGAGGAGTGAAGGATGTCACCCATCTTTTTCCAGATCCATGGGTCTGAATCAGACAGAGCAGAACCAAAGGCTGTGTATTGTATGTTAGTCAAAAATGCATAATCCAGTTCATTTAATCACCTTTCCCCCTATAATATGTGCCAATTGGTTAGAAAGAAAAGACAAGACAAAAGACAAGACTAAATGTTGGAAATCCCATGGACACTACAAGAGCAATAAATAACTTTAAATGGGCAGTACAATATTTAAGTCACCAAATCCGTCAGATGCACTGAGTCAAATCATTGTGAACAAAATGACAGCAGTTACATTGAGTTCAAGATTTTATTATGCACAGAATAATTTTCAGTATAAAACCTTGAAAAAATTTTGAGGCAAACAAGCAACACCTTAGAAAAGGCATTTTTCCTCCATGGTTTCCTCTTTCCCCGCCCCATTCACTCACTCATCCTCTCACACACAAATACTATACACATGCCTGCTATTTAACAACCAAGTAAGTATGCCCATTTCCTGAGAAGCCATGTTACTTCTTATGCAAGGCTACCAAACCCACCATTTTCGCCAGCAAAGCATTAAGTGGACTGTAATTCACTGAAATTCATAGGCCTTAAATTTGCTTCACTGTATTAAAGATTATGGGCGGCAGCTTTTTATCTACAAATTTGTCACATTTTATAATATGCCGTATCTCCATAATCTTTTCCTTTACTGGCTGAAACCTAGTAAATGTCCCAGTGAAACCAGCTACATTAGACATGGGAATATTTTGTGCATCTTCCATCTTTTCCGTTCGTCAAAACAAAGAACATACTGTGCTGTTATTGATTTAATCCCTCTCATTTCCAAACTGCCTTGGGGAAAACAACAATGGAATTGACAAGAAAAAATAAACTTGTATATTATATGTATATAAAAATACAGGCAGAAATCCAAGCATCTTCCTCCTCTGGGAAATAAAAATGCAGGAATCTCATTTCAATTTACATGAATTCTTGTTTTGCCTTTGTAACCAAGGTACTGTAGTGATATATTTTTGACCTGCGCAGCCCTCACACTTAGGAATACATTTTAGGTTGTGAGGAGTCTGATAATAGAGCCAAAAATAGATGTCTGAGACAGCCCAAAACTAGAACAGGAAAATTCTTTTCTTATTTCTGGGATTGTGAAGATTAGCCATTTCATTTGATTACTGGTTTTCATGATTTAAGCACAGGATTCCTTTGAAACCTGCTTCCAAAACCCAGAAAACACTGCTTCCGTCTGAAACATTGAGAGGTTTTTAGCTCTAATTACAGACTATCTAGAAAGTCTGTTTTGTTGCAGAATTTTGAATTTCTGAAAGAATATGCTTTTTGCTACATGGCAGATGTACAGAGATCCATAGCAGGGAAGAGCTTCAAGTTCCCCAGAATCCACCCCTTTCTCATTAACAGGCACTTAAAGTTTCAGTAACTCACTCCTGTGACATTTTTAGGACCAAGAATGAAAAGTTTCTTTACTTACAATCCCTTGTCATTACAGACTTGTGCATACATGTATTGCTTTTTTTCTGCACACCCACTAGCAACCATCTGAACAGATCCACAGAGACAAACAACTGCCATCAGCCAATGAAAGAGAGGGATAAAATACTTAGCAGAGAGGTGGGTCTCTCTTTGAATCCAAAAGCTGAAAAGAACTTTTGTTAGTGCTAGATAGAAAATCACTCTAGCCAAGAAAGGTCCCTCTCAGTCACTCATTCTACAGACAGCACATCAACCTGTAAATGAACTTCCAACATGCTTTTAGCCTGGGAGAGCTTCCATTCCTAACCCTATCATTAATTTTATGCATGCAAGACAGGTAGTAAACTATGGATATTAAAAAATAAAGTCACATATCCGAACTCTTGTCTCACAGAATATGCAGTACAATACCCTATAGGACAATTCAGTATTCATTGGCTGTTATAAGAAATCATAGATGCTTCTTTTTATGCATCACACAAGCTTTTTTAAAGAGAAAGGTCACTCAGCAAAACAAAGCAGCCCGGTCAGGCAACAAAACCTGGGGAGCCACAATATAGTGTAGGAAGCCTGAACTATGGATTCTATGATAGTTCCCTTGCTGTATTCAGGGACCCAGATTGGTCTGTTGCAATCCTCAAGTGAGATTCAATTGTTGCTATTATCAATTTATGTATGGGAGGTGTGTGCTATTTTATCCTACGGTCTTCTTCAGACAGCAGACTATCTTGGATCAGCAGGGTTGAAAGGACCTTTCTGTTCTGATACAGTAAATAAATAAAGACATATCTTTTAAACTAGTCGAGAAGAATAACAATGATTTATGGCAGTCTTGGGAAATATTGTTTTCTTCTTTAGAAACAGAAACACGTTGTTGGTTCTCTTGTTTTTGCGGGGGGGGGGGTCTCCCAGCAAGCTCTGTTGGGTTTTTCCCTTTAAAAGGTAGAACATAAACTTCCATCTTCCATTCTGATACTACTGGAATAATACTGTATTTAGTTTGGTAAGAAACTTGGCTAAATCTTTAACCTGCTTCTGACCCTTTCGAAAGGCTGCAAGTTGCTATGTGATACCATGGCAGAAGTTTGGGGTGTAAATGTAAAACATCCAAGTACAAATGGCGTCTGCTTGGCTAATAAATTTAATCAGCACATCACAAAACTAGTTTGGATGAAATATTCCTTGGCTTCTTAAACCAAGGAGCAAGCCAGAGTGAGTGTTGGACCCATACACCCCCTCTCTCACCCACTTTGCTGCTATGCATCAGCTTCACTGTGATCCCTATTTCTATAAACCAGAATTTCCCTTGGCTGCAAGTGGGAAACTCTGGATTGATGTTAGTTTTAGAACCAAGATCATAAGATAGCATCACATTGACTTTCACATTTAGCACACATGATCTTTTAGAAGTAGCTCATCACCTCATTTCAACTGAATTCAAATGTGATAAAGTTTCTGTGTCCTGGGCACACCAGTGCCAGTTCTGGGGACAAAGTTCCAGCTGTTAGAAGTGAATGACAGCAGCTGTGTTTTATCAGAGCCATAGTGCTGTTAATACAGTCTGTCACTGTTGGATTTGAAAGTGCTTTTCTTTTACTGCAGCCTTCCAGGAGCCTGCAAAATGTGAGATTCCTTTAATGTCACAGCAGCAAGTATGTTCTGTCTCAAATTATGAGAGCTGGGAGGATTGGCATTTAACAGTCTCTGAACCACATTTTAATAGTCTGCTGCTGAGGCAATAATTCAGATGTGCGGCCTGCGTTGAGAGCCCTGTCAGGCGCCTAAACGAAATTCTGTTTTACCCTGGATCAGCATCTAAATGGCCTTTGGACAGGCAGCACATACACCCTTAAGGCATGACAAACTTACTTTAACCTCTCAATGCTGGCGTCTGGTATGCTTTATTTAGACTGAATGCGAGGGGACAGGGTCACAGATGTCCCTGCTGGCATGCTCTCATGTTCTGAGCTGAGACTCCCATTCAGACCGTTGCCCAGACTAGTTCACCTACTCCACTGGTTGCACAGAGTTTGCAGGGCACCGTGGCCTTGATGCCTGGCCTTTTCCAAGAAGCTGTAATGAAACTGAAGCCACAATGGTTATGTAAAGCCTGGGAGTTGGAGGATGGTCCCTTCAGGAATGGCCAGAACTAGTCTACCCCAGAGAATGAGGAATATAGAAGGAGCTTGGCATCAGGAGATGTAGAAGCTCAACTAGAGGCTAAGGGAGAGGGAGTTAGCTGATGCACTGAGGAAGAGGTAATGCGGAAGAAAGAGAGCCAGTCAGCTCAGACGTGGTAATAGGAGGGAGATAAACGCCTCCGTGCAAAAGGGAGAGATAGACTAGACTAGCTGGTCAAACTAGATATTCAGTGAAGGGAACAGAGTTGCCCTAAGGGACTTTATACCTCTTGGTGAATAGAACCAGGAAATAGCAGAACGGTGAAGGGAATGTGGGAGTAGTGCAGGAACCTAGGACTGTTAACTCTGTATGCACTCAATTCCTGTTCAGTTTATCCATTGACTTCTGATTGTGTGGAGCAAGGAGGGAAACTGGAAACTTCCGAGATTATTGGGGCTGGTGAGGCTCACACTGCGATTTTCCCCCCCAGTCCACATCAGCTTGGAACAGCCTCAAATACTTAGCATTTCTGAACTACTTTTTGCCAGAGTGGAGAAAGATAAATACAGCATTTCTTGCTCCTTGTGTGGATCATCTGTTGGTCAATGGATTCTAAACTGAAATCGACAGAAGGAACCAACCTGTTTAAAAAGCATGACCATGTTGCTTTTTATCCTCCTTATTCTAATAGACTTAAGAGGGCCCACTACAGTTTAGAACTCTTATATCATATTCTCAACGTATGCCTGAAATCTACAATACAGCTTCCATTATATTATCAGCTACCAACTGCCCATCAGTGTGTCATAGAAAACCAACAGTCCACAATAAAACAGATCAGTTATTTTATGTGAGCCTAATACTGTATTTTGAACTTGGAGCAGCTAGTGTGTAATGAGAGACTTAAGGAAAATGAATTTGACCCACAGTAAAGGCTTTCCTGCATGATAGCTTTTCATCCATTCACCCAAGAGAGTGGAGACAAATTTGTAAGCAGAGATGCACCTATCTGTTTAGTAGTAGTAGTAGTAGTAGTAGTAGCAGCAGCATCAGCAGCAGCAGCTGTTGTTGTTGTTGTTGTTGTAGCAGCAGCAGCAGCAATAGTAAAGGTGAGCCTGTCTGCTATTAACCAATTTCCCTGTTATATTCTCAACTATTCCCTCCCCTCCCCCAGGTTCCCAAACCCACTTGTAACTAGAACTTTGGTTTCCACTGGAAGGCGTGTTATCATGGTCCTCCTTCAAAAAGCAAGGTCTTCTTCCTGCCCTTGTGTTGTGCCTGCAGAACACAACTAGAAGACAGAGAAAAGGAACTGCTCTCATCTCTGGCCTCAAGTAGTTTACAGAATTTCACCCAATGACAAAATGAGCACCCATCCCCTTCATTCCTGGCTCTAACGGGGAGACTTGGTCTTTCCACTTGTCAAGCACTTGAGAGCATCTGGAAAATGCAGAGACTAGTCAGCTCAGAGTCTGGGAAGGAGAGGAGAGTGCTTCCAGGTAGGCTTTGGCTCTGCAGTTGTTAAACACTTTGAACTCCCAAAAGGCACAAAGACAAAACAATTCCTAAATGTCCTATGAATACTGCCAAAGGGTGAAATGGTGTTTTAAGGGGAAACAAAGCAAACATATAGAAAACCCAAGCTTATTTAGTACAGTGCCTCAGCTTAGCACTCACCTCAGGCAGACAGAACTATTCTTGCTTATATTAAAATTTATTTTATACCTTATTTACATGACAGAGGTCTATAATGTACTACAGTTATCTTCAGTTAATTCAGCAGAATGTAGACTATACTGTATAACACAAACACAAACACATAATTGCTTCCTCATTGCTCATTCATTCCTAACTATACAATGAGAAAGATGAAAATATCCATGACTATTCACCTTGCATGATTTCTGTTCTCTCAGTCAATGTTTTGAGACATTTTTTTCAGTCACTTGTAAAAAGCCAATGAAGTTATAGTGTTTATTGAAAGTCATACAATATACAATCAATAGCATACATCAATAATAAAAAAACATAAGATGCCTTTTAGAAAGCACAAATAGCAACGAGATGAGAACCCTGCGACAGTACCTCCTATTCTGATTATCTACTGAATCCTTTTAAGTATATCCACAGGTACATTTGGATTTCATGGGTTTATATAACAAGGAAATGAATGGCCTTGCAAATGTTTTGATAACAGTTCCACAGTGTTATCAAAACTCCCAGTACTGGTTGATGCAGCATCCTGATAATGTTAGGGGAACATTTCTTACCTTTAGAATGGTTGAAATTTCCATTCTTCATTTCATCTCTTAGTGACATTGACTCATAAGAGTCTGTATAAGCCCCAGAGCAACTAAACCACTCGGCACGCCCTTCCATCATATCACCAAACTTGTTCCCTCGAGAGACAGACCTAGAGAGAGATCTGGGACCGTTTCAGATCAAGGCGAACCTGAACACTCTTTTGTTTACTTGCACACATACGTTCTAAACCAGTACCATTCCCTGGGAGTTCCACATGAGAGGTACTCAAGCTCCGCTTGGGGAAATCCAATCCAAGAATAAGAGCTGGTTCAAATTACTACTATAGAGAAACAGAACCTGTCTACCATCTGGGACACAGAGGATCATTTACAGCCGCACCAAGAGACCAGGCATTCATTACCCACTTGCAAAATGCCTAATTACTATAGACAGAAAATTATACGAGGCAATCCTTGTTAATAATGCAAGTATTCATGGAGTAATGCTGGCTGCAGCACCACAAAAAATTTTCACTTTCAATTCCATTAACCCATTGGAGAGATTTATGGTGGTTAGTAATAGAACTAGCAAATGATACTTAGTAATATCCCAGCATCATTTCTCTGTGCAGCTTAGAGAACAACAAATGCAGTTGGACAGCATGCAAATCAGCCAGGATCCAGAGGTATGCTCCTGCTGGATTTCACTGCTTCCATCGGAATTGGTGACACACACACACAAACTCCCCAATGGCATATAAATCTGCTCTCCAAGGCTGCTCTATCTTGCAGAAGGACAGGGAAAGAAAGGGAAGTCTTGAATACATAGACAGTGATATGACAGTGTAGTGTACACAATTAGATAAGAAAATATACTAGTGGCCATCATCCATGCTACAAGCATGTAAGGCAGAGGGGAGTACTAGGTGTCTTGTTTTTCTCTTCTCTGTTACATTTTTACCTTTGATCAATCCCTCCAAATGTTCCTGTCCATAAAGGGTGCTTAGGTTGGATCTATATTTGTATGTATGTCTAGTGTAGTCTGGCTCTTAGCTGGTGCTATGAGAAATCAGGGAGCAACTCTGGTGAAACCAGCTATAGGTACATCAAAATCAAGGTAAACACAAGTGCGTCTCTGTGTGGGCTCCTCTACCAACTTCTGTCCTTGCAAAGTAATAATGGTTGAGAGAATCACTTAGTGGGCTAGCAAACACACATACACCCCACTTCCAGGGCAGCATTCCTTTCAGGGTCTACTAATGATAATGTCACACACAGAAGAGCAGAACTGAGGCACCAACTCCATATCAGTCACCTCCTTAGAGCGACATGGACACTCAGCAAGAGCCCCCACTTAAGAAGAAACAATTCCTGAATGAACTGCATCAGTCCTTATCAGAGAATGTCTTGAGCTACTGTTATCCACGTGGTCCCTACTAAAATGACAAATGGGAATTTGTCACCTTCCAGGATGAAATCACAGATAAACTCTGCAGTATTTGCTACACTACATGCTCCTATAAATTGATGTTCCTCTAAGAGAACTCAATGCTGGAACAGCAAACAGTATACCAAGCAGTTTGCAATGCATCTAATTATTTCATTTTAATTTATTGTTAGTCGTCTTGAATACAGTGTAGGACAGAGGACAGAGCAATGAACTAGGACCCAAGAGAATCTGAATTCCTGCTCAATTATAAAAACTCATGGGGGATGGGCTGGAACTGGTAAAACTACTTGTCAAATATCTCCCTTACCATAAAAGCCTCACTAGGGTCAGTACGTCCGCTCCAACTTGATGACACATAATACATTTAAGACATATCCCATTGGAAGATGGGATATAGAAATATAAAAATAAATAAATTGATGGACATAATTGGGGCAAGGCAAACAGAAGTGATAATGATTTTAAAAAAAAACAGCATTATTTTGCATTTGTTGTATTTTGGCAACCTTAGTATTTTTTCAGATATGTGAGATGTTCAAGGATTGAGTTTCCCTTGCCACTAAACCTCACCAGTAAGTTTCCAAGATCAAGCTGGGGTTTGAATTCAGCTCCCCTCAGGCCAGTACTCTATCCCTCATACCACACTGACTCTCATTCTAGCACTTTCATGCATACTGTATATGCAAGCAGCGCAACCCTACATATGTGTAGCACCCTGGGTCCATTTCAAGGACAAAGGCAGGGTAAAAATATTTTAATTAAATTAAATTAAATTAAATTAAATTAAATCAAATTAAATTAAATTAAATTAAATTAAATTAAATTTATTTATTTATTTATTTATTTATTTATTTATTTATTTATTTATTTATTTATTGGATTTCTATACCACCCATCTGCTGGTAAGTACATAAGTCTTACTGATTTCAATAAAACATACCTTAAGATGAGTGTGTATGAGATTATAATCTATGGTACAACTGCTAGGCTCTGCACATTTACCTGGGAATAAAAATCACTGAGCATCCTTAATCTTAATATCTGGATAAAAATGCATCGGATTATGGAACAGTTATCTGTATCTGTACTGTAATTACAGTGGTCTCCAACATCAAATGGCTGAGCCAGTGTCACCATTCCAACATGTTAACAATCCAGTTCACAGGGGACCAGAATTCCGTAACATCTGCAAAAGAGTCAAGAGGGTTTAAGCAGGGAGAAACTTCATGTTTATACTCAGGAAGGGCTCTATTTTACAGTAAGGAAAAGGACAAGAATATTATTATGCAGCCTGGCCACGGAATAGATTGGCCAATGGAAGTGAACCAAAGCAGACAGCAAACTAAAATAGGGACCCAAGGAAACTGGGGGCAGAGCTAAGGAAAATGATGCTGTGAAAAATTATTAGAGTGGGGCTAGGAATAAGAAGAGTTATGTATCACTGGTAGAAAGGAGGTACACAAGTAAATCTAGATTGGTAGGCTGGCTGTTGTGGACCGGGAAACCAAGATTGCCAATGTGCACAGCCTGCAACATCAACACTCTATTTACCAGGCATGTCCAAACTTCAGCCCTCCAGATGTTTTGGACGGCAACTCCCACAGTTCTTTGCCATTGGCAAACTAAGCTTAGCATTCTGGGAGTTGTGGTCCAAAACATCAGGAGGGCCAAAGTTTGGACATGCCTGCTATATACTCTAGACCAGTGGTAGTGAACCTTCGGCACTCCAGATGTTTTGGGCCACAACTCCCACAGTCCTTTTTCATTGGTAATTCATGCTCAGAATTATGGGCGTTGTGATCTAAAACATATGGTATGGAGTGCCAAAATGTCACCATCACTGCTCTAGACTGGAGTGGGCATCTTCTGAGGGCAAAATCTTCACCTCCCTATAGGCTCTGCCATAGGAAATTCCACTCCCTCCTGCACATACTAGAAGTGTCTGGAAGTCCATTTGCAGCTCCAACCCTGCTTAGTACACTGAAGAAAAGCATAGGGGTTTATGTAGTGATCTAGAAGTAAACTGTGCTTTCCATGCCGTCACATTCTGCAAAGGTATGAGAAGGCTTTGATCTCATTCAAGATATAAAAAGCCACACTGGCAGGCAGTTTCAGAGCTAATATTTTCCTCTCTCAGAAGGGAGAATACACTCTGAAACAGATCTATATTGCTGAGGTTAGTGAAAGCAGTGTAAACTCCCATTTACCCCAGTTTGGCTCAGTGTTGTTTTAAGCCAGTCCTATGGCAGCACCAAAGATGCCACAAGTACTGTTAGAGTGAAGGACTCACCAACACCACTTTATCTTTACAGCATTGCTGATACAGAAAGGAACTCTAGCGGATAAGGGAAATGTATAGAGGCTCTGTATCACCACCTTCTTGAGCAAACTGGGAGATTTCCAGGTGATGGTATGTAACACTTAGCCTTTAATAGTCATCATGATCTTAATGGCCCATGGTACTCCTATCTGATGCTCTTCTTAGCAGGTTCCATTCAGGCCTCTCAAGGCATTAAACAATTCTGCTTCAAAACAGACTCCTTGGCTAGATAAGCAATATTACAGTAGTTTCCACTCCAAGAGTAGATGAAGCACAACCAACAGGCTGAAGGCAATATCTGCAGACGGTTAAGTCACAAAATTACATCTCCTCTCTACACTGGTGTGCATCAAGCCAAGAAGGTCCTCTAAATTAGCGAAGCAGAATTGGAAAAGCCATTTATTTGCCAGAATTGGGCAGCTGTCTGCTAGATGGAGTTGGAAAGCACTCACTTCTGGACACGTGCAAAATGCACCCAATTAACTGCTCCTTTGTAATGGAACATTAAATGGTGAATGGTGATGACTGACACTGTGTAGAATCCACTTCAAAGTGTTAATTCACAATATACTCAGCACCACCAGACGCAGAAGGGTCTGTGCAGGCCAGCCTCTCAGTGAATTTTTAGTCCTTTCCCTTGGAAAAAGAAGAAGAAGAAGAAGAAGAGCTTCACTGCGGCAGGATTAAATAAGCCTCTCAAAAGAAGGAGGGTGACAGCGGGTTTTAATTTGAATTTGAATTTTCCAGAAATCTTACAAATAGCAATATAGTTCGAACGTACTGCACACAGAGTCTCAATCAATCTTTTTCTTAAAAATTCTACATCAAATATATTTTGCCACATCTGAATAAGAATTTGTTAATGGGGAATACCATTTTAAGGAGTTGCTTTGAACGCACAAGTCAGCTATTGCTGAGGTAGGACACTATTACCTAATGTCAAGCATTATGAGAAGTGTGGTGTTCCTTGTGCTGTTTCAAAACACTGCTACAAGTAGCAATTGCAACAGTTCTGTTTCCTTTGGGGAAGCTTCCTTGGCAATTTCCATGATGAGGAAATCAATGTGGAGAATGTGACTCATATTGAGGCTATTATTTTTTTTTTAAAATATGCTTGGACTAATAACAAATCTATTCAGGAGTTCCTGATTCTGTTGGCTACTAGGCCTCAGGATCTTTAAGATTGTTGCTCTTCCCTTCACTGATTCAGCATACAATATTTCCTCCTCTGTGGGAAGGAAGAATGCATAGTAGAAGCTGTTGTTATGCCTTAGAAAACAGAGGGGAGAAAATACCTTTTACAGGGAAATACTATCTAGTATACATCCCCAAGAGGAAATCGTGGCAAACAAAGATGACCTAAGAATTTTCAGGAACACAGTTTCATATATCCAGGCCAGAAGAGAAAGAAGAGAGATAACCATTCAAAAGGATGATGTCCTTCTGAACAGGGTAAAGGGAGCTTTAAAATCTCTCATTTTTAAAAAGAGCATTTCCAGTCGAATTTCTTTCCCCTAAAGGGAATGGGGAACTACTACAGTCACCCCCCCCCGCCATTTCGTGGTTCAGGTACTGCGGTCCCACTACATCACGGGATCGCAGTACCTGCACCTCGGAGCCGCGGGGGGGAGGCGGCGGGGGGCAATCAGGTCGCGCCGCGGTGCCCCCCCACACTCCTCCGAGAAGCCTTGGGGACGCACGGGGGGTGGCGGGGGCAATCGGGTTGCTCTACGCCTCCCCCCGCCCTTCCGCAAAGCCTCGGGGCCACGTGGAGGCGGAGGCGGGCGATCGGGTTGCTCCACACCGCCCTTCCGCGCTCCTCCAAGAAGCCTCAGGGCCGTGGGGCGGCAGTGGGGGGCGATCGTGCCACCCCAAGACTTCTTAGATAGGTGCACAATTGCCCCACCCCCACCCCCAGGCCACACCCCACCCACTTCCGCATATCGCGGATTTTCATGCATCGCGGGTGGGGTGGGTTTCTAACCCCCACGATCGGCGGCGGGTTACTGTACACTGTTCTGAAATACATATACATTCATCATTGTTAAAGGCAATGCTGAAAGAATTCTAAAAGATGAGAAATCAACCTGTTACTCAAAGCAACTCCCTTTAGGCCAGGGGTCCTCAACCTAAGGTCCCGGGGCCGGAGGCAGCCCCAAAGATCCTGAATCCGGCCCCCGGGGCCAATTGCAACCCCCCCACTTACCCCCTGCTTTGCAAGCAAGCCAGCCTCTGCAGCTGCTTCTATTGCTGAGGCAGTTCAAAGCAGTGGGCTATGTCGCTTCGCCCACTCCCCCCAACTACCACCCAGATGATCAGCATGCTGGCTAGTGGGGCATTCAAAGTGGGATGGTTAGAGCAAGGTCCCGCACTCCTCCCCCCCCCACCGCCCAGATGGTCGGGGCACCGGGTGCAGGCGAGCGGGGCAATTTAAAACAGGAGGGCTGCAGCAAGGTCTCCCACTCCCTCCATGGCCCTGAAGCCCCACCCCTGCTCCTCCTCCACCCTGCCCACCTGCCTTCCTTGTGTGGCTGCCGCCTGTGTTATTGTAGTTGTGAGGAATTGTGGGAATAACTCCCGTGGGAAGCCCCAATCTGTGAGGCTTGAAAAGTCGCTTCCCAAGTGTAGGAATTAAATCCTGCGAAGCCTTAAGGTTTTAAAGGCTTGGAAAGTTTGTGGAAGCCTTGGATCCAACAGGCTTGAGAATTGGGAACCCACAAAAGGTTTGGCCTGCAAGCCCTACGTGGGTTGAAAACAAAGAAAGAAATAGTCCAACATGTGTTTCTCTTGGTTCAAAATGGAAGCTTCTCTCTTTTTCTGCCAGCACCCAGGCAGAGCCTTTTATTGAAAACCACATGACTACAAATCCCATATGGCTGTGCAGCAATCTCTCAACCAATTACAAACTTACACGTCTACATAAAGCCTAAATACAGATATTTCTTTGTTCTAAAAACAGCTCACTACGCATGATCAGGAATGCAGGTTACACAACAACATACTGCGCATGTGTGAAGCTAGCCTGGGAACCTGATGAGAAGTGAAACATAGTATCTGAGCATTGATTTAGTACAATATGCCTTTGTTAAACTGTCCTCGCTTGCTAGTGATTTCTAGCTTTCTGATAATGGCGATGCCACAGAGGCACTGTGAGTGAGAAAGATTCCCCACAAGGAATGAAGGGGGCAGGCGGAGGCAACGCCAGCCAGCCTTCTGAGCCAGAGCAACCATGGCAGTGGACCACTTGAGGGATGGATGGTAGGCGACCGAGCTACTTCCCGCCCACCCAGCCCCCTCTGAGCTGCTGCCTTGCACCGTGGAGCGAGAGAAGGGAGGAGGGAGCACAGCCATGGCCAGAGGCTGCAGCTGCCACCACCATCACTGGGTTAGAGACCAGCAAGGAGGAGGAGGTGGAGAAAGAAGAGAAGGGAAGAGAAGGCCAACAGTAGCCTGGGCCTGGTTCCTGGGAGGCTGGCAGGGCTGAATTTGTCCCCGGTTGGTGATGGGCAGGCTGGCGAGCCAAGACAGCACCACAGCCTGGCTGGACTCGGCCAGTAAGCGGGCTGCAGGTGGCTTTGGTATGCCTTCCTGCCTCCCCTCCCTTCTTCCCAGCCCTCGCTCCCTCCCTCCCTCCCTTGCAGCGCATCAAATCCAGCCGGGCTGGGCCAGGCCAAGAGAGGAGGCAGCTTTCCCTCCAGGGCACAGTGAGGATGTGATGGCCAGGTCACATAGCTGGATCTGTGCACAGTGGCACTAGCCTTGCTGCCCTTGCCACGGCTGCTGCTCCTCATCCTGAGTGGCCGCCCAGAAGGTGATGAGGGGCCTGACTTTGCCTGGGCTACCACCTCCTTCCCGATGCAATGAAGGAAGGAAGGAGAGCCGCTCCAGCCGCTGCCACTGGAGAAGGAGGAGGAGGAGGAGGAGGCACAGCAGAGGGATCCCAGCGGTGGCTCCTCAGGGTGGTGATCCAGAGCAGGAGGCATTGCTGGGGCCCTGGAGACACATTGATCATGGGCCAATCATGGGGGGCTCCACCCACTTGTCCCTCCACCCTTTTTTTCATGTTGGCCTTTTTTGGGGGGGCTGTGGTCTGCCCCCCAGTGGTGTCTGGGGCATGGTGGACCGGCCGCTGTTTGAAAACTTTGAGGACCCCCTGCTTTAGGCTATTTCTCTCTCCACGACCATGTAACCTCTCCTGCCTCTGTCTATCTGAGGTGAACTGAATTTTTCATTTAAAAAAATTTAGTGGTAAGTGGCATAATGTTAAATTGGCTTCTCATCCAACTGACAAATACACTGAATCTCAAGGGGAGGGAGCCTCACATCCTCTTCTGCCTGCCCTTCTGCAGGGTAGTGAAGGACAGATTCAAACAAGGAAATGATCAGCTTATACTTGGAAGCATTAGGCACAGTAATCGCACCGAGTATGGGATTAACAAATTGTTAGGGAAAATACTCATTGTTGCCGCTTTGGTTCAATACTAACAATTATACATATAAAGAAAAACTGATCTCAAATGGAGTGATCCTACCCATGCTAAAACACACACACACACACACACACACACACACACACACACACACACACACACACACACACACACACACACACACACACACACACACACAAAACAGAACCCCCTGCAAAAGATCCAAAAGGTTGCACACAGCCATGGAAAGAAATTGGGCAGGTTCATGATTGAACCTGCCAGAAAATAGATTGAATGTGATCCGTGCCAAAAGGAATCCAAAATGTGAGAAAATGTGTCATCTGATTGCCCCTTCACTTATAAACCAGTAAAAAAAATCCTGGGACTCCTATAGCTGAAGGAGCACCTTCAACCTACAAACAAATGTAATTGTGCCTTTAAATCTTTTGAGGTCCTCGTGTACTCTTTGTTTCAGTGGTTTGCTATTGACAAATCATGTAGAAGGTTTTCTTAGCTGCAGCCTTCTGCTTACGGAATGCCAGCCCTAAAGAGACATTCCTATTGCCTACATGACCCTCTTTGGAACACTGGGTAAAAACGTTTCTGTATTTGGGCTTCATGTTGGCTGAATCAGACAGCTGGCTGCAGAGCCAGGGATTGGGAGTTTAATTCCCTGCTCTGCATCCCAGAAGAGCCAGCCTGTGTGGCCTTGGCAAGCGACACAGTGCCATGATGACCACAGAAGAAGGGAATGGTAAACTACTTCTGAGTACTCGCTAGCTAGAAAAACCCTAAAATGGTCTTCGTGAGTCAAAACTGACTTGATGGCCCACAATTCTGGCTTTAACAGTTTAAAAGTCAAAGTACTTAGCTACTGCTCTTTCCTTGTAAAATAATACTATATTGTACAAATGCACAGGTCATTATATAAGGATTTTTAATTATTTAATTAACATAGACGTTTCTCTGGTTCCCTACAAGGAAGGCAAAATACTTGCAGCTTTTTATAGAAATTTCATCAGGGCTTTTATGTTATTTTTAAGACAGTGATGCCATTGTAGCGCTTTTGACTCATTGATTTAGAACCAAAGAAAACATACTGTTTGATCTGAACTAATGGAACTGTGTTGCCTTTTTTTTTTTTAATTAAGCAGGGAGCTTGCACAAGGAGCGACTTGGTTAGAAAATAATGAAGTCAAAAAAGACCACAGTGTTAAAAGAAAACAAAGGCCCTGTCCAGTTCAGAATTTACCTTCTTCCTCTTCCAGAAATGGCTAGGAAATGAAAATGACTAAGTGCTTACTTCTAGTTTCCCTTGTAGAGCTTATTCCTGTGTTCGATTTCCTGAGCCTCAAAATTTCTGCCTCAGCAGCTTCAATATTGTTGTTGATTTTACACAAGGTCACTTCACCAGTCATGCCAGTTTAACAATAACCAAGTGAAAACATCAGCAACAGAGTTTATACCTCATTTTTATTTCTTGTATTTATATCCCACCCATCTGGCCAAACGGACACTCTGGGCTGCTTACGACAGCTGAGATTACCTTCTAATCTTGCAACCCTGTGGAACAGACTGAGGGTTCTGTTTTGTCCTTAAGTTTTGTATAATTTTCCCCTCAAATTGACACAGATGAGAATACGGATCAATAGCTTAACTGCTTTGACAAAATGGCATAATAAAGACATATACTACTTTGAAAAGAAACAAGAACATTCAGACTGACACTGTTAGCTACATTGTTTCCATGTCAGTAAGTACTGAAGTATTCCTAAAGAACAAAAGTACTGTACTGTGTATTGCTATTTAGAAATGGGCACCTTACAAAAAATGACACACTATTTTGTCATTTCGTGACATTTTGAACCGTTTTGAAATGAAATGATACGAAACGGCAGACAGCATGTTGTCCCGAACTAGGGATGGGCACAAAACGAAAAACAAAATGCTGTTTCGTCGTGTTATGAAATGAAATGAAACAACATGAGGAAGCAGCATTTCATTACAAACGAAATGAAATTGTGGGGTTTTTGTTGTTGTTGAAACAAATGATTTTGTTCCGTCTGTAAGCCACTGGGGGGAGGGGAAATTTTTTTTAAAGCTCGGGGTTTTTTTAATGGCTTCCCCCAGCCCCACGCACCAGCTGATTAGTGCTAGGGTGGGGGGAAGGTTTTTTCCCTCACCCCAGTGCTGATCAGCCGGCAAGCGGGGCTTGGGGGGGAGGGAAAAAGATTTTTTTTAAAAGCCGGGGCTTTTTAAAATAATGTTTTCCCTCCCCCCCCCAAGATCGGCACTAGGGTGGGGGGGACCTTTTCCCCCACCGCAGCACTGATCAGCTAGCAGATGGGGCTTGGGGGGAGGGAAAAAAGTTTTTTTTTAAAAGCCCTGACTTAAAAAAAAACTTTTCCCTCCCCCCAAGCACCCTAGCACTAATCAGCTGGCGCATAGGGCTGGGGGAAGGAATTTTTTAACTAGACCAGCACGTCTAGTTATGAACTCTGGTAATTAATCGGAACGACAAGCCTGTCATAAAGCCTAATTCATTTTTGGCAGGGTGTTTAAGAAGATAGTAGAAAAACAATCTCAAGCATTCTATAATCACAGGGGATACGCAGTTTCATTTCCATCTGACCCACTCTGAGAGGGACACGTATACATTACAAACATGTAGCTGGATCAAGGCCTGAGAAAGGATGGAGACTCTACCTCCTACACTAACCTTGAGTCTGAACTGCATAACTATTGAGGGTAGGCATTTAGATTTGGAAATATTCAGAGTAATGCTGTAATCAGATAGTTCCAAATATATTCAAATGCAAATTGATATTTTTCAATATTTGTAACAATTCCTAAAATCTGGAGCCCTGCTTACTCCTATAGATTAGAAAGCAAAAACCTATGTTTCTGCTCGCTGGAGGAAAAAGTAAAAGTGAAATGTATTTCTCAGACACACTGGAATGATTTCTTAAGAAATGAAACTTAAAGACACTTAGGCACAAAGGGTGCTGCATCTTCTGTTTGGGGTTATCATGAGTTTCCCAAGGGACCGGGGCTAGAGTGAAAGCAAAACCTGTTAATGATGTCTTGTCTGCACCAATGAAATCTAAAAGCAGGCACAGACACCAGAGGGCACTATTCCACATGGGTGCTTTCTAATTCAAAGATGGGCATAGTTACTTATCAAGCCCTTGAGCTGTTAGAATGTGCTCCGGTGAATCTGGTCCATGACCACACTGCAAGTTTTCTCTACATCCTTCTCTGAACCTTTAACTTATATTTATATTCTCTAGATCTCATTGTTACATTCTCTACTCTCCATCTCATTTGTTGAATCCAGCCAGGGCAGCAAGCTGCAAAAGAATATGTACCATATTTTTCCATGAATATGACACTACTTTTTTCTAAAATCATGACACAAAAAAATAAGAGGCATCGTATATACAGAAGTAAGCCTTTGGAGGTGGAGGAGAACCCAAACTGACCTTGCTTTTTCCCTCTGTTTTTTGTTTTTTACATGATCGGGCTCCATCTTGAGTTTACTCCCACCCCCTTGCTGTTTGCTTTCATTTCCCTGTTCTAAACACCCCTCTTGGCTTTGGTAGGTTTGTTTTTTGCAGGGATCGGGTGCCATCCGGCTTGAGCAGCCCATTAAGAAATGCTCTCCAGAAAGAAAAGAAAAAAGCCATGTTTTTTTTTAAAGAAAAGGCATTTCTTAACCAGCTGCTCAAGCCCAACGGACCCTGATCCTGCAAAAAAACAAATGCTCCAAAGCACAGAGGAGTGTTTAGAATGGGGAAATTAAAGATAACAGCAGGGGGGTTATTAATTTTCTTAATTTGGGGGTCTAAAAGGGGGGGCATCTAATAAAAGGACCTGGTGGTTTCTTAGAGACGGAAAAATACAGTACTTTTCTCCCAGAAAAGCAATGTGTCAGAGAAGAACAAGAATGATGCATCAGCACTCATACTGACACTGTCAGCTTGGAGAGCAGCAGTGAAGAAAAGATGGATGAAGAGTGTTTCCATATGCCTACCAGGCAGCTCCAGCATATTCAAGGAAGGGTTTACCCCTGACCAATATTCCTAGCAAATTTCTTCTATGCAAAGCAACTTCCCCTTCAAGTACATACACATGTGATATGGGCAGGGGAAGACTGAGGGGGGCACTATTTTAGAAGCAATGTGAGACTAAAATCACCCTTGTTCATCCAGCTGCACTTGCCTTATCAGTTGCTGGAACGAGTAAATGATGACGAGTTAGCAATCTCTGTTCAGAACATGCCGTGAAAGTCAATCCCAACAAGTCAATACACATTTTGAGCAATGTGCAACAGATACTTGCATGCAAGGTAATCAAGCATGGGCAGGACTTCGGCCATCTCTCTAATGGGCAGCTGTTCAGCAGCAGTTGGCCAGAGCACAGGTGCTACATTTTATAAATGGTATCTGGCAAAGAAACAAGGTGCCAAACATGCCTATCTGTGGCTGATAGGACACTGGTGGCCCACAGAGGCATGAAGCATAAGGAAACACCCAGGATACAGTTTGGTCCTGTTGAATGTGATGGTGGAGGGCAGCAAAATAGCTCACAACATTCAAGAGGGTCTGAGGAACACACTGCAGCAGTGGAGTCTAGCAACAGAAAGACAAGGTATATTAGTCACAGACAATGGGGAAATATGATGGCAGCACTACAGGCTAGGAAGATGAAAGGAGTGCAGTGCATGGCATGGCTCATGATAGCAACCTAATAGTCTGGGATGTTTTGCAGGTTATGCAAGACACATGTGAGGTCAGACTGCGAAAATATGGAAGGATGGGATTTAATACTTTAGCAAAATAATAATGGACGTGGTGCAGGCTGAAAGCATATTCGGGAAGTACAGAGACAAACAGACCATTCTGAAACCAGCAACTTCAATGCAATCTGGTTCTTGCGTAATTCTTTAACTCACTAGCTGAAAATATGCATAAACCGTTCCAGCAATGCATGGCCATTTATGGTCTAACATATTTAGCTGACTGTCAGACCTTTCTCAGAAACCACTAATATTATGTTAACTTTAGGTCTGATTCCACCCTTCTTTTCTACGAATAATGGAATGAAAAGCAGTATACGGTGATTTATGTAGTGATTTATATGTAAATGTCTATGTTAAATATAATGGGCAAACAAGTTGCAAGTTTACTTTGATTATTGGGTATCTGTGTTTGCACTTAAAATGTTTTGAAAAACTTAGTTGGATATCTTGAAGGCGCCTTTCTAGCTCCTTCATAAACCAACCATAGTTACACACAAACTACCGTATTTTTCACTCTATACGATTCACTTCCCCCGCCTCAAAAATAAGGGGAAATGTCTGTGCATTTTATAGAGCAAATACAATAGTCCCCGCTACATATATATCACAGATTTCGCTTTAGAGAGAAGTTGCCTGCACGGACCCATTCCTGTCCCCTGCTGCAGCTGGGATTCCGCAGTTCCAAAAGCCTCATTTGCAAAGAGGCTTCATCCAGGGACCCCCACCCCCACCCCTCCCCTTCTAGAGCCAAGATTCCCCAGTCAAAAATCACCTTGTTTGCAAAGAGGTCTCCTCCACAGAGCCTCTGCCCTCCCCTTTTGCAGCCAGGATTCCCCCACCATGAAACCTTAGGCTAAACATTTTTTCTTGTTTTCGTCCTCTAAACACTAGGTGCATCTTATGGTCAGGTATGTCTTATACAGCAAAAAATACAGTAAACAGATCACGGGTGAGTGATCTCCAAACGTCTGGAAGCTGCACATGTCCCTCCCTGGATGTTGCGCTTCCATGGAACAGATAAAGCTCTTAATCACAGTTGACCTTAATATAAAAAAAGGTCATAAAGTTTTGCTAATAAGGAGTGTTGCAGTGACATCCCGGCTGGACTGCTGTAATGCACTCTATGTGGGGCTACTGAGGGTAAGAAACTTCAGCATGTCTAAAATGAAGCCGCCAGGTTGCTGACTGGGACTGGTTATGGGGATCATATAGCATCCTTGTTAAAGCAGCTCCACTGGCTGCCAATCAGTTTCCAGGCACAATTCAAAAGACAGTACTGGTTTTACCCTACAAAGCACTAAATGGTCTGGTTCCAAATTATGTCAAAGATTGTATCTCCCAGTATGAGGTGTTTTGGGTGGTAAGGTTATCAGAAGACACCTTTTTCTCCCTTCTGCCATCTTGACAAGTACGTCTGATGAGGACATATGAAAGGGCCTTCTCTGTTGCTGCTCCCTGACTTTGGAACTCCCTTCCTCTGTAATCCAGGCTGGCCCCATCTTTGTTGCCCTCCTTTGCAAGCAAGCAAAGACCTTCAGGAAAGCTTTCCCTGAATGACTGACTACCAGTTATATAACTTTTACATGGATTGTTGTGCATTATTGCCTGTACTGAATTTGTAATACTAGTTGTGTTTTCCATTTTTAGTTTTCAGTCTCCTATTATCACATTTTTCTTTAATTTGTTTGCTTATTGTACTTAGCTTTAATATTGCCTTTCTTAATGATGTAAGATGCCAAATTCATTGTTCTTAACTTGAAAAGAATCTTTTTAATATTTCTGGGTTGTACACTATCATTCAGTATTGTAAGCTGCCTTGGATCCTTTCCAAGGAAAAAGGTGGGGTAAAAAATATTTAAAATAAATGAAATAAATAGTTTGTTGATAGATCAGATATTAACTACATGCAAAAGGCTTGTCATTCCTTATTGGCTCCAGGTAGAAGTGGGAAAACCCTCTCTTGGAAATCCGGGAGTGCTGAGTAAGATGCACCATTCATTTAACCCAGTATAAGGCGGCTTTACGTATTTCTAGGCAACCTTGCTTGCAGGTGGAATTAACTGGGCTCATCTAGCAAGCCTGCCTGTGGCTGAGCAGTGCATTCCATTTTCAGATGGTCTCTCTTCTCATATGTCATTGCTGGCGAACCTATGGCACGAGTGCCAAAGGGTGCCAAAGTTGGTACTCAGAGCCCTTTCTGTGGGCACCCGACATCGCCCCTTAATGGCCACTTGTATTCATGTTAAATTGCTCTATTCGCACTTTGCAAAAAATCAGTGGGTTTTTAATTACAGTTTGGGCATTCGGTTTCTAAAAGGTTCACCATCACTGTTCTATGTGTTAGCGCTATTTATGTTGAGCAGTCCCCTGTGTGCATAACCATAGCAACATCTGGATTTCTTTGAGGGGTTAACTGCCAAGAAAAGGCTTGTTTTCCTTAAAAGGTCAGCAAATGCAAACGATTCTCAGTCACCAGGTGAGTTTATCTGGAAGTTGAGTCATGGCAACTGGACTTCCTTTTCTTGAGAAATTGAAATGTTTTGTTGCTCATCCAAACAGCTTTGTCAGTCTGAAGAAAGCTAGCTGTTACTCCTTCATTTTTTAGTTCACTTTGACCTCTTGTCACCCTGGTCTGAAATAGGCTCATAAGATGAATAGGCAGGCAGCAGTCTCTATATCCTTAAGGTGAACAATGGCCTAAGGTGCTGAAACCCATAAAGTATGGGTTGTTACCTATAAGAACATAAAAACAGCCTTGCTGGAACAGGCCACAGCCCATCCATTTCTGCATTCTGTCTCACACAGTGGCTCACCATTTACTTCAAGGTATTGCCAAGCAGATGTCTTCACCTGCTTATGATTCCCTGCAAATGGCATTGAGAGATATCCTGCCTATCTCTTCAACAAGGAGGTTTTTCCTTAGGCATCCATAATGATAGCCATTGATACCATTGTTCTCGATGAACTTGTCCAATCCTTTCTTAAAGCTGCCAAGGCTGACAGCTTTCTCCACTTCTTCTGTCAGGGAGTCCCACAGTGATCCTCTGGGTGGAAAAGTACTTTCTCTTATTTGTTTGAGATCTATCTCCCAAAAGTTTCATCTAGTTATAGTGTTGTGTGATAGGGAAAACAGGCGTGAAGTATTTTGATTTGTCTTGCTATTGTTGAAATCACCACCTGATAAGTGGCAGATAGACTGTGCCTGAGCCCTCCACCTCTGTTGAGAGTGGGGTTTTCAATACTCACATGAATGTCTTCCCTGACCCCTCTCTCAAACCTCCTCTCTTCTCTATCTAATATGTGTACCTCCTCATCTTTGAATGAGTGTCCTTCGCCCATCAATTTTATAGTTCACTTTGACCTCTTGTCACCCTGGTCTGAAATAGGCTCATAAGATGAACAATGGCTAGAATAGTTCATTGTTCATCTTATGCCTATTTCAGACCAGGGTTAAAAGAGGTCAAAGTGAACTATAAAATGGAGGACTCACAACTAGCTTCCTTCAGACTGATGAAGCTATTTGGCTGAGCAGCAAAACGTTTCAACCTCTCAAGAAAAAGAAGTCCAGTTGCCATGACTCAACTTCCAGATAAACTCACCTGGATGACTAAGAATCTTCACAGACATTTGGGTATGTTAAGTCACCAGATGGGATTGAGATTTAGTTATAGCCTCAGTAAAGCTACTGATACAAGTGGAATTTAAGTTAATCATAAGTAGCTTATCCCATTTGTTTCAACACATTTACAGTAAGCCCTCAGTTTTCTTTTTATAAACATATATCTATTATCTGAGAATTTCTGGAGTGGCTTGATATCAAAGCCACTAAGGGCACTATGAAGTGACAGAAGGTGAATACGTAAGGTGTGGACCTTCAATGGTACCTTCTTCTGTATTGGATAAGAACTGTTATGTTACGGGATGACAGCCAGCATGGAATATCTTCAGGCTGACCACAAAATGTGCATTTGTTTTTGAAGATTTGGTTGCACACTGCCACAGTAATAAACGGGAGGTTCTCAGTGAGGCAGCCTGTCACCTTTTCCGCTTCTGGGAAGTCTGGTGAAGGAACATTTGCTGTTTAAGCAAAATATTTAAGCAATGGGAATAATGATTTCTTGCCATGTGTGTGCTCTCTCTGGCCCTTTAGCGTATTAATCTTGGATGGAGGCACTAGTCATTAGCATTTGGTTTCAGATATTATTATTTTTTGTAAGTCATCAGGGACCAAAGTTGAACATCTTGTAGTAAGTAAAACAGCTGGAGCATCTCTGCAGGAAAAAGCAAGCTGTAATTTCCAAATGTTTGAGAGCAAGGCAAGGCAGACTATGAGAAAATGGGAAAAAACTCTATCTGAAAAAGCCCTCCAGCTCATTTGGCTGTATGATTTGAAAGCAGGAACTCATAGGGCTGTTTATGAACTAGTGCTTAAAACATTTAGGTGTTCTCGAAAGCATGAGCACATGAGGCAGCTGTTTCAGATCTATGGTACCAGTCTGATTATGCTCTATTTCATCTGACTTGATGGTAAGAAGTGTTGTGCTTAATTTGTATTTGGAGGGGAGACTACCAGCATATTCCTGAGCGCTTTTGGTTGGTTGAGCAATAATTGTGTCTGAAAGAGCTGCTGTTAAATCTGAGTTGTCATTACTGTGGGAGATCTGGAAGATGAATCATACTGGGGGAGATAGGCCACAGCAGTTTTGCTGACAGGCTCCCAACCATGGATCCTCAGATTTTGGGGGGCTAAAATTCCCAGAAACCTTTATCACTAGCTAAGATTGCTGGAATTGCAGTCCAATGTTAGGAACCCCTAAAAGGCTGCAGTTCATGAGTAACCTCTTTCCACACTGTATTAGATAAATTAGATAAATTATATGAGGACTGCAGCTTTACTACAGATTAGTTTTTCTTCCTGATGTTTCGCCAGACTAAGTGATTGGCATCTATAGAGGGCAAGGAGCTGAGGGAACTGGGAGTTCTCTCTGTGCTCTGGGGTACAGAGTGAGACTCTACTGAATCAGTCTTACTCACTCTATACCCCAGAGCACAGAGAGCACTCCTAGTTCCCAGAGCTCCTTGCCCTCTAAAGATTCCAGCCACAGAGTCTAGCAAAACGTCAGGAAGAAAAACTTCCAGGACACGGCCAAACAGCCCGAAAAACTCAGCTATGAGATCATGGTCATGAACGCCTTCAAGAATACAGCTTGGATGTCCCATTGAAAACCATGTAAAAAGATTAACATTTCATTTATAAAACTTTCTGGCTATCCAGTCAATAGATCACGTATCCTTCCTGCTATGCAAGACTTGCTTAGTACTCCAAAAGAAGCTGGAAGCACTCTTAAGGTCAAGAGTGCCAGTAGAAAAAAATTCCTCCTTTCCCCCAATTTTGCTCAAACTGTTGTTTGCTATATGTAGTAGACTCACATGATTTATTTCATTGCTTTTGAATTAGTAACAAATCCCAAATCATTTTGAGGTGCCCCGAAGTCTAATAGCAACCAGTCACAAAAGCATAGTCATAATCTTTAAAACGATGAATACCGTACTTTTAATGTTTCCGGTGTCTGTGTGGCTGCGTTTCCCAGACTTTAAGGAGACACCCAATAAAATTAATAGCAACCAGATTGCTGACTGTTAATTTTATTAGACATCTTCCAATTTTTAAAAAAAGGCCAGAAAGATTTTGTATTTTTACACAATGCTTTGATCTCTTTGTGAATAGCAAAACTGTACTGGCAAAGCGAGAAACAGACAGCTCCAGGAGACAGTCACATAAGTGATAAACAATCAAGGAGCCGGAGAAGGCAAACTTAAGGACAATGTTGCTAAATTTCACAGTTAGAAATTGGGAATAAATGGCAGATGATGGGCTGTTTCTTTATTTCCCAGAGCCCTGGACGCATCTCTCTCTGCTATAGTATCTCATGTAGTAAAGTATTTTGGACACAGACTGAGAGCATCTGAATCTTTTCAACCATTAAGTTATTAGGCACTCCTGGTTATATACTCTCTAATCAACACAGTGATTATAAGAATAGTGGGATGAGCTTCTTTGAGAAAGTATGAAAAATAAATAAATAGTCATTATTCTGTGGCAGAGCTGGCAACTTCTGTGAACCCAGGGGCCACTTGATAAGAATCAGAAAGAAAGAGAGGCAAAGCCAAATCTATGAAGTCTCCAGTGATAACAGGAGTGACTTTTGGGTCGAGCCAGGGGTCAAGGTAGGAGCTTGCCTCTAAAATTCACAGGCATTTTCCTGTCCTGTGTCTGTTGTCAGCTGCCATATTAGAAGTCTGAAGTTTGATAGCTGTTGTGACTTTTCTGGGCTGTTTGGCCATGTTCTGGAAGTTTTTCGTCCTGACATTTTCCCAGACTTTGGCTGGCATCTTCAGAGGGCAAGGAGTACTGGGAATTAGAAGTATGGGGTATGGAGTGAGTGAGTGTGGTTTTAAAGTTGTGGGAAAGAGGAAACTTTTTCTATGGAGGAGAATAGGTGTTAGTCACCTACAATCCAGCAGGGGGACAGAAAGAGAGCCACCACTGGCTCACTTGTGATCATGTGACCTGCTCCAGTGCTTGTATTGCAAGATATTGCTTAGTGATCAAGGCAAAATTTAGAAGAAATGTTTGCTTGTCTTGCAAAACATTCTTAAACTATGGTACTGTACTTATAAACCAAGGTATTACTGTATTTGCATCCTTCACATATATAGTATTATTGTTTTGTTTTTTCATTGATGACATAAGATCAAGCACTTCCTGTCAGTAATCATGATTTATAAAGAAGAAGAGAACATGCTTAGCATATCTGAGGAAAGCACTGAAGAATACAAGGGCCAAGAATAATTCAGATCCAGAGTGACTCACCAACATAATGGAACACTCTGTGCACTTTACAACCAGGTTGGGGTTATGACTTATGGGGAAAAGTTTATTTTTTACAGATTCCGTTTGGTCTTTTCAAATAAGTGCTAGGTACTACTAAATAACCCTGGAAAGGTTCGTCATAAATCAGAATTAATTCAATGGCACGCAGTAATTATTATTAAAGTATTAGGAGAAGGAGGACAAGGAAAAGAATAAACTCGACTTGCCAAAAAAAATCAATGCCTATCCTCCCTTTTCTCTCCTGGTACCCAATGAATTTTGTACCCTCATCTCCCCCTTGATTTTTCTTCTCAGTCCCACCATATCCTTCATATTTTACACATCTGGCATGTGTCCTTTCTTCTTAATAAACATATCCCTCCTTGAGGTAAATATCTTTCTTTGCAAATATATTCCCTGAAGAAGAGCATGAGGATAATGTATAGTTCCTATACTAGACAGCTTCAAGAATCTGCTGTTGTTGTTGTTCAGTCATTCAGTCATGTCCGACTCTTCGTGACCCCATGGACCAGAGCTCGCCAGGCCTTCCTATCCTCCACTGCCTCCCGGAGATTTGTCAAATTCATTTTGGTTGCATCGATGACACTGTCCAACCATCTCATTCTCTGTCGTCCTCTTTTCCTTTTGCCTTCGATTCTTCCCAGCATCAGGGACTTTTCCAAGGAGTCCTCTCTTCTCACGAGGTGGTCAAAGTACTGGAGCCTCAGCTTCAAAATCTGTCCTTCCAGTGAACATTCGGGGTTGATATCTTTCAGGATGGACAGGTTTGATCTCTTTGCAGTCCAGGGGACTCTCAAGACTCTCCTCCAGCACCACAGCTCAAATGCATCAATTCTGCGGCGATCAGCCTTCTTTATAGTCCAGCTCTCACTTCCATACATCACTGCTGGAAAAACCATAGCTTTGACTATCCTGACCTTAGTTGGCAAAGTGATGTCTCTGCAATTTAGGATGCTATCTAGGTTTGCCATTGCTTTCCTCCCAAGAAGCAGGCGTCTTTTTATTTCGCTGCTGCAGTCACCATCTGCAGTAATCAAGGAGCCCAAGAAAATAAACTCTGTCATTGCCTCAATTTCTTCCCCTTCTATTTGCCAGGAGGTGATGGGACCGGTGGCCATGATCTTAGTTTTTTGATGTTGAGCTTCAGCCCGTTTTTTTCACTCTCCTCTTTCACCCTCATTAAGAGGTTCTTTAATTCCTCCTCACTCTCTGCTATTAGAGTAGTATCATCTGCGTATCTGAGGTTGTTGATATTTCTTCCAGCAATCTTAATTCCAGCTTGTGATTCATCCAGACCTGCCTTTCTCATGATGTACTCTGCATATAAGTTAAATAGACAAGGTGACAGTATACAGCCTTGTCGTACTCCTTTCCCAATTCTAAACCAGAATCTGCTAAAAGCCCATAAATAACTGTGATATCTGTTTCTGGCCAGTGATTGTAACACCTCCCTGCTTACAAATTCTAATAATCAAACTACTATTCCGTTCATACTCCTAGATCTCTTGTTTCCCTTGGCCCTTCCTCATTTTCTCAAGGTTCTCTGTCCTCAAACCAACACAGAGTAAAACATGACAACAATGTGACCCTGAGTGACATTTTGCCCTGGCCTCAATTAGCAAGGGGTAAAAATGGAACAAGTCCCTACTTTCCCATAAGAAATCTGCAGTCCATTAACCCACACTCAGAAAAGATCACATTACATATTTTCTGACAAAAAACAAAACAAAACACCAAACATTTCCCATCCTCTAATAGCTGGTCTTTCATAAAATCATAGTTTCCAGTGCCTTTCTGTGCAGAACTAAGTCTGCCTTAAAATTCATCTTGTCACAAACACAGTGCCATAGATATGGCTTGAGAAAACTAGGGAAGACTTTTTAGAATGCCAGGTGAAGGAACCAAAAGTAAAATTCTTTTACCAGCATAATCTGTTTATTCCTATATTTGAAAAGAAAAGTAGAGGCCCTTTTGAAATTCCTTTCCCCCACAAAGCTAAGCATTTTCAAACCAAACTGGTAGAGATGTAAAATTTCCAAAAATGTTGGAGAAAACCCACAACCCCTCCACTCCATCCCTCTCCCAAAAAAGTGTTGTTTCTGATTACTTCAAAATTCCAGGAATGATTTAAGAACATAAGAACATAAGAAGAGCCATGCTAGATCAGGCCAAGGCCCATCTAGTCCAGCTTCCTGTATCTCACAGCGGCCCCACCAGATGCGTTTGGGAGCGCATGAGACTAGATATCTGTCTCATGATACCACTCCCCTGCATCTGGCCCTTGAAGCACCCTGGTTTAAAGCCTAGAGATTACACATCTCCATCATGGTTTGTAACCCGTGATGGACTTTTCCTCTAGGAATCTGTCCAATCCCCTTTTGAAGGCATCCAGGTCAGATGCCATCACCACATCCTGTGGCAGGGAGTTCCATAGACTTACAACGCGCTGGGTGAAAAAATATTTTCTTTTGTCAGTTCTTACTCTCCCAGCACTCAATTTGAGTGTATGTCCCCTAGTTCTGGTATTTTGAGAGAGGGAGAAGAGCTTCCCTCTATCCACTTTACTCCTACCCTGCATTATTTTGTACGTCACAATCATATCCCCCCTCAAGCGCCTTTTCTCCAGACTAAAGAGGCCCAAATGTTTTAGCCTTTCTTCATAAGGGAGGTGCCCCAGCCCAGTAATCATTTTAGTCGCTCTCTTCTGCACCTTTTCCAGTTCCACTATGTCTTTTTTGAGGTGCGATGACCAGAATTGTACACAATACTCCAGGTGGGGCCTTACTATTGTTTTGTATAACGGCATTATAATGTTGGCTGTTTTATTTTCAATCCCCTTTTTGATAATCCCTAGCATGGAATTGGCCTTCTTCACCGCTGCCACACATTGGGGAGACACCTTCATGGAGCAGTCCACCAACACACCAAGATCTCTTTCCTGATCCGTCACGGATAACTCAGAGCCCATGACTTGATAGATGAAGTTTGCATTTTTTGCCCCAATATGCATTACTTTACATTTGGTTACATTAAAACGCATTTGCCATTTCTCAGCCCATTCCCCCAGTTTGGAGAGATCCTTCTGGAGCTCTTCACAATCTTCTCTGGTTTTTACCACATGGAAAAGTTTTGTGTCATCTGCAAACTTGGCCACCTCACTGTTTATCCCTGTCTCCAGGTCATTTATGAACAGATTGAAAAGCACCGGTCCCAGGACAGAGCCCTGGGGCACACCGCTTTTCACTTCTCTCCATTGTGAAAATTTCCCATTGACACCTACTCTTTGTGTCCGGGATCTCAACCAGTTCTCAATCCATAAGAGGACCTGCCCTCTTATCCCCTGACTGTGCAATTTTCTCAGCAGCCTTTGGTGAGGGACTGTGTCAAAAGCCTTTTGAAAATCCAGATAGACTATATCCACCGGTTCACCCAAATCCACGTGCCTGTTGACCTTTTCAAAAAATTCTAAAAGGTTTGTAAGACAAGATTTACCCTTACAGAAGCCATGCTGATTTTCTCTCAGCAAGGTTTGTTCTTTTATGTGTTTTAAGATTTTCTCTTGGATGAGGCTTTCCACCATCTTCCCTGGGACAGATGTAAGGCTAACTGGCCTGTAGTTTCCCGGGTCCCCCCTCCTTCCTTTTTTAAAAATAGGTGTGACATCTGCTATCCTCCAGTCCTCCGACACTGTTGCCGTTTTAAGAGACAAGTTGCATATAACCGTTAAGAGATCTGGAATTTCATTTCTCAGTTCCCTAATAACCCTTGGGTGGATGCCATCTGGGCCCGGTGACTTGTTAATCCTCAATTTATCAATTAGTCCTAAAACCTCCTCTCTTTTAACCTGTATTTGATTTAATTCTTTAGTCAAGAGGGGCGGCTCAGGCAGCGGAATCCGCTCAAGGTCCTCTGTCGTGAAGACAGACGCAAAGAACTCGTTCAATTTCTCTGCAATGTCCAAGTCCTCCTTAACCTCCCCTTTTCCTCCCTTACCATCCAGAGGGCCAACTGGTTCTCTGGCAGGTTTTCTACTTCTAACATATTTAAAGAAGCTTTTATTATTACCCTTTATATTGCTAGCCATTCGTTCCTCAAAGTCTTTCTTTGCCTCCCTTATCATCTTCTTACATTTCTTTTGCCAGAGTTTGTGTTCCTTTTTATTTTCCTCATTTGGGGAGGATTTCCATTTACAGAAGGACCTCTCCTTGTGCTTTAGAGCCTCTCTAACTCCACTCGTTAACCATGCCGGTGTCCTCTTGGACTTAAATGAGCTCTTCTTTCTTTGTGGTATGCACTTGTGCTGGGCCTCTATTATTGTTGTTTTAAACAGGCTCCATGCACTCTGAAGAGATTGGATTCTTCTAACCCTCCCCTTCAGTTTCTCTCTAACTAGTTTCCTCATCTGAGGGAAGTTTGCCCTTTGAAAATCAAGGGTTTTTATGTCTGATTTGGTTGACACTCTTCCTCCGACATGCATGTCAAAGGTAATTGCAGCATGGTCACTGTTCCCCAGAGGCTCAGTGACATTCACATCCCTGATGAGGTCCTGAGTATCACACAATATTAGATCCAGAGTTGCCTGTTCTCGGGTGGGCTCCATGACAAGTTGCTCTAAGGCACAGTCATTCAGCAAGCTCGCATTGGCCCAGTCAATGTGGGGATAATTAAAGTCCCCCATGATTACTATCCTATCCCTCTTAGCCACCTCCATGATTTCTCTCCTCATTTCAAGGTCCCCCTCAAGTTTTTGATCTGGTGGACGATAGAATACTCCAACTATCACATCACTCTTTGGACCTGCTAGTTTAACCCATTTACATCTCTCCATGTGGGGGTGGTTTGGTACAAGATAGCACAAGAAAAACTTCTACCAATCCTGAACACCAAACCTTGGAGATACACAGAACTGCAAGAAATATCCATTTGCAGTAAAAATATATAGAACCAGCGTTCATGGAAATGACTAGATATGTGGTATAGAGGGTACGTGGACACAGGATTCAACTAACATCCTATAAGCACCTCTAGATTTACTGTGGCCATGAAAACACAGTTGTGTTTAAATACCCCCTGTTCACTCTTTTCTTCTCTGTGACAGCCTTGTTGTAAGTAGATTGGCAAAGCAATGCTGATCGACTTGACAACTGTGGGCCAGGGAACAAATGGGCCAAGTTTACTATAAACAGATACTGAGTGGACCTTTTTGGTTTAATTTTTCCCCCCTGAAAAAAAAATTCTCAGAACCCCATAATGGTTATGGCATAACCCAATGAAACAATGAAATACAAGAAGCATTGTGGTAAGGTTGTGTTTCTTAAAATCAATTAAATTAGTCAACCCTTTCACTCAGACCTCTGGTGTTCTTATTGGGGGGTCCTTGCATGGTAATTCATTTAAAGTTCATTATAAGAAAGTTATGTAGCAACTGTTGGCTTCATGAATTCTTCATCTCCATCATTCCCTCATGTGCAAGTACGAGCAGCAAACTGAAATAATTTACCATATTTTTGTCTATAAGACGCTGCCGTGTACAAAGCAAAAAGGGGGGTGAGCCGTGTGGCCAAGTACATGGTATCCCACCCACATTTTGATCCCCAAATTAACAAAATGGGAAATTGGGGGGGGGAGATACACAAAGGCTGATACTTCACATCCATCTCATCGCTGTTCGCGGTCCCGCTTGGGACCAGTACAAAGTAATCTTACCGCACGTCCAGAACTGCAATTTAAGCGGGATGAGAGATTCCCCTCCCTGGCCTCAGGAATATGCTCGCCGTGCTTCTCGTTCTGAGACAAGAGCCCGTGAAGTCACGCTCATCATGGAACGAGTGACGACAGGAGCAGAATCTATCTAGTGGCAGGAGCGCAAAGAGACATTCGCCAGTAAATTCCCTATGGAGTTGGCAATGCAGTAAATAGCTTTTAAAAGACAAATGCATCGAAATTTGCTCCGTAACGCATTGAAGGCAAGGCTTCGGAGAATCAAAACATCGAAAAACAGAAGGTCGGGCCAAAAAAAAAAACCCCGGAGAACAAAGGCATGGAATTTCACATCTCATCACGGAACGAGGACGGGCATTAACAGTCATGCCGGTATCATCAATCACACCCGTGCATACATGGGAACAGGGACAGAACCAGAAGAAGACCACGTGACCACGACCAACATCAATAAGCAACAAACTTCCTCCCGGGACGAGAATGGAAGTGAAGTAACCGTCAAACTGATGTCAGTGAATGAGCTGAGCAGAGTCCCTGCCCTGCTCTGGTTTCCCTTCCCATTTGGGTTTTCCTACACACACACACACACACACACACACACACACACAAACCTTGCTGGTTTTCCTTTCTGGGCTTTCACTGTCCTCCATCATTCCAAAATGCCTCTGCTTTGTTTTTTGTTTGTTTCTTTTGCAGAAATGTGAGCCATCTTCCTCTTTTCTGTGGAGAAAGCCTTGGGGTTGAGCAGCCCATTAATTAAAAAGTGCCTTTCCCTGCTCTGATTTCTGCAAAAAGACAGCTCAGATGTCTGCAAAATAACAGCATGGTCAGTTTGGCTTCTCTTCACCCCACCCATTGGGAGAGGCTTGTTTCCATGTATACAACACCTCTTTTTTGTCATGATTTCGGGGGGGGGGGGGGGGGCATCATATACATGGAAAAAATACAGTACTTTCAGTCTTCAATAAGCTACAACTTTCTATTGCACCTAGGCTCAGGAAAATAGGTTTATTTTGCACAACTAGTTCAAGCAAGCCTAAATCAAGCTATGGTTTCAGGTCACACTTTCTTTGAACTATCCACGGTGGCCATGGCATCTTCCCAAGTTCAAATACATTGGGGGCTTGTGCCTTGTTCAAAATTAGAAGTGTGTGTTTGCAGTGTCCTTCGAAAACATATGAAGAAGAAAGAGGAAAGGAACTGAGGCCTTGGGGAGGGCTGGGCTCATGTGAGAAATAGTCATACATTTCAAGATGGTGCTGGCTTAATTTGATTTCTTTTTTTCCCCTGTCACTCTTCCCAGGATGGTTCCCACACCTGAAAATATGTGTTTAGCAATTTATTTTTGGGGTCTGGCCTCCTTGGGTCTTGGAGATAGAGGAGATTTATTTGGGAAGAAATGTAAATAATAGCACCTTATGGCAGAACTTGTGAGAAGATTTCCCGCCCCCCTCCCCTTCCTCAAGGTATCTCCTTCCCATTTAGTGTTTGCTGGACAAGGAAGTTTTCTCTCACAAATGCCCAAAGCCTGGGCTACCACCATATGAATCCTGAAACAATACTTGGGGTTTATGGCTTATCCATCATTATGGGGAAGGGGATTTCGGTTTTCTTCTGCACCCTCTCACTGCATCGTTGCTATTTCTGAATTCCCCAATACTCTTCTAAGATCTGAACTCTAGTAGAGATGTGAAGGCCCGGGGGGGGGAACGGAAAAAACTGGGGGGGGGATTTTTCCATTGTTGCTTTTCCTGAAGCCTTTTTCGTTTTTTTCCGAAAAATTGAAAAAAGAAAAAGAAAAAAGGATTATGAATGTTTTATTTTAACATGGTGAATAAAATATTCTAAGACAGAATATTTTCCTAATCATTTCTTTAAAATATGAATAGTATCAGATTATTCTGATTTCGGTACACTGAGGACAAGCAAGTCCTAAGTGACAAACTGAACTTTCCAATGCAAGAACAAGATGCATTTCTTCCTCTAAAAGGTGCTGCTATTGTCACAAGAAAAATAGTTCTGATTAAACTTCATGCCCATTCACTGAAACTTAGTCCCACTCCCTTCTATACATTTCCCCCCTCTTCAGTTCTTTTTATGAGGAGATCTTTATTTTATTTTTATTTAACACTGTAGACAGGAAATATGAATAATTGTTAATCCTGGATTTTTAAACATTGTTTTGTAGAGGGGTTTCTTGTTCCACATAAACTAGTAAACAGTTCAGGATATTGTTTCTCCATTTGTTACTTACAATTACAAATACACATTATTTAAAAAGTAAATTCTGTTTGTAATAATTTATATTTTAATATGCTAATTGTGATAATTTTATGCCACGTCAAATTGTTCATAGTCATATTTTATGTTCCTAAAGTAACAGGATGACTTTCTAGCTGTAAAATGGGGTGGAGACTGCTAATGTGGCATTTTTTTTTCAGTCTTTCCAAAAATGGGGTTTTTTTTCCGAGCTTCAAAATTTCCAGAAATTTTACATCTCTACACTCTAGGTGATAAGTCTCCCCTGACTGTTGCAGTCCAAATTGGATGTCACCTCTTTGGAGTCCAATTTGGGCAGGGAGCCCAGCCACCCGCAACCCTGCAAGGGAGTGCCTCCCAGCCCCTCAGGGAGTCCATAAACAACCCTGGGCTGTCCTCTGCCATGCTGATCAGCATAAATAAATCAGAGCAAGAAGAAAGGGAGGAAGAAGAGTAAATAAGTACTTTTATTAATGAAGAAAGGAAATTGGCAAGGAGGCCAATAACATGATGGGGAAAATGCAAAGTTATGCATAGTGAGGCAGGAACTAGACTAGAATTTTCCGAGATTGTCCCCCTACTCTAGAGAGTGCCCAGAGTCTTTTAATTTTCAAAGCATTTGGCCTATCAAAGTGAGAAGAAGAGGACAACCTATCCAAGGATGTCCTCTTCCACTATATGAGAGAAGGAGGTTCTTTTTTACAAATGCTGAAGTAGATAGGTCACTGGCCTAAGCACAGTTGTTCTTATGACAATGCATTAGGTACAAGGGTGACAAAACTGCATGAGTAGCATTTCTATTTATTTTGTGCTCATTGTGTTAGCCCTTCCCCCCTCCCGCCCCTTTGAATTTCAAATAATGCCTAAGCCTACCTTTTGTGCTGTTAAAAGAAATGCCCCTGAAAATCCTCTTTACAAAACATATTAGCCTAGATTCAATTGCTAGTTCCAATAAGGGTAAATCTATAGAATCCATTGCTGAATAGTCAAGTCAATAAATGTGCAAGTGCCACTGATTCAATAGGTTTACTCTAGCTAGCATTAGCAACTGTATTGAGGACACTGTAATACTGTATAGATAATACTGTATCGATAATCCCATGGGCCCCATAGTATCCATATTTTTTAGAAATGGCCCTCAAAATGGTGACACCTAAACAAAGCAGTTGAATTGTTCTCTTCAACAACCTTCTTCTTGAATTGCCCAGAAGAGATCAGGAAAGCATGCAATTATGTGACAGGCAGTTGCTTCTAAACGCCAAATTCTCATCTGTGCTCATTTACCAAATGTCAAAATAATCCATGTGATTGCTTACATTGGTAGCTTGTATGAAGTCTACAGATGGGGGAGGTAACTATTTCTCCATGAAAGCAACCATATGAAAATATGGTTCATCACCAATCTACAGAATGCAATCTGGGTACCAGAGGCACTAAGTATATTTGCATGGGACCAAAACTAGATCCATACTTATTCACTAACTAACTGCCACCTTGTTTTATTTAGGACACTCAGAATGACATGGTTCAACAGGCTGTTCCTGTGTTTTCCCAATATCAGAAAATTTCATTTACATTAGAATAACATCACTTAGCAACAGTGCTACAATGCGCCCCCTCATCTCTTATAATTATTCATTTGTCATTTGGCTAATTATATAATTGTTCCATGGTTCATTCAGCTAAGGGCAACCCATTAACATTATGATTTCTGTCCAGACCCATTCCTTTGTGGACCAAAATGTAGGTGGCTTCAAAAAAGCATAGGGAATTATAGAAAGGTTTTAGGCGTTTTTCTGATCTCACCCACTTGCTCTCAAGAGCCATTAGCCATTAGGTATGGTGTGGGTGCTTATGAAGCTCAGGTCCATGCAGGAACTTCAGTTTATTCAGTTCTGCCATGGAGGGAGACATTTTAAAACAAGACTTTTAAAAACCTACGCAAACAAGGCAGCACCATAAGAGAAAACATGGGAGGTATTCTCCTGCCCCTCACAAGTGTATCCGCTTTTCCTGCAAGTTCAGCACTGTAAGCAATGTAGTTTTTTTTTTAAAGGTCATTAGGTATAAAAGCAAAGCAAAGTGTTCTGCTTATATACCACCCTATAGTGGTTAAAGCACTCTCTGGATGGTTTACAATTTAATTATGCAGGCTACACATTGCCCAGCACCACCACCAGCATGCTAGGTACTCATTTTACTGACCTCGAAAGGATAGAAGGCTGAGTCAGTCATAAGCTACTGATTGAACCCCAGGTCGTGAGCAGAGTTTTAGCTGCAGTTACGGCTGTTTAACCACTGCGCCACGAGGCTCCTCTATAATAAGTATAGAGAAAGCTGGTAATATGCCCAGAGAAATAAACCATTCTGCACAGCAGAATCATTACTGTATACCCAAGGTGTGGTTCTTTTCTATGCCACAGAAAAGAGGGTATTATAGCCTTTGAACTCCCTTGTACTTTTCTGCTGATTTTCTTCAGCTGTCGGTACTGATGAAATAATGAACTTTTCCAGCTTAAGTAAACAGTAAATCAATCAAGTGTAGCTTTCCCGTGATTATAGAACAAAGCTTGTATAACAGGAATGGTGACAGAACGCGCTGAGGAGGATAAACTCACCTCTCCTTCCAATGGATTCTAGGATGGAATAAGCCATATACCACGGGCCATATATTGGGAAAATTCTGTGTCAAGTACACAGAGTGCAATAAGACTGAGTGGTTGCTAGTGGGTTGTGGGTGGGGTGGGCAAGGGAGACTCGGCCAATTTCATTGTGCATGTGTTGTATATTGACAATAAAGGTATTATTATTATGATGAAAGGTCCGGGCTGCTTTGTTTTCTTTTTCCACAATGTACCTTTTGCTAGCAAAGTCACTACCATTATAAAGTAGCACATTCCTGCAAGATGATTTTGAAAATCATAAGTGGTTGTTGCAGAGAGTGTAGTGATAGAAATACCCTTTTATTTATTTATTTACTTACTTACTTACTTACTTACTTACTTACTTATTTATTTATTTAGCTTATATGCCACCCACTACCCAAAGGTCTCTGGGCGGCTTACAATCAAAGGAATTAAATCAGTTAAAACATCAAAATGTCAATAAATAATTGAAACAATTAAAACATTACAATAAAGTATGTCGATAGATTGTCCCCAAGTGCCAGGATGGTGTTATATATTTAATTTCTAAGATTACAAATAGAAAGGGGCACAAACCAAACTATAAATCAAGGAGAACTATGGTTCGTAGTTCAGTTCAGGGATCCTGTTGTGCCAAAACTAAATGAAGCACCGAACTTTTTTCTTCTCTGCACTTTTTTTTTTGGCAAAATGGATGCCCTGCCCCCTTTTTGATGGCCCCATCACCTCACTACCTGGCCCTGCCACTGCCTACTCTATGTCCTATAATATCATCTTTAGAGACAAGGGGCTAGAGAGCCAGGTCTGCTGTCTCTAAAGATAGCAGTCGCAAAGGACAACTAGGAGGAGATGGCAGGCAGCCGAGGAGGTGGAGGCATTAGATTCTCCTCCCCAAAGCATCAAATGGGGAAAACAACAAACCACTATCTGGTTTATTCTTCTGTGGTTCCTGGGTGGTTTGTGGCTAGCTAGCCATGAACCACAAACCACCCTGATTCATCATTATTCCAGTTCGTGACCATCTCTAATTACAAACCAAAGTACAGACACGTGTGATTGCTTTATTACTACTGTCTGCTTTTACTGAAAATAACCATTTTAAACTACATAAGGATCTTATCTCTCTGCTTCTTGCATCACCAAGATAGAATATAATATAGAGGTAGAAATCCCTGGATGGACTTTGTATGGACACCTGGTTTAGCATAGTCTAGAGAACCATTCTCATGAAAAACTTACCATACAAACTCTGAGCACAAAAAAAAGATTTGAACAGATACATCTTTGACAATTTGGATTCCTTTTATCTAGTATAATAATCTATAGCAAAAAAATTTTAAACTAGGAAAAGAATGTATCAAGTGATTTTGATCTTTTTCTTGTGATACCCTTTTCTACTTCCCTTTCATTTGTTTTGAACAAGCCTGTGTTTTTATAACAATAGTTTTTTAAAAAAAAACTCCCAGGACTATCCATTTTTAAAGGAAAAAGGGAGAACCAGGAGACTTGTGATTCAAGGCCCAGAGTCCCCAATAAATAACAACAGTAAATTCCAAAGTGTTTATGCAGTCAAACATTGAGTTTAGGGGGAGGGAGGGAACACTTTGAATCCAAAGCAAAAGGCCAAAAGCACAGCTAAAAGCATGCACACATGCCCAACAATGAGTGAAAAAACAGCACTTCTAATCTGCTCTTCAGCCTCCAATCAACCCACGGTGCTTCCTTAGAAAAACAAGACGAGGCAGGATATGCTAATGGTTGCAGCTGACATGGCTGTTGGATGCCCATATCACGCTGCCCTGGTCTATCCCTTTTCTCTCTGTCCCCATTAGCGACATGTCGATGCCTACATGTAATACCTAAGCTGTTTTAAGTTTTATTTCATCCCAGGAAGATGAAATAAATATAAACAAGAAATGAAATTAAAGTGGTATGAGCGGCCAGAGTTTTGCAAGGAAAAAGATGCCATGTGCCCAATTCTAACTGGCCTGGCAGCACTAGAGGCAACAATCCTGTAGTTGTAGAGCAGAGCTATGCACAGAACACCAGGCTCAAAATTTCCAGCCACCCTAAGCATCCTTGCCCACTGAATTTGGTGGATCATGGGAAGTATGCTTAATATCTTAATTTTAAAAGAAGAAAACACAAGTGGTGAGAAGCAATTTTTAAGCACATGAACACAACTGGCTCTATGTAATTTTTTTTTCTCCAGCAAAGAACAGACTAGACTCCTTCTGAAAAATATACAGTCTTCCTGTTATCTGAAGATAGGTGGTGGCACACACAGCATCACCCTTCCCACGGTTTCTATAAGGTAGAGAGAGGAAAAAGAAAACCCATTGCCTAAACAGTCTGTTAAAGAAGAAACAATAATTGAACAGACATACACATGCTTCTTTGTAGGTTTAGTTAACCATAGCAAATACAAGGCAGATGATTTCAGTGGGTTTTAAAAAATTCAGCGCCAGATGCAATAAATGTTTTTTGCAAGCAGAATGAGCAGATCTTTGCAGAAGTTTGGAAGTGTTTATCCAGGTGTTTTCCTTGGTGACCTACTTAGAATGGCAGGGTTGTGACAAGTAAGACAGGCTAGAGTTTCTTACACCGGTTCCCAGTTCAAGACACAAGAATGCAGATCTGAAAGACTGAATTGTTGCCTTGTGGTGGCCTGAGAAGGCAGCCATCCCCTGCAGAGCAAACTCTTCTGATTCACCAAGTCATCATTCTGCCCGATGAAATGTACAATAATGACAGGACAGCCTCACTGATCAGTGAGAAAGCTGATCAGATCTCCATCTCAAGGTGGAGGAAAATCAATGGTTTTTTTAACAATCAAAATGATTTAAATAACTACTTAATTGTTTTAATTGTTTAAAAAAATCAAAAAACACAATTTTTAAGAATTTAAATTGCGATTTAGATGATGATTTAAATGAAGTTACTATAAATTGTCTTGCTCCATTTTCACCACCACTACGCATGCCTTTTGGAAACAAAGTACTAAAGAGTTTGATGCAGAAATGATAGCTAACAAATGAAGCCTCAAATATTATATATGTATTAATCCTTATTGCACATTAAATACATTAATTAGTCTCAAAACCACATTTTATGTTACAGGCTAGGCACCAGTCTAGATGAAATTATCTGGAAGTTGAGTCACAGCAACTAAACTTCTTCTCCTGAGAGACTGAAACATTTCACTGCTCATCCAAACAGCTTCGTCAGTCTGTTTGGATGAGCAGTGAAACGTTTTAATCTCTCAAGAAAAGAAGTCCCGTTGCCGTGACTCAACTTCCAGATAAACTCACCCGGATGATTGAGAATCTTCACAGGCATAGATGAAATTATATTAGTGTTACAGAGATGGGAACCAGGGGATGGCAAAGAAGACTACATGCTTCATACACACATCCCTCCCAAGGAGCCAGTACTAAATAAATAAACTGGTTTAAAACAAGATGCTGCAGTTTGGGGTTCTGGAAGCCTCAAGGAGTGACAGTTTTTGCTGTAAGGGTTGGGAGGTACCACCTTAGCCAACAGAAAACACCAGGAATAGACGTTTGGGGTTTGTGGGGGAGGTTGGCATGAACAAAGGCCAATAATGGAAGAGAAATATTTCCCAGGCCAATCAATGCTGCCCACCCCTACATTAGGCCTTCCTGACTGAGACATCAGACCTTTAAAGGAAACAACTGTAGTCATCAAAACATTTTTCTATGGTCTGGTAACAACATATTCAAAGCCAAATGGGTGAAAGCTTTACTTCCTATCAACTGTGCAAGCATTGCTGCCTGTCACAATGCCTGTGCTGAAGGCACAACTTGAAATGCAGAGAATTTTATGATATATATACAATCATTTAGTCCCTCAGAAATTCAAGCTATTTTGGCTGAATGTGCAGGGCCTTCCAGTTGTTAATGCTATCCTGACTTATTTGGATAACATTGTCTATCAGATTAAGTAAAAACACTGCATATTTTAACTGCATGGATATTATTTCAAACTGATTTTTTGTTTTGTTTCATGCAGGTCCATTAGAAGAAACTTCCTGGCATAAATATTCAGCAACATGCTTTCTCTTTACAACTGTACTAGCCACAGAAGCAAAGCAAAAGCAAAGTGTGCTGCTTATATGCCTCCCCCTAGTGCTTAAAGCATTATCTGGGCAGTTTACAGTAGGACCCCTGTAACCACTGATTCATTATTCACTATTCAGTTATCCATGGTTGGCAGATGAAAAAATTAAATAAATAACTCAGCAGCCACAAAGCAAGCTACTGTCACAAACAGCAGCTGTAAAGCAAGCTACTGTCATAAACAGCAGCCGTGAAGCAAGCTACCGTCACAAACCAGCAGTATGGGAGGGGTTAGTGTTCTCTCTTATCCACAGTTTTCGTTATCCATAGGAAGGCCTGGAACCGATCCCCAGCGGATACCGTAGTCCTACTGTATTTATATAGGCTACACATTGCTCCCCCCACCCCCGGACAAGCTGGATACTCATTTTATTGACATGGGAATGAATGATAGAAGACAGAGTGAACCATGAGCCATGTAGTAACGAGGATACTGTGCCATCAAATCAATTCTGGCTTATGGTGACCCTTTCCAGTTTAGTAGGTATAAAGTACTCACTCAGAAGCAGATTGTCATTCGCTGCTTAGGGCACTCAAGGGCTGGGCAGCCTTCCCAAAAGCTGGCTCTTGTCTTGGAAGGCAGTAGAATAGCCAAGCAATACCATGATTAGGTAGATAGTGTAAACAACTCAGAAATCCATCCTGGTCCCTTGAAAGACAAAGCCTCTGTATGTTGATGCAGCCTCTTCTGCATGTGGCTAAACCAAGGGTAGGCAAATTGTGACTTGCAAACTGAATGCAGTCACCAGCCCCTTTTCTCTCCAATTAATCTGATGAGCTCCTTTTTGAAAGAAAAATATTTCTGTGGTGGGCATGAATTAGGTGTAACCCTCTGAAATCTGGGTAGGGGTGTCCCACCCTCAGATCTATGGATGATTCCCACATCTTTTCAGAACTATCCGCATATACTTGCATATATGGTGAAGGATGCTACCCTTTTTCCAGGGTGATGATATCAGATTCTGTTGGGGTTTTACAATATTTGCAACCCTGAGGGCTATGTGTAGTTTGTGTGACTGAGAGGGACTTTTCAGGCCTGGGGTGATTCTTTCTCTACCAAGCATTAACCAAATGTTCGTTCTAACCTTTGAATTTAGAGGGTTCTTTCCTTCTGTTTCCTCGGTTGGTGGCAGTTGTTTGTTTGCTGTTGATCTCTTTGGTCACTTGGTACTAAGGAGGTGTGCAGTAAAGAAAGAAACATACAGAGGCCTGTAATTTCAAGCAACTGTAAATAATAAAATCCTTTTTATTCTTTCTCCTACAAGTATCTCTGAGAGAGTTATTGAGAGTTTAAGTGCCAGTTAATGAGAAGGGGGTGAACTACAGGGGTCTTTGTACTCTGTACTATTGTGTAACTAAAGAGAGTTTTACCAGAAAGCTGAAACTCTGAAACACATACAGCCGCCATTTTCAGACTATGGAATGAAGCAGGCCAGTCTTTTTGTCTTTGTTTGAGGCAGCAAAATGTCCTGTTTGGGTCAAGTGTTTTCTGCCTGCACCCTATCCACTGAGCCACTCTAGAGTCCACATCATCATCTCCAAGGTATAAATGAATATAGAAGTTAACCTAGGCAGGCACTCCCTCTATTGACTCCTTCTCTATGAAATAAACCCCTCTGCAGAGTCTATCATTTTAATGAAACATTCTCATTTTATCCTCACTTATTCTTACATCTGTTGGAGGAACAAACAAGTTTATTCTTGCATTTGTTCACTTTTGAGTGAAATCCAGATCAGATTAAATGGAATACAAAAGCTCAGCTACACCAGCTGGCACTTTCTAAGCAACAAATGGCAGTCCAACATCTGTTTTTCCTCTCTGTATAGCAGATTAGACAGATACCTGCAAGAGCACACAGAGAAAATGGGCAAATGAAAGGCATCACATTGAGGCAGGGGGTTAGATGCAGAAATGGACTATGTGGGGTTCCAAGTCTGTAGAGCGACAAAAGGGCAAGTAATCAATTATGCACATACATCTCTAGTTGGTACAATGCAACAGCAACAACCACATTATTTGCCCAGTACAATGGTACCTCTACTTACAAGTTTAATCCATTCTGAATGCATGCTCTTAAGTCAAACTCTTAAGTAGAGCAGCCTTATCTAAAAAATAAAAATTAAAAAATAAAAAATAAAAAATAAAAAATTATAAGTAAAGCAGACAGCATCTAAAATTTGTAAGGCAGCAGTTAAAACAACGTAAAACAACAGTTTTTCGCTCTCAAGTCGAATTGCTCTTAAGTCGAGCCACTCGTAAGTAGAGGTACCACTGAACATTAAAGCAAAAGCCCTCTCTTTTTTAAACGGAATTACCTCTGTGACACAGCAAACAGAAACACAGCACCTGTAAGTGCAAAAATGTATGGGCACCATTAATCTAAATCCAAAAGGTAAACACTGATGGGAAATGTCACACTGCAGTTCAATTTTATGCCTGCAAAAAGGATTCAGATTGCATACGACAATCAGAAGCAAGTGGTAAAATAAAAAATGGCTCTCTCCAACATCTTGAATGGCTTTAAAGAGGGAATGAATAAATGAATGGCAGATACAACTATTAATCACTATAGGTAGGTATATACTTATACCTAAGTATCACTCTAGTGCCGGTATGTATATACCTGGCAAAGACATGCAGGAGAGTTCTGCTTCAATCATCTCCTACTTTTAGGCTCCCCGGAGGCATCTGGCTGACCCCAGTGAGAGCAGAATGCTGGACTAGACAGGTATTTCTTCTCACCCAGAGGGGCTCCTCCTGCGTTCTAAAAAAAATGGAGTGCATTCAATAAAGCTGGTACAACTTTCACCACTGAAGAAAGTGGCCTGTTTATATAGAATGTAAAGGACGATGATATAACACAGATCTTTATGCTAGTATTATTTTATTTTTACTGAAGGGATCCAACAACATTTACAAATTGTATTCTGTTCCATATTGTAACAAGCAGGAATAATCACATGTGGGACATCGTACAAATGCAATGTTTTAAGTCGGTGTGTTCCAGGCATGCAACAGAGACACCAGAAAATTGCACCAATGTATAGAAATGAACTTTCCCTGTTTCATATTGCTTTTCCATGAGCAGACAGAGGTATGACCAAGAAAGAAATGATGAAGCACATGTCAAGGCCACTTCAAACACAAAAACCCAAGAATTAATTCGAATGTATGAGAGACATGTACTCATGCCGAGATTCTGCACAGCATGACCATCTTAAACCATGCCTTGTTGTGCCACATCTGACCCTTTCTTCACACCAGCGTACCATATCAATCAGGCAGCCATGTAGCCTCTGGGCAGCAGCAAAACCAACACAAACTCTACTGTGACATTGATGAAACTGCCCCCACCTATGTAACATGGATCCGTGCAAACTTGACATAATGGCAACAAGTATCTCAGAAGTAGCCGCCGTATCATGAGCACTGGTCCTTAGAATAAGCCTCATTAGGTTCCTGTAATGCAGCTGGAAAGGCAGTTTTCAACTGCAGACGGCACTTGAGATGCCCAAGCACACTGAATTAGTCCTGCCCTGACAGTCTCAGCAAATGAACACCCACCTAGCCCGGCTGATTCATCTGCAGGCTATGGGCAGAAGGAACAAAGCTCAAGGGCCCTTATTCAAGCCATTCATTGCATGCCAGGAGAATGCTGGAGTAAGAGGCAAGGCTGTCAGCACGGATTAGCCGTTGTCTCTTTGACAGCATTTCATCTTAATGAAAGATGTTAAGAGGCGACAACAACCAAGCCCATGACCCCTCTGCGCAAATACGAAATCAGGAGTTTGGAGGGGAGCAAAGGAAGATCATGAGGCCGGATGGCTGTGGGAGATTAAGGCAGCCTTCATGAAAAGTTGATTGCTGGAGACAATGTTCTGTCTTGGACTGCAAACCCTCTTCTATTGTTTGAGATTCCTTCCGCGACAGCTGGAAAAGAGCATTCTTCCTTTAGTACGATGTCATCCTTTCCAAATCCCTCTGTTTTCTTTGGAGCCAGAATTAAGTGTCCTTGTTTAGCAAGAGCCCCCAAACAAAATGTCTGAGGAAAACAAGGGGAAAGGAGGAAGACTTTTGCCAAATATATAGTATAAAACATTTTCCAAATATCACCCTGCCTCTGTAGCATTCAGCCAGGCTCATAGGCACTAGATGAGAGAATGGCAAAGTTATGCAATTTATGCAAGACTACAACCAAGAATATAACTAAGAATAACATCATTATAGAATAGTAGAGAGACAATATGGTGCCAAGCATAGAATGTGAAGCAGAACTCACGGTTCAAATCCATGTTTGTCCATGGAAAGTGGTAGGAATGTTTTTTTTAAAGCACCCTTCCTTACACATCTAAATGAATCCATGATCTCATGAGTCAACATCCCCGTATACATTGATTCATATGAGCGTACCCTAATTGTGGCATACTATGTTAAAGCAAGTGATACAGCAGTGATGGCAAACCTTTTAGAGACCAAGTGCCCAAACTGCGATTCAAAACTCACCAATTTTTTGCAAAGTGCCAATACAGCCATTTAATCTGAATATAGGTGGCTGTGAAGGGGCAATGTCGGGTGCCCATAGAAATGGCTACGAGTGCCACCTTTGACACCCGTGCCATACGTTCGCCAGCACTGTGATACAGTATTATAGGCCTATTTGAATCATTAGATATTATGACGGGGTCGACTAACCAAACCCATATTCATTTAGTGGGCTTGCCCCATTCTAGCCTGATTTAGGACACAAAATAGCAGGATTATGCCTGAAGAATCTATCACTGATTTCAATGAGACACACAGTAATTTAAATTTGATATACTGTATATACATACTTAAACTTGCAGATACTGTACAGTAATACCTAGATTTACAAGTACAGTGGTACCTTGGTTTACAAGCATAATCCGTTCCGGAAGCATGCTCATAAACCAAAATACTTGTGAATCAAAGCAAAATTCCCCATAGGAAATAATGTAAACTTATCCATTCTGGGCTTCTAGTTTCCATCATTTCCTATGGGGCTATTTGCTTTGGCCAGTAGCCGCAGCAGTCTCCAGAGCTTGCCCTGGGCCCAGCACTGCACAGGGTGTGCTGCAGAGTCCTGGTTTAAGCTCCAGAGGCTCAGTGCAGGCCCACCATATGGCCGGAAAGTCACTTCCTGTCAGTGCTGGGCCTGCCCAAATGTCCCGGAGGCCCATTCCGGGATATCACCAGGCCGGCGGAGAGCCCCCGAGGCCACTTCCAATCCACCGCTCCAGCTCCAAAAGCCCTGCACAGGCCCACCGTGCAGCCTGGAACGAGCTGGTCTGCGCTGAAGTAACCCTTGCTGATAACCTGGAGCAAGACTCACAAACCAAGGCAAAATGTTATTAAAATTTTTGCTGGGTTTGCAAAATGCTTGCCATCCAAGGTACTTGTAAACTGAGGTACCACTGTACCTCGGTCTATGAGTGTTTTGCAAGATGTGCAAACATTTCTTCTAAATTTCACCTTGATCAAAGAGCAATGTCTTGCAATACAAGCCCTGGAGCACGTCACAAGATCACATGAGCCAATGGTGGGTGTCTCTCTCTCTCTCTCTCCCTGCTGGATTGTGGGTGATTGTCTGAAACGTTCCCTCTCAGGCAAGCGTCAAAACCAGGGGGAGGAGAGAGGAAAGGAGGTCTCCCTTGCACCAGTCAGGAACATTTTTAAAGGAGAGTGCAGGTTACAGGGTTAGGGTTATTTGTTTTCTTTATATTAATATTCTTATACAATTTGTTTTCAATATCCTTTCTCATTTTTCAAACCATTTCTAGTAATGGGGGAGCTAGTCAATGGTGTATAGGGCTACAAATTGCACATTATTTATTGTCACATTTACAGAGTAAAATCCAGTTGTTAGTCTCAAGCAGAGCAGATTCCGCAGCCAGATACCTAAACCATGGTGTGAATGTGGACTTCTAGCCAAACTCTTTTGTGAGTATTGGCATTTTGTCTTTACAGTATGTGGTCTATGGGCACCCAGAATGAATCATCCGAGTTTCCATTATTTCAAATGGGGAAATTTGTTTTGATATATGAGTGCTTTGGTTTACAAGCTGGTTTCCGGAACGAATTATCCTCGTAAACCAAGGTATTACTGTATATGTTCTATATATGCAAAACAGCCAAATGCTACTGATACTACTTTTTCTGCACTGGAGGAAAGAGGAGGAGTCATGTGCAAAAAAGGGCTTATCCAGTTAGAGAAGTAACTGTTCAAGCTGCTTTTTAATAGAAATATCACTACTGTCATCATACAGATGGCACTATCCAGGGCTTCTAACTGTATATACAGTGGACGGCCAACTTACGTGCCGCTTGACTTGCAGCATATTTGACTTGCATCCACTAGAAGCCTGTTAGACTTGCGCCGCGGGCTCTGACTTACGGCTCGGAACCCCAGCGCAAGGCCCCAGAATCGGGCAGCAGCCAGGACCCAGCATCGCAGCTGCCTCCTCCAAACTGCTCCTGCCTTCTTCCTCTTCTCCAGCAGCAGCGGTTTCGGCGAGACCAGCTCCGAGCATCTAGAGGCTGCACCCCAACCTTTCCGCCTGCCAAGGTCCCAGCCTTCTTCCTCTCTTCCGGTAGCGGCTTCGGCGAGGCCAAGGAGCTCGAGGCTGGCCTCGCTGGGAGCCGCCACTGCCGCTGGAGCACAGCGAACACCAGAGCAGGCCCGGCCTTCCTTCTCCTCCTCCTCCTCCTCTTCCTCCCAGCCAGGCCGAACTCCGCCCGAGTGAGCGCCCAGCTCTGCCCCGGGCTAGGCCCGCTTCTCCCCGCCACCTTGTTCCACCTCTCCCTGGTGGGCACCCGCCACCACTGCCGGAGTGTGGTGAACACCAGAGCAGGCCCGGCCTTCCTCCTCCTCCTCCTCCTCCTCCTCCTGACCAGGCCAAGCTCTGCCAGAGCGAGCGCTCGGCTCTGCCCCAGGCTGGGCCCACTTCTCCCCAACACCTTCTTTCACCTCTCCCTGGCGGGCATAAAATGTGTTAATTTAATAAAAAATTGTTAATTTTAATAAAAATGTGTTAATTTAAAATTTGTTAATTTAATAAAAGTTAATTTATTTTATCTACAATGTTGTCTTATTTCTTTTATAGTACAGCATGGATTATCGCTGTCTAGTTAGACAGTCAAATTTGTGTTAAATTGCTGTTTTGGGGGGTCTTTTTCATATTCTGGAACAGATTAATCCACTTTCCCATTACTTTCTATGGGAAAAGTTCATTTGACTTAAGGCATGTTTGACTTATGTCTAGACCTCCGGAATGGATTAATGACGTAAGTCGAGGTTCCCGTGTACTCAGAAGTACACAAGTTCTTAGCAGAAACAGACAGTGCTCATTTTCTGTCCTGCACTATGACCATTAAAATTTAAATGACAATACAGGATCACAGTGTGGGTATTTTAAATGCAGTATAGATGACAAAAAAAAATTACATGCGTTATCCCATTAAAGACAATTGGTTTTCAAACCGTACTATCAATTTTGTGATTAAAAGCTATCTAGGCCTCATTCACAGAGACAGAGAGAAGGACCACACATTAACAATGGGGAAGGGAGGAGGGAGAGGAAGAGAGAGAGACAGAAGAGGACCATAAATTTCTAAGAAAGGAAAGAGAAAACATTTAAGACAAGGAGATCATTCGTTCCCAACAGGATTCAAAAAATGTACGCCATGTCTTATTTACTATGTTATAAAAAAACAAATGTGTTGTCTAATGAAAGTGGCTTTGTATATATTTGCATTCCACTACATAAACATAAGAAGCTGAAGGTTGACTTTTGAGTTTACCCCTTCGAATTATACTTCGTAAATTCTCTGGAAGAACTCATCAAAAACATCTGGCAGAAATGTAATTTTTGATGAGTGTAAAAAGCAAGTGGGAAAGTCTCAAAAAAGTGAACCAAGTTATGCTAAACATTCAATGCAAGTCATATAGGCAAAAAATCCATTGCTGGTGTGTTTGCTTTTATAAATGCAAGTTTCAGTTATAAAGCCCAGCCCACCCCCTCCCTTTAGTGGTCTTTGATGCCTGGTGTCAAAGTAATAAGAGGGCTCTAGGGGGTTTGTGAACTGAGGGACGGAAAGGGCACTAAGGGTTGTCAAAGTCACACCAATTGCAGCCCTGACAATTTTGTAATTGATTTCCTTCACATTCACAAAAAAAGAATGTGTTGCTTTATTCATGAAGTTAAAAACAGTCGGGCAAGAACTATGGGTTACTGTGCAACGAGAGCCTCAGCTTTATCAAAACTGTCACAGGACACATAAGACGTTAGCTCATTTCCTCTAAAAATAAAAATTGCCCCCAAATCCACAGAACTAAGTCTGTAGAGTGTCATGAGAATGCCCCTCTTATCTCAGCAGCATGAATTTATTCTGAATGCTGAGTGAGAAAACAAGAGAAGGAAATGGTTCATTTGCTGATTTCTGGGGCTGCAAGTTCTTCCTTTCACTGGCCACCCCCCTTGCCCCAGTGGGAGCAAAGTTTTGGCATGCAACTCCACCTTCCAAGGCACTGCCAGAGCCTACAGAGTTTCAAGCCTGAAAACATCCTTCCCCCAAGACATGACCCAAAGGACTCCACTCCCACACATATCCTTGGCCAGCTCCGTGCTTTGAGATTTATATATTTATTTATTTAAAATTCCACAGCTTAAATCTGTGGCTCATTAATGATCTAGGCATGTAATAAAAGCTACATTGGGATCAAAGATAGTCGCACCCTTCCTCACTGGGCTATCATGACCCAAAAGGCAAGGAGTAGCTTGCTTTCGAAAATAAAAATGAGCAAAAGAGAACTTCCAAAGCTCTTTGCAAAAGGTTAGTTAGTCATGCTCCTTGTTTCTGTGGCAGTCAACTAGTGTGTTCCTGTCCATAAAGGCTTCTGCCTGCTTTTTCCAGCCTGGTATCCTCCCATTATTGGTCTAAAATGACCATCATCTCACAGGAGACACAGTTCAGATCCAGAGAGGGATTTGGAACCACAGAAACAGTATTTGGCATATACTGTACTTGGGGAGAACCAACATGACATGAGCTTGATGTGCTCGCTTGCTTGCACCCCTAACTATAAAAAAGGTTTTTTTTTGGGGGGGGGGCAAGATCCAACACAGCAAGCTGGAGAAGCAGCTGGTAAACAAAGGCCTTGATGCCAGTGACAGTTGTATAATTGGCAACAAAAGCTATAATGAAATCTGAAGATGAAATGACATAAGATATAGAGATATGAAGTAGATCACAAGCAGGATATATAAACTCTCAGCACTGGTTTAGAAGTTGTATTCCAGTAGCATGTTTAGAGAAACACTTGATTCAAAGTAGCAGCCCACTGAGAAGTTGTTGACAACATTCAGTAAATAGTATAACTAGCTGACAATTGCCAGCATCTTTAAAGACTTTTCAATCGTCTTCATTGTGCAATAAAGCAAGGAGCACACTGGTCTGCAGTTGAATATTAACAAAACATGTTCATGGCAATCACTAAAAAAAATTTCCAGTGCAGTAGTTGTGTCAGGGTGAAACTACACACTGATAAACCAAATGTGATTTACCTTTGCTGTGGCTTGATTCGCAGTCTCTTTTCCAGACTATACAGTGGACCCTTGTATAACAAATGGTTTGTATAACATAAAATTTGTGCAACATAAAAAATTCCAGAGATAGGGGAAATTTGCTTAACAGAATCACCTATGGGGCAAATCTGTACAACATAAAAATGTGATCACTCTGTTTTATTTATTTATTTTTGCACTTATATACCGCCCCATTTCCCAAAGGAACTCTGGGCGGTTCACACAAAAGCTTAAAAAACAGACATCAACAAAACAATATAAAATGGTACTGGGCAAGAGGCAAAAACCAGACAACTGTGAAAGGGAGAGAGAAAGAGGAAGGAAGAAGAAGAAAAATGATTTCCTATTGGAAATTTGTATAAAGGAAAATGAACTTGTATAAATTCCTTTATACAAGGTACCACTGTATTTGGTCGAGGGGGGGGTTCACCCAAAGACTATAAGAATGTTTCAGTGACAGTGTCCACACTGGTCCTTAATCCAATGTGATCTGATTCATGCCCACAGCCCACAACCCCAGTTCTTCTGGTACCACCCCTGGTGATCTCCAGTTCTTCTTCCGTTTTAAACTAAACTACCAATGTATTGATGTTATCTAGTGCTAAACTCAGTAGCTTTAAAAAAAAAACGTTTAAGACTACAGATAAAGTGCACAGGGAGGGGTGCTTCTACTTTCACAAAACATCACACTCCACCTTAATACATCACCATAACGCACCCCACTGTCATGCTCCTCATTCTTTTGCAAAATAAAACAAATTATTACACGGGGGGGGGCACGGATTGAATTGTTCTGAGGTTTTTTAAAAAAGAGAAGCCCTTAGAGGCAAGGGAAAAACTCCAAATTGAAATAAAAAAGGGACAGGTGGATTCATATTGGCTGTTTCATTGTGCTGTCATTGAAAAATACTATGAACTCCCCCCATCCGCCAATTGCAGAGCAAATCCCACAATATTTGCCAAAGTAGTTGCAATTTTAGTCTGTTTCAGCACATATAGCAAAATGAAAACAAAAGGGTTGTCACAGCTCAGCATTGTTTCTGAAGAAGTGATATAGGAAAGCTGACACTAAAATATATCAGTCTGTCTTTAAAAGTGCCACATCTCTTTTGTTCTTATTTTTCCTTTAGAAGTAGAAATCAAGCAGCCCAAGAAAGGAAGATCCAGAATGAAGAGTGTGGGGTGTGCTGACAAATATAAGCATCTTGGAATTTGGCTGAATGAACACCAGGAGCACAGCCACCCCATAAAAGTCTAAACAGAGATGAACCAGAGCAGCTTCCCTAAAACTAAGAATGTAATATACAATAAAAACTTCACATTGGCTTGGAGCATGCTCATTGTGCAGTGCTATGTATTTTGAGTTGCACTGTATGACAGTGAAATCCATTGACTTTAATGCAGGCCATTAGAAAAAGAGATAGAAGCATGTGATATGTGGATTTATTGCAAGTCAACCAGAATTTCTTGGATCGAAAAAGTAATGAAGTACTAAAGGGAACAAATAAAGACCAAGACATTATAAAACAAACACACAGAGAGAGAGACACACAAATGAAGAAAACAGTTCAGTCGTGTAGTGAGAAACTAAACGTACCAATTGTTATGCCAGTAATTTAAGGTACATAAATGGAAAAATAAGTGCAGAAAGGAACAGTTTTTATTAGCAGTAAACATTGGGGATTTGTTTGGATCTAACAGTACCTCACTGTTCAGGACTATCTCATCAAAATGAGCTCTGGACAAAGAAGAAGAAAAGTTCCAAGAGAAAGCCAGTGCTTGTGAGAGGTTTACAGAAAGAGGCACTCCTGATGCTGTTGTTGCCGAGAGAGAGCTTTCAAAACTCTGTCCAGCATTACCCTAAATGCCTGCTGCTTCTATCGATCACTGCAGCATGAAGTTCTCTCATGATTGTGATCTGCAAAAGTTCACACTGAAAACAATCTAGTCTCTATACAGTATTGTAATGTATTTGCTTACTTTGTTGCACTTGGATAGATTATCTGAATGCAAGGATGGGGAAGGCCTTTACTAGACCACTACAAATTATAAAGGTAGTTTAGCTTTTGATCTCATATGGGCCTCAATCAGGATTACCACCATGGAGGTGGGGGTGATGCAGAACGAACATAAACATGCAAAAATCATGTCCAGAGGTGTGTGTAAGACTCCTCTGTTTAAAGGAAGTCACAAAACAGGTGCTTTGCATTAAGGCCAGAAAGGTATGTTTCAGATTTTACCTCTAGTAGTGCATTCTGGAATGCTTCTTCCAGTCTTGTTAGACGAAGAATTGTTAGTCATTTGCAATCCTTCCTCTAAATCACTCTATATATGAGATTTCATCAGAGGTGTAATCTTACATATGTACACCTCTGGCCTTTGTCTACAAACCCACTTTGAAACTTGGTTTTAACAAAAGAGCTTGTTGTGCACATAACACTATGATTTGTAGTATATCCGATGAAGAGATCTAGAGATCTTGAAAGCTTGCAACCCTTTTCTGCCCTCTTGATTATCATAATAAACAAACTACCATAATACAGATTTTTGGAACTGCATAGAAATAAAAGTTTGCTTTAGTTCTTGGCTCTGTTTTTGTTTTGCTATCACTGTTTGAAGCTTGTTGTAAAACATGTTTCAACCATTCATGTTTTCAGGCTTTTAATATTTTGTAAACTACTAGAGGTGACTCCTTTCTGGAGAGGAAAAGCCAGCTTTAAATAAAAAATAAGCAACATGAAAGGCAGAGGGAGGAGGGAGGGAAAAAGCAAGTCACTAGAAGATAGAAGGAAGAGGGACTGAGTAACACCTTTTCCTAAAATAATGCTTAGCTATCCTCACCCTCACTGAAAGTGCTAACCTCCCATTTATTTCTTCCCTTTCATAACCTGTATAATTATTTCAGAGGTAAGATTTCTGCAGCCACTACAGCAGTCCAGCAGATCTGAAGGCTTCCTCCATTATGTTTCACC
>JAHTLZ010000010.1:46511027-46554429 GCA_023846285.1 Phrynocephalus versicolor
CTATCTATCTATCTATCTATCTATCTATCTATCTATCTATCTATCTAAAATTACCGTTTGTATTATAAATTTCTGCAGATTGCCACAGGTTTGAAAGCTTCAAACACAACTTAACTTCACAGTCCAGCATTGCCAGTCTGTGTCCTAACTCAATCTAACATATATGGGCCATTCCTGATCATTTCTGACAATAACTAACAATGAAGCAATGTGGCTTCTTGCTGTGCCCACTAGGCAGGGACAGGACAGCACCCACTCCACTAGTACTTAGCATAACAGAGTGCTATCCTGAAAAGAAGCAGCTTTGCTTTTGCTTGTTTGTTTCTTTAACTATAGAAAGGTAGATGTGCCCCTGAGTCTTCCATGCTTTAATATCATCTTTTAATGATGTAAGCCACCTCGGGCTTCTTTTTAAGGAGAAAGTTGGGAGTAAAAATATTTTTATCAATTAAAAAGTGATAACATTCTTTCGGGAGTCCTGTGACGGGGGTTCCTACATGGCAACTCAGGCTGTGTCCTCTTCATTCTGTCGGAGGAAGCAATTTGAAGGCTCATCTAATAACAGGTGATTAGCCAGTAAGGCAATTCAATTTGTGAATGCAGTGTGTCCTCTAGTGGTGGATATGTGCCACTGCTGTCTAGAGAGAAAATTAGATTTCCATAAGGAGGCAAAAAAGTAAATATCTTTTGTTCTTGAGGACTGACTGCAGTGCATCTGTTGTTATTCCTCTGTCTGAGGCAAAGCTACACTAGGAATGCAAATAAATATGCAAAAAAACAGATAAGAGTATCTGTAAGATTTATACTCTACACTTAATAGAAGATCAAACAGCAGCCTATGGTTGGTTGCTGCCCCCAACTGGGTTATGGAGGAAAGAACACAGCAAATCAGAAGTCCATCCTTTTCAAAGGAAAACTGAAAAAATGGCCACAAGACTTGCCAGTGGCATGGACAATGATGAATGCTTTGTGACATCAGTGCCTACACCTACAATGTATGGCAGCGTAATAGGTAATATTTTATAGTTCTACATAGCCTGATAAGGCACTGCTCACCAGGGACAATTACCCATTTCCATAGGTCTGTTACTCCAGATGGCAGTCTAGCCCGGACATAGTGTTTCCATCTGAGAGCTGAAAACAAATGCAAGCAACTAACGAGACCATCAGACAAACTGTCTGTATACAGGCCCTGAAGATCGGGACACAGTGGGGGCAGAGTAGGTGGACCTAGATTTTTTTGATTGTTGGGATGTTACATCATTGGAATCCCATATCCCTCTTCATTCAGGAAGCTTTGAGTATTTTTATTTTTTTTAAATAGACTCTTGTTTGAAAATTTTCTTTCAGATATTTTAGTCTTCAGTGAGAGTGTCCTAATAGACATGATCAATACTAAACTCCTTCAAGTTGTCTTCATTGTGTCATTTCTTTCATCTAGCATACAATCAAACACCAGCAGGAAGTTCTCCATATATGATATGTTTTGGGTTATTCAACATCCTGACAACGTGGCCAGCCCACTAAAGTTGTTGTTGCTTCAGAATTGCAAAAAAAAAAAAAAAAAAAAAAAAAAAAAACCTGTCATCTGTGTGTTCACTCCAGGACTTAAGTGCCAAGAACGTTATCCTGAATTTGGTTGTTGAGAATTATCTACAGATGTGCAAGATGAAAGTGACTGGGCTTTCTTGCACGGTGTTGATAGACAGTCTAGGTTTCCACTGCATAAAGCAGAGAAGACAGAATGATTTTGTACATCTTCAGTTTGATGGAAAAACTAATTCTACCTGGATTCTACATGGAAGATCAAAATCTTCCAAAGGCAGAGCTGGCTTTAGAAAGTCATAAGGTGTGCTTACACATAGCCTCATGGCACTGTACTGCAGCCAAAACTGTGTTCACTACCACAGCTTCAATCCTAGGTAGACAGCTCAGGGTTCACTCAGCCTTCCATCCTCTTAAGGTCATTGCTGGGGAGCAATGTACTCTCTAATTTTCATCTTCTGTGCACGTCTGCATGTGAGAGCAACTCCAACCCCTCCAAGCATTCTGTCATGAAAAACAGTTGTGATGATGGGTACATGTTGTGTGGGTGGGGGTGGGGGTGGGGGTGTCCCTACATGGAGGTTGCTAGAGGCACATGTGGCCGAACGACTGCGCAGCTCTTAGAGGGAACCTTGTGGGGGAGGCAATCTGTAGCCTGCATAACAGACTTGTAAATCACCCAGAGAGTGTTTAAGGTGCTATTGGGCAGTATGTAAGCAACACACTTTGCTTCCCCCAATGTTATCCACTGCGGAAAAGGGGCATTTGTGTACCTTCAGAATCGGTTTCCCATAAGGTAACTTGGAGAAGGTTGGTCCATCACCACAGTCTTATCAGTACTGACCTTCAAGCAAACTAGAGTTACGATGACCTGAAGAGACCACAGATTAAACAGCTTCCTATCACTGTGATATTGAAGGTCAACATCAGGGTTTTCTTTTCAGAATTGAAGCAACACAAGGATCAGGTCATTTTAAAATGCCATGGCAGCAAAGTCGTGGAAAACCAATTGGCAGGCCAAATGAAGGATGTTACCTGTGCATCGTGTGAAAGAAAAAATATAAAATAATTTAAATAGCAGCGGCACCTATATAACTGGGGTTCTTTAGGCACATGCAGCTGCACTACTACTAAATTTTCTCAAGCCCCAGGACTACTGGGAAAGGTTTTTTAACTGTCCATTAGCAGCAGCACCATATACATACTTAATCAGAGGTTCCAATTGCTAGTAACCAAGGCTGATACTTCACATCCATCTCATCTGTGTTCGTGGTCCCGCTTGGGACCAGTACAAAGCAATCTAACCGCATGTCTATTCCGGGACGAGGGGAATTTGTCCCGACCACGCCCCCTGAACTGCGATTTAAGCGGGATGAGAGATTCCCCTCCCTGGCCTCAGGAATTTGCTCATCACACTTCTCATTCCAAGACGAGTGCCCGTGAGGTAAGGCTCGTCACGCAACGTGCCATTCTCCATCTAGTGGCAGGAGTGTGAAGTGCCAATCGCCAGTACATTCCCTGTGGAGTCAGCAACACCGTGCAGAGAGATTAAAAGACAAATGCCTCAAACTTAGCTCCATAACGCATTGAAGGCAATGCTTCGGAGAATCGAAACATCGAAAAAAGGAAGGTCGGGATGAAAAAAAACGGTGAACAAAGGCACGGAATTTCACATCTCATCACGGAATGAGGACGCGCGGTAACAGTGGGCCTTTTCACACGACCCCTAAGATCCGCTGGCCACTTAAACTCGGACCAGAGATCTTGGGGGTTCGTTGCTCTTCCTGCGTCCCCACCCCTCCGCACTTCCTTGCTCCTGTCTGCGTGAGGGGAGGGAGGAAAAAAGAGAGGGAAAAATGCAGGCTCACCTCTGAAGCCGCCCGGAGCCCCGTCGTCCTCCTGATTCCTTCTCTTCTGTTTTTGTTTTTTTTGCCTCCCGCCCCTTCTCTTAAAGGGGCAGGAGGCAAAAAAAACAAACAGAAGTGAGGAGAGCCCCACACTCACCAGATTAAATCCGGACCTGGGGATTTTCACCCTCCTAGAGCAGGTACAAGAAAATGCTCTGGGACGCGCTTAGCTCCGGAGCTGGTGCGGAAACAATTGTAAGCTCCGGAGCTGGCAGCCATTTGCTGCGGAGTTTAGGGGTTGTGTACAAATAGTCAGTCATGCAGGTATCATCCATCACGCCCATGCGTACACAGGAACAGGGACAGAACCGGAAGAAGACCATGTGACCACGACCAACATGAACATGCAACAAACTTCCTCCCGGGACGAGAATAGACGTGAAGTAACCGTCCAACAGGTAATCCCAACTAGAGTAGAACAGTTAACTCAATGTGATTTAGGTAAATTCTGACATACACTTAACAATTGATTCAGTGGGTCTATTCTTTTAAGGACTGGCAATAAGATGCAAGATGTTCTGTCCAAAGAATTTATACCAAATGTGCTTGAAGTCACAATGTAAATGAGAAAAAATGTTTTCTGAACGTAATTTTGAAAGTACTTTCTGCTGTTGTTATAATTCAGAAATCTTGATGTTCTGTGAGTCAAAATAACAGTAACTTATTTTAGGGAGCTATTTATGGAGAAGCAGGTTCTGGACAGACGACTCTAAGAAGACTATGTTACATGTTCCTATTCTCCAGAAAGGGAGGGAACGAATGTGTCTGATATCACTAAGGCATGAACAGACATTGTGTGGGCCTAGTACTGTACATGGTGGGAGGAGAGGCACACATTATTGCAGAAAATTATTCCTTCTTGTGCATCACACAGAAAATTATTCCTTCTAACTATATTTTAAGTTCCAGATGCATGCTGGAAAATTTTCTACTCTTGCAACCCTCCCACATATAGTCCAGCCTGCTATGTAAACAATGCATTTTATCTCTTATGGCATGTGCTATGTTATTGCTGTATATCACTTCAAAAATCCTCAGATTTAAGAAATGTATAAAGAATTGGAAACAAATAAACTATTAAAAGGGGAAAATCGCCTTGTAGCCCCTTAAGCCATGTGAGTAATACTGCAACTGCCCACATCTGAACTGTCTCTCGTGGAAGTGAAGAGCTCACTTGGAACATTCTCACCCAACTGGTCATGTGAATCTGTTGCCCGAGGCACAAAGGGTGGGTGGAGCCGTGAAAGGCAGTATGGACAGACAGAACTCATGGCCCATGTAATGATAAATCACGAAATCTTGTGATTTAGTCCTATTCTGGCTATGCCTTTGGGGAGACAGGCTGGGTAGTACAGGCTGATATACAACATCTTCATCATCACCATGTATACTAGCCGTACTTGCACAGCACGCACAGATAAGCAGTTTGGTAAGCCTGTTGGCAGTACAACAAACAAGAAGCTTGAAGTGCTTTATAAAATAGCACACATACATTTGGATAGATACTGTATACGCTTTCATTAGTGCTGACTAGATGGACTTAAACACATCCGATCTCGCCTGATTTCAGAAGACAAGCAGGGTCGGACCTGGTTAGTACTTGGATGGAAGACCACCAGAGAATACCAGGTGCTGTAGCCGCCTGGAGTAGGAACTGGCAAGCTACTCCAGTATTCCTGCCAAGAAAACTCCATGGACATGGGGTCATGAAGAGTTGGTCACGACTATAATGACACCACACACACACACACACACACACACACACACACACACACACACACACACTTTTGTTGGCCACATCCACTTTGAGCTGATTTAAATTTTCGCTTAAGTATGCAGGAACATATGCCCAGGATTACAGAGAAAGGAAAAGCCACGATCTCAAATTATACCACCACAGACCCAATAAAATGCATCAAAATAAAAGATTAAAGGAGGTTTTAAATCGCCTAGACTCAACCAAAAACAATATTATAAAACAAGAGGCAAAAATTTTCTTACGCATTCTTTGTGCAGAAACACGAAAAGTAACCACTAGTTCTGTATTGGACTTGTTCCTGTCCACTAAAAAAGTAATTTAAATACTATTCCATGGTCCTACCTGGAAATCTCTCATTATAAGTTAAAAAGTCTAATGTGATCATAACAGATAACAGAACGAATAAAAAAATCATTTTGTACCCATCACTAGTGGGTATGTTTGGTTCTGTTCTGTCCTCTTCACTAGGCCTCAAACAAAGCACTGGGGAAAAAATACAGAGCAACAAAAATGATTCTAATTAAATTTCATGCTCATTCATTGAAACTTAGTCCCAGTTCCTTCTATGCATTTCCCCCCTCTTCAATTCGTCTGTGAAGATTCTCAGTCATCCAGGTGCGTTTATCTGGGAGTTGAGTCATGGCTACTGGACTTCTTTTTTGAGAGATAGAAATGTTTCGCTGTTCATCCTGGCAACTATCCTAGCCCCACTGGTTGGACACACAGACCACCACGTACACAACTCAGAAGAGTTTGTGTCTAAAGTCAGGGAGCTCAAACTGGATACAGAAGAAACCATGGTATCCTTTGATGTTACATCACTCTTGACCAGCATACCCACCACTGATGCACTAATAATGGTAAAGAGAAGATTAAGAGAAGACAGCACCCTCACCTCCAGAAGCTGCCTCAACCCAGACCAGATAGGCCTGCTCCTGGACCTGTGTCTGAACACCACATATTTCATGTACAGAGGGGACTTCTACAGACAGAAGCATGGCTGTGCCATGGGCTCCCCAGTGTCACCAATTGTAGCAAACCTATACATGGAAGAAGTGGAGAAGAAGGCACTCAACACCTTCCCAGGGACAACACCATCCCACTGGTTCAGGTATGTAGATGATACCTGGGTTAAAATAAAGACGCAGGAAGTACAGGCCTTTACAGACCACATCAACGCAGTGGATCCTAATATTAAGTTCACTAGGGAAGACACCCAAGACAACAGGCTGGCTTTCCTGGATTGTGCAGTCACCATCAGACCTGACCGTGGCCTAGGAGTAGAAGTTTACAGGAAACCCACCCACACAGATCAATACTTACTGTTTGACTCCCACCATCCATTACAACACAAACTAGGAGTCATCAGGACCCTAAGCCACAGAGCAGAGAGCATCCCCACCTCCTCAGAAGCCAAGAAGAAGGAAGACAGGCACCTGAAGACAGCACTTAAGGCCTGTGGATATCCAAGGTGGGCCTTCAACAAAGCAGTGGGCCATCCCAGAAGAACAAGGGATCAGTCTGAGACCCAGACCCGACGGAAGAACCTGGTCATTCCCTACATGGCAGGAGTGTCGGAAAAGCTTAAAAGGATTTTTGACAAACACCACATCCCTGTTTATTTCAAACCCATGAACACACTAAGGCAGAGACTTGTCCACCCAAAGGATCCGATACCAAACCATAAAAGGAGCAATATAGTATATGCAGTCCAATGCAGTGAAGAGTGTTCAGACCTCTACATTGGAGAAACTAAACAGCCATTAAACAGAAGAATGGCCCAACATAGGAGAGGTAACAGCTCAGGACCAGAATCAGCAGTACACCTCCATTTGAAGGAAAAAGGCCACTCTTTCAAAGATGAGGATGTACACATACTAGACAAAGAAGAGAGGTGGTTTGAGAGAGGAGTAAGGGAAGCCATTCATGTTAGCATTGAAAACCCCTCCCTCAACAGAGGTGGGGGGCTCCGGCATAGTCTGTCTGCCACTTATCAGGCTGTACTTTCCACAGTACCCAGGCAAATCAAGGAGCCTTCACCACCAGGTCACAGCTAACGATCCATTCTTGATGGGTTTCAGCACCTTAGGCCATTGTTTACCTTAAGGCCATGGACACTAATGTCTCCCTAACGAGCCTATTAAGGCTTTGTTCATCTTATGAGCCAATCAGACCAGGGGACAAGAGGTCAAGCTGACTATAAGAAGGGTCTCTTGCACTAGCTATACTCAGACCGATGAAGCTGTTTGGATGAACAGCGAAACGTTTCTCTCTCTCAAAAAAGAAGTCCAGTAGCCATGACTCAACTCCCAGACCCCTCTTCAATTCTTTTTATGAGAATGAGGTTTTTATTTTATTTTTATTTAATACTGTGAAGAGGAAATATGAATTGTTAAATCTGGATTTTAAACATTGTTTTGTTTAGAGGGTTTTTTTTGTTCCACATAAACTAGTAAACAGTTCAGGAGATTGTTACTCCATTTGGTACTTACAATTACATATAAATATAAAGTAAATTCTGTTTGTCATAGTTGGATACACTATATTTTAATGTACAAGTTATTATAATTTTATGCCAAGGCAAATTGTCCATAGTCATAGTTTATGTTCCTAAAGTAACAGAATGACTTACAAGCTGTAAAATGGGGTGGGGAGAGCTTATGTAACTTTTTTTCATTTTTTCCGAAAATTTCTGTGTTTTTTCAAAAAAAAAAAAAACAGAAAAAAGGGTTTTTTCCAAGCTTCAAAATTTCCGGAAACTTTACATCACTAGAGATCAAATGCCCAGATAGTTGAACTTTTGAACTTGAGTAAATTCATTTGACCACTGATTGTCCACTTTTTGGTGTGATGTACCTATTAAACTCCATGTTTTTTGTTTTGTTAACATTTATGGTCAACAAGTTGTTCTTATAATAAGTCATAAATGCATGCATTAGGCATTTCAGGCCTATTTTTGAAAAAGCAACAGCTTTTGAGCACTGAAAGAAATAGCGCTAAATAGGTCTCGGCACTGCAGAGAGCAAAACTGAATACAGAATCCTGTCAAAGGAACCCAAGTCCCACCTCTCACAGCTGTAGCCCACTGAAGACTCAGGCAAACAAGGTGAACAGACGAGAGTATAAACTAGCACCTATGGAAGGTTAACTACTAACCATTTTCAGGATTTGCTGAAACAAAATTCGGACCAACCAAACACCGCAGAATTGGGTTTCAAGTTTCAAAACATCATCAATGTTGCAGTAGTGATGCCAAAATATATAAACAGGTGTAGAGGATTATTTTATACCTCACCAGAGAAATTGTTCCTCTATACTGAATCAGTTTGCTTATGCGAATGAAACTAAAGTAGTACCCCCATATCTGTGAGGGATTGGTTCAAGGCCTCCCCACAGATACCAAAAACTGTAGATAAGAGTGAATGCCCTGTCAGCACCCCCTGCTGCACCTATTTGTGACAGTAACTTGCTTTGTGGCACCTATTTGTTGTAGTGAATTATTTACCGGTAATTATTTTTGGTGGCCAATTGCAGATAACTGAATCAGTGGATGCTGAATCAGCAGATACAGGAGTACTACTGTATTGATTCTACTATGCTTATTCATCTCCTGCTAGTCAGATGAGTCTCCTGCATCCACCTTGTCTAAACTCTATACAGTACAGTATTTATTTGAATTTTACATACTGACACCTGCACCCTATTGTATGTTTTGCAGGACTTGGTACATTTGTCACTCTTTGTTTTGGTTTTGGTTTATTTTTGGTTTGTTTGTACCACAACGAATCTAGAAAACTGGATTCTGGCCCATGAAAAGCTAAGATGCCTCAGGACTTGTTCATACTTTTTGCTGTGACCACTTCAAACACCAAATCAATCTCTCTCACACACACACTTAGCGGATTCTAATGCCCAAGGACAGGGAGGACAAAGGTGACATTCTAGATATTTTTGGACTAAAAGTGCCATAATCCTTCACTGTTGAATATGTTGACTAGGCCGGGGGAAGTTATAAGATAAGAACATCTGGCAATTCACTTGCCCACCCCTCTGCAAAGACAAATATGCACTTCCTTCCACTGGCTCACAGAATTTCTCACTTGAGAGCACCTGTCCCAGCACTCAAACCCACCTGGGAGCCAAACCACCTGCTGTGTATCCCTTTGCACCAGTTCCATTTGTGCTGTATGTTACTGCGGTTATTCACTAGGAACAGTGAAAATTTATACTGGCAGTGCCGTCCACAGGTGCTGATTAATAATTACCCTGCTGTTCTTATGTTGCCAGTATTTACTGTTGCTTTGAATCCGGCTCACGCTCGACTTTTCTTGGATACTGGGTAGAATAGTCCCAAACTGTACTTCTTGCATCTGCTATTGTACAGAGTGAGATGGTGACTCAGGAGACATACAGGGAGCAACAACCCACCTTTTGGCCTTTAACTTCCGTTGGGGGCCAGAGTCGTGTTGTTGCAAAAATTGACAGTTCTTACACGTTCGTAGGCTAGCCCCCAATTGCGTACAAGGTGGGAGATAAGATGGAACACTCACAAGGTCCCACCAGCAGAATCCCATCTGCTCATATTGGATTCAGCTTTTGCGCGCAGACCGGATGGAAGGAGGTGCCCTGCGTTGACTCCAGCAGCAGAACGCTTTGAATCGCTCTGCTCCTGCAACTCAAGGTTTTCCTCCCGCTGGCGTTTACTGATTGACTCCTATGGCTATCAGCGAAGGGGTACACTTCACCCATGCCGATGAAACAGAGCATCAAGCACGGAAAATTTATATTAGAATAAATCTGTTAGTCATCCGAGCATCCACGCTGAACTTAAAATACTTGAAAGTGGGGGGACGCCACCCCCACCCCACCCCCGCCCTTGTCGACCGCTGCACTTACCCCGGGGAAGGGCGCCAGGGAGCCAGCAGCTGCTGGTGCTCCCACCGCTGCTGAAACTGATGCGCATGGCGACGGCGAGCGGAGCAGACTCGGTGTTGCCCATGGTCGTTTGGCGGCCTCGTTCCTCGAAGGACGACAAGAAGGGCGGCGGCGGCGGCGGCGGCGGCGGCGACGACGCACACAGGGACGCTTGCAAGGGCTGCCAGCTGGCCTTGGCGGGACGCGCGAGAGGCTTGCGGGAACTTCGGCCTCTGGCGGCGCCGAACTCTCCCGCCCGATCCCCGGTTCAAAACCCGGCACGTGAGCCAGGGAGCCGACCAATGGAGACGAGCGCGCGCCGAACACCTGCCAATGGGCGGGCAGGAGGGCCGCCCGCCGGGAACTACCTACCCCGCGCTCCCGCCCGCCCGTCTTGCAGGGAGAGAAGCGACTACTGGGAGGGTCCCGGGGTGTGGGAGGATGGGTGGGAGACACGTCCCGCCCGTGCCATGGGCATACGGCCCCATTATTTCAATTTATTTAGAGACAGAAATATAAATTACGTAGCCTCGTCCCGATAGGTATACCTGTATACACGTTACTGACACGGACCTGAGAAACGTAGACTTAAGGAGGCGCGTTTCCGAAGCAGGAAAAGGCGAGGTTTTTTTTTCTTATAGGCGCATCTCTAGCTGAACCGTCGTGATGCGGACCTGCGACGTTATCATGCTTAACTGAATCCCCCAAGAGGCTCGTCCGTTTCTCTGACGTTCCTCTCGTAAATATAAGCAAATCCTACATTCCTTGCCCCGACTCTTCGCCGCCGCCTAAGTTCCTAAATAAACTGTTAAATGCAAAATGAAGCCAGGCCAAAACGCAGCGAGTAGCAGTCGAAGAATAGTAGTGATTCAGGACCGATGTGTAGGGTGGGGTAGATTTCTCTGCGTCTTCCTCCTCCCCTTGCAAGCTTTGCAATTGCCCGTCTAACTCAAAGAGCTGCAGAACTTTAAAAAGCTCGCTGGTGACTGGGAGGGAACGATCTGATAAATAAAGGCATTCCGCGACCCCGCTTAGTGATTTTGTGCATGGCGCTTCTGCGCCGGAGGAGGCTGGACTTGAGGGCTTCCTGAGTTTTCCCTGACGAATTCGTCGCTACGGTTTCTCCTTACACCTGGAGAGAGACCACATCGTCCAAGGAGAGCCCACCAGCCCACTGGCAATTCCCACCATTTCTGATAAGTGGGCATCTGGTGTGTGAGATTCACAGGAATTGTAGGTCAAAGCTATTGGGGCACGATGTAACCCCATCGCATGACTGCAGTGATCTTGACCAATGGGACAAAGGGCACCTAGCAATCCACCTCTGTGTACAGGGCCGTCTTAAGGATATGTGGAGCCGTGGTTCGAAGATCCCTCTGGCGCCCCCCCCTTTCACAGAGCTGTCTATCCAGAATATTGGTACATAAATCTGCGATCCATCCTGTAACTCATGGCCAACTCCCTGTGTCTGAGGAAGTGGATTGTGACTCACGAGCACCCACCCCCAAACAAGTTGATCCCTCTTAACTTGTCACCATACTTGATCCCCTTGGCAGTGTTTCTTCTGCGAAAGGTGCTTGCCCCTGTACATAAGAGTGTCCGCTTCCTCAGGTGTAGGACATTGCCATCAGTATTCCAGCACAGCTAGGGAGAATTCCCAGTGGGACCAGCGGCCTGGAGGATCTCTGGCCAAGGCCTCCTCCCAACTCCCAGGTGAATGGAGACTGGGATAAAAAACAACAACAACACAGCACTCTTTCAGGGATGATGCCTGATTCTCACCCGTGGAAGCCAAGGAGGCTCCCTTGTGCCCTTGTTCCCAATACTGTAGGCGTCCCTCAAGGTTCAGCCACGGCGGGGCCGGGAGGACCTTCCCAAACGGGCCCAGGCACGGACCCCCGCCCCCCGCCCGGCGCCCAGGGGCGACCTTGTGGCCAGATTCAAACCGGGCGCAGTGGGGGGGGGCTGCTGCCCCGAGCGGGATTCCCACCAGCCCTGCATCGGCGCCCACACGTGAGAAGGAATAAACTTGGTCGGGAGGGCCACGTCACAACATCGACGGCGAGCACCGCCACGCCAGTCGGGATGAGCGGCGCTGAACGCGCCCCCCCACACCCCGCCGATCCCCGCGGGGAAGCGGAGCCTGTGCGCGCGCGGCCAGCCGGGCACGGCCCTCCCACCCCTCCTTCCCTCCCCCGTTCCCCCCACCCACCCACCAGAGATCCGACGCCCGGCGGGTCAATGTTGGAGTCTCCCCACCCCGTGCCCCAGGCGCCGTTCCTTTTCGCAAGAGGGGACGGATCTCCGGCGCCCCGCCCGCAGTTCCCCTGCGGCCACCCGGGTCCAAAGGCATCCCCAGAGGAGCTTTAGGGGAGAAGCGCCCCCCCTCCGGGACCCAGGCGGCAAGCATCGGAGGGCAGGGAAGGCAGGCAGGAAAGGCAGGCAGGGGAAAGGGAAGGGAAAGGAAGGGAAGGGAAAAGGGAGGAGGGAAAAGGAAGGCCGGCTCCAGCGCGCCCTTGCCCCTTCCACGTGCAGTCCAGCGCCCCCGGGGAAGGGAGAGCGGGGGGCGCGGGGGGGGAAGGTGGCCTTCCTGCTTCCCCTCCGAGCCCACGAGTCCCATCACCCGGCCGCTTTCGGGTGAGGAGGGGGGGCGACGGCGCTTCGGAGAAGAACGCAAAGACCCCCCTCCCTCTCTCCTTTCTTCGCAACCCAAAGGCTGGCGACGGGGAAAGCCTCCCCCCCCCCCGCCGCCGCCGCTGCGCGCTCTGTGCCCGGCCCCGTCCAGAGCCTCCCACCGCCTCCCGCCCTCCCCTCTGGTGGCTCGCCTTCCCCAGGGCGGTGTCGGAAACCTCTTCGGGCTCTGCTTTCCTGATCTAAGAGTTTTGGGGTTTGGGGGTTCAGGCGCCCTTGGGGTTCAGGCGCCCTGGTTCATTGAACCACTAAGGCCTATGGGAAAGTCGCCCCTGTCTGTGTACATACAGCTGGGTGTACAGTGATCTAGGCTCCTCTCATGTTACTTGTATGAAGTGTCCTCAAAAGCAGCGGGTTTCCCCTTGTTCCACGACAGTCTTCCTGCTTTATTTAGTCAGTAGAAGTGTGAGCCAAGAAAGCTTAAGTGCACAGAGAAATAGACATACGCAGGCACACACGTCGTGGGCTCTGCTATTCATTCCCAACACAGGGACACAAGCACCTCTTCCCTATCTACAGCTCCACTGCATATGAGTTCGCCATAAATGGGGCAGCATATATATTAAGATACAAATACATTTCACAGTAAATATTTTGCTCATATGGATGTAATTCTACCGGAGTTTGTTAGTTTTTGTTCCTTCTTTCCTTTCTATCCATGAGAACAATAACCAGAACACTCTAACAATTAATGACATTTCCCGTGTTAATCTTTTTCCTTCTTTCACTGCAAAATAAAAAGACCCGGTTTCCCCTGACAATTGCTTTTGGTTATTTACTGGACAGGAGCAGAAGTTGCTGAACTTAAGGATGGTTTTAGGATCATTCTGTCCCCAGGGATCTATACCATAATTTAGCCTATCCCATACAATTCAGTTCTAGATTATTAGAGTTTTTCATCATAATAAAAAGTGTATGTGCCCCAAACACTAACTCTGTCATCATGCAACTTGTTCTGAAAACTGAAACTATTGATTTACTTAGGCGCTTACAATATATTTTTTTGCTGGACCGAAAAGGATAGCAGGAACTTTGTTGGTCTATTCTGAAAAGATACAGGTATTTAGTATTTAAGTAAAGTCTAACCCTAACCTTAACCCTAAGCATATCCGATCTCACCTGATTTCAGAAGCTAAGCAGGGTCGGCCCTGGTTAGTACTTGGATGGGAGACCACCAGGGAATACCAGGTGCTGTAGCTGCCTGGAGTAGGAACTCTGTGTGTGTGTGTGTGTGTGTGTGTGTGTGTGTGTGTGTGTAGAGAGAGGATCAGGGCAAGGACAGATTTCTTTTTCTATTGTTTTTCTTCTTAAAGGAGCAAGACCAAATAAGGTTGATTATGCCATTTGGATGCAAGGATTGCACTGAATGGACACTGGACATCTACCTTTTAGCAACCCTGTAATAACTCCAGCCTGTTCCAAATGAGCTCATGTAGACAAGCTCCAAGGGCAGACATGCAATACATCTAGCTCTGTTCCCGAATAAATACAAGAGGCTGGGGAGTTTAGGGGGAATATCCATTGCTCCCCTTGTCCCAACCCAGCATCTACTACTTGAAGTATTTCCATCACTCTCCAGTAGATTAGAATTAGTAGTCATGCAGCAAATTACTCTGAAACAAATCCAACTATCCTGCTAATCAGCCCTATCAAACCACAAGAACTAAATTAAATATTTTGATTTAAAATAAAGTTTCGTGTTCCAAACACATTGGCCTAGAGATTAGATCAAAAGTCTTCATTTCAAAGGAAATATTTGGGTTTATTACAATAAAAAAAACCATTACCAGGTTTATCTTAGTTAATCAGTATGTTGGAGATGAGATTTAAGATTAGCTACAAATACCATAGTTGGGGAAAATACAGTTTAGCTAAATAAGTAAAAGTATGCAAGTGAAGTCATGTGAACAAGTGAGAACCTGGATTTTTTAAAAAAAAATCAGAGAACACGCTGTACACATGCACCCACATGCCACACGCCCTGCATATGTTGATGCCCAGTTCTCCTTCTCCAATAATAGGTTGGGAAGAGAACTGGAGCACCACCAAGAAATCCCAAAGAGATATGTGTTCTGTCACAGCTGCTTCAGTATCTGCCTTTCTGATTCCAAGACGGTGGAGCTCAGCAAAAGCCAGAGCCAGCAATAAATACCTGAACATCCAGCTGACTGCTCACACTGTGGTATTCACTGACACACAATTTGGGGCATCGCTCCATGAAAGAAGCTGGATTTTGCCTGTAGAGGATAAGCATTGCAATGGGAATAATTACAGCATGACTCTGGAACTTGTTTCAGCTGCTTGCTCAAATATACAGGGCTGTACTTCTTTTTGAGACAAAACCTCCAGGGAGCCAATATGTTAAATTGCATTCACTTCACCATCATTCAAAAGAAAGCCTGTCCTCCTATTGGTATTGAAAACTGAAAATTAAAAAATAATAATTTTAAAAGAGTCTTCTGACCACTGCCAAAAACATAAGAAGGCACCCCCCCCCAGCTATCCATGTTGGAAGAACCATGGGACAAAAGTAGAAACTGGACAAAGATCTGAAGATTAAGTGATCGGCCGGGCCCTCTAAAGCATGTGGCTGATCCCATGCATATTAGGCTCCCCCCCCTTTCAGCCCCAGTGCATGAATAGTTTTACTGTTTCACTTTTTTGCTCTTGCTTTTTTGCCCTTTTGAGTTTTTTTAAATGGAAAAAGCCTATTAAATAATCTGCAAAGGCATAAATAAAAGGCAGAGATGGAGAAGAATCAGGGTCAGTGAGCACCACTGGCACTGTCTCTCTTTTCCCATAGTTGGTGATGATGGTAGAGATTGTTATCCAAGGCCTGAGCATTTTGCATGTGATTTAGCCCACCCATCATGATACACAGAGAGTGGCCATGCCCTACTGGCATTTTTATTGTTGAGAGAGTCAATTATGGTGGCTAGTTCTACCTAATCATCAAGGTGCTGTCTGCATGCTTGTCCTTTCACCAATCCCATAATCTTGTGAATTAGTTGTAATGGGCAGTAAAATGTAACTTCACTTCAAGGCAAAATCCCAATAAGATATGGCAGTACTGTACTACTGTACTGTTTTTTAAATGGCTATACTTATTGTTATTTGATATGTTGTGAGGCACACTGAGTCCTATTAGTGGGGAAGTGAGATAGAAATCAATACATGGTGATCATGAAAGAAGGTGGCTCCAGTGTCCCCGACTCCACTGTCTGCTATGACTTCACTCCCAGTTTTAGTCTAAACTTTGGAGGAGCTAGCTAGCAATAAGGTCTAGTTGCAATCCCCCAATAAGTTCAGCACCCTGGATAGCTCATTTTAAATTCAAACTAAAAACTGAAGCAGATTGGCCTCTCCAGTGACATTGAACCCACTTGTCTGCTTTGGGCTGGGTTCTCTCTTTCTAAACACTGCAACCACCAGTCTCCTCAACCCACCCTCCCACCCCACACAAAATAGCTGAACCTCGCTCTTCCACATACAGCAAATCTCTGTTCCCAAGACACAACCTTTGTAGAAAATGGGCTGCATTCTTTCTCCCTCCATTAATCTTTGGCCACAACAGCTTTGGGTGTCCAGCCATTACTGGGGCAGTGCAGTATACCCTCAGTTAGAAACATAGGTGTTTTGCCCAATATGAAAGGCAGCTCTTTAAGCTAAAACAGGCTTGTATCTTCAGAATTACGTATCCCCCTTATTTTTCCTTATCCAAGCAAGCTAGATGTAGCCTTATATCAGCAACTCATCAGGCCTGCCTTTTCCATCATGGGATTGACAAAAAAACCCTGCTGATCTCATCTAGCCAAATCTTTAGACTTCTGTACTTATCCATGCGCCTCCCTCCCTCCCTTTTCTCTGTCTAAACCCTAAAGTGAAGATATCTGAAGAACTAATGCTTCTATATTATTGTGAAGTGAAGTACATCTTGATAAAGCCCTAAATGGCTTGGGACTTGTAAGGGTTCTAATCTCTCCAAGGTCGGTTCCGATCCATAAACGATATCTGAGTCAGCTTGCGGGTGAACTTCAAAAGGGTTTTTATTAACAGGAATGTGATAACAACTTGAATGAACAACTTCTTCAGGCACTTGTGATTCCTTTAACAGTTTAGAAATGTTAACAGCTTAAAATAAAGGTTCTTCTAAATCTAAACGGAACAGACTGGCTTCTTGTGCTGACCCATTTAATGAAATGGGTGACGGACCGTCCCCCGACCCAGACACTGAGTGCCACAACACGGGTGTCTTGCCCACTGAGCAACCGGGTTCTCCTGATAGCTTCTCCTCCATTCTGTCTGGAACCGTTCACTAGTTTCGGGCCATCTCAGGGGTTTAACCTGCACTGACCACCTGAACTCTTCAGGCTCTTTTTTCCTCCATCTCTTCTCTTCCTCCTGAAGGTAACTAAAGTCAGTCTGACAACCCGTGTCCGTTAACGGCTCCCTCCAACTGGCACCCCTCGCGCTCTCACACTCTCTCTCCACCCACTCATCAATCTCCTCCTCGTGCCCCTTTCCCGTGTCTCGCGCCTCCTCTGCAACCCACAGTACTTCTTTGTCACATTCAATCTCATTTTTTTCATCTTTTATGTTAACTTCTCCAAAATCCATTGCCAACTCTCCTTCTTTCACTTCTTCTTCAATCTTCTGTTCCTGACGTAACCTCTCAGACGGCTCACTAACATTTTCTCCCTCACAGACCAGAATATCTGAAAGCTACATCCATAGCTGCCTGTAGCCTGAGATCCTCAACTGAAGCCCTATTAGGTTCCCAATCACCTCAAAAGGCTGAGGTGGTGGGTATGTGAAACAGGGCTTTCTCAGTGGTGTCACCTCCTATTGTGAAATTCCCTCCCAAAGGAAATGAGGCTGGTTGTATCTCTGATGAGCTTTTGACAGGCAGCTAAAATTATATTGTTCCTAAGGATCTTTCGGTTTTATGATTGGTTTTTATATTTGTCTTTTTTGGATAATGCTTTAAATTTGTTTCTGAATGTTTTAAATCTAATCTTGATTATTTTGATTTTGTTGTAAATTGTCCTAAGAGCTACGGTGGGCAGATATGTAATAAATAAATGTCTTAAATAAATAATAACTCTTATATGGAATCCCAGTATGGATCCTAGGCTTCCACTCAAACATCGAGAGTACCCTTGCAATGTTTTTAAGGTTTATTCTTGGATTGCCACGATGTGCTTCCGTAGCAGGTCTACGGCTTGAGATAGGTATTTATTCAATGAAATGTACTGCCTGCCTACATGCCTTAAGGTACAGTATCAAAGTGTTATACACTGACACTTCCACAGGATATCTATATCTTCTGCAAGAAGATGTTTACACTTGCTCCTGGTTAAAACCCTCTTCCAAACAAATTGCATTTCTTAGGCCTATCTATGGATTTCTTTCACATTTATGAGCTGAAGACAGTTAAATCTATTATTGACAAGCAGACTAAAGATACTGATTTCCAGTACTCACAGAGAATGCTCGCAAAATCTGCTCACCCACGCATTCCGGTTTAAACTCTGAATTTCACCAAAGTGAAACTGGAAAATGACCAACTCAAGATATCGACAGTTCTTTCAAAGAACCAGATTTAAGTGCCTTCCATCTGCATTTTTAGAGGCTCATTATTATGGTATACCTCCATATGAAAACTGATTAGCCCCTTGCAATGATAAAAAATTGAAACATTGCTGCAACATGTTCTTTTTATATGTAGTTATTACAGGGATGACTACGACAGTCTTCACCCTGTAATGAGAGTTTTCCCAGGCAAATCTTTGATTGGTATACAAGATATCTTCTAGAAGATACAAATAAGTCCACTACAACACTTGCAGCTAAATTCCTTTTCTCTACAATAGAAAACACAAAAGAGAAGTCTTGTACTTAACTAATTTTAAGCCTCCTTTAATTATTTTTATACATTTAAACTGTATTTTATCAGGTCTTTGGCTGAGGAATAAAAGAGATAGATTGAATAAATAATAAATACAGATATTGGCCCAACCCTGTTTAGAGGTCAACTTACATAAAGTAGGAGATCTCTGTAATGCTATCTACCACTTATCAGGCAGTGATTTCAACAATACTCAGGCAAATAAAAAATACTTCATGCCTCCACCACCAAGGCCATAGCTAATGACCCATACCTTATGGATTTTAGAACCTTAGGCCATTGTTCACCTAAAGGCCTATTGAGACTATTGTTCATCTTATGAACCTATTTCAGACCAGGGTGACATGAGGTCTAAGTGAACTATAAAATGGAGGACTAACAACTAGCTTTCCTCAGACTGATGAAGCTGTTTGGATGAGCAGCAAAATGTTTCAATCTTTCAAGAAAAGAAGTCCAGTTGCCATGACTAAGGTTCCAGATAAACTCACCTGGATGACTGAGAATCTTTACAGACTCCACCACTATTCCTTATTTCCACTAGTAATAAATATTGACCTAATAGAGCTTGTCTGTGACCTAATACATCACCGACTTTATACATTCAGTACGTGGATTAATCTTCTTTGTGTTGCTGCATCACGTCAGCAACTCGTAGCCATAGTGTAATCAGCCAATGTCCTGAAATCTCTTTCTACCTCAGTTGTTCCCAAATGACAAACCCCCAGAAAATAACAGATACACTAATTGTTTGTCCTCAAATGCTTGACCTTATTCTTGGTACTATTGCATTTCATTCCATTTCAATTGCTTCAGCTCATGAAGTCATTCAATTCATAGCACATAATTTCCTAATTCTTCCCGGTATGAATATTACCTCACGAGTTGGTGTCATCCGGAAATTTCATCAGCACTTATCTTGCTGTCTTCTACCAAGTCACCAACCAAAACACTGTAAAAATGGGTCATAAATGAGACTTGGCTAGTTATCTCATTTCAGTTAGAAAATAGGTGTGGGGTTTTCAGTACCTCAGAAAGTCAAAAACTATTTCAGATTTTAACTTCTAACCTCTTTGGGCCTACTTTTCAGAGGATGGCTGGCTCCCTCATTCAAATCACTTATCTCAACCAACTTTCCCCAAGCCACTGCCTTCCAGATGTGTTTGAAAAGGTTTGTAGTCTATTACAAATGGCAGGGGAATTATTTTACTGTTTAACATAATATGCCTTCCCCCACTGTTCAGTCTGGTGTTTCTTAGCTTACTCTAAACTAAACTAGGCTAGAGGGTCAGCACACCCAAGTCTCTCTTCCAATATTTTGTTCTCACCTCCTATATTTATTTATTTATTCATTTAAAAATATTTGTAGCCCACCTTTCTCCTTGGAAAGGACCAAGGGTGGTTTACAAAACTGGACAATATACAAAGTTGGAGACCATAAGTGTTACCAAGAAACAGTGAAGACAATATGCAAGGCTAAGAACAATGATTATGAATAGACATCTTGCATCACTAAAAGGACAATATTAAAGCTAACAACAATAAGCAAGCCAAAAAAAGGAAAGGAAAGGAAAGGAAAATATGCCAGTCAGAGAGATGGAAAACTAAAAATGGAATAACACAAGTAGTACTACAAATTCAGTCCAAGCAGTAATACATAACAATCCATTTCAAAGTCACAGAAGAGGTAGTCAGTCACTCAAGGGAAAGACTGCCAGAAGAGAAGGGTATTTGCCTGCTTGTGGTAGAATAGCAAAGTTATGGTAAGTCTGGCCTCTTGTGGGAGGGAGTTCCAAAGTCTGAGGTAGCAACAGAGAAGGCCATCTTCTGTGTTTTCATCAGAAGCACATGCAAAGGTGCAGGCCTGAGAGAAAGGCCTCTCCTGATGACCCTTGCACCCAAGTAAGATCATACTGGGAGATACATTCTTTGAGGTAATTTGAGCCCATGCCACTTAGTGGTTTATAGGGTAAAACCGGCAGTTTGTATTGTGCCTGGAAATTGATTGGCGTCCAGTAGAGATGCTGTAACAAGGATGTTATGTGATCCCTGTAACCAGCCCCAGTAGCAATTTAGTTCCTACAGTTTGGACATGCTGAAGTTTCCTGAAACTTTTTTATTGGTAGCCCCACATACAGTGTGTTACAATAATCCAGTTGGGAAGTGACTAGGGCACATGTGACAGTGGCCAGAGCACATTTCTCATATATAAATGGACATAGCTGATGCACTAACTTTAATTGTGCAAATGTACTGCTGACTACTGCTGAAACCTGAGCATCTAGGCTCAAGAAATAGTTGAGGAGCACCCCCAAGCCATGCATCACTTTTTTAAATGGAAGAGTAATCCCATCCAATATAGGCTGCATCACCATTCATTAATCTCTCTTTTGATTTACCAGAAGCACCTCTGTCCTGTCTGGATTAAACTTCAGTTTGTTCAGCCTCACCCATTCTATTACTGATACCAAACACTGATTTAAAGGTGAAGCAACATATTATTGGATTCAGTATACATCTACTCTACCACCTGAACTGATTGTCTCACTATGCCTAGAAGGTCCTGGACTATTCAATGGGAAGAAAAGTTGAGTGTCCCCTGTATTTTTTTGAAAAATCTATGCCTAGTATAGAGATAGGAACAATCTCCCCCTTTATGAGAGTACTGCATTGTGTCCTGAAGACTATCATATATTTTGTGCTTAGGATCTGTATATCTCTTTCATCCAGTCTGGAGGACATTTTTGTGTGGGAATCAAGGCATGCCCTCAAAATGAAATTGTAATGGGGAGTATTAGGCTGCCATATCCAAGATTTTTAAAGAGAGTGGTGTCAAATTCACAGGTATGTCTTGTGTGAACACATGAAAGGGCCTTCTCGGCTGCTGTGCCCAAACTCTGGAACTCTCTCCCACTGGAGGCCAGGACTGCGCCATCTCTGATGTCCTTTTGGAAATGAACAAAGACCTTTCTCTTCAGACAAGCTTCCCTTGAATGATGGTCTACCTACTGTGTTTTTTATGAATCTACCATACATGGCTACACAGACTTTATGTTTATAACCACTTATAACAGTGGTTCTCAATCTTCCTAATGCCACCACTCTTTAATATAGTTCCTCATGTTGTGGTGACCCCCTTACCCTGCTTGGAAGAGGTCACAAGCCCCCTTTGGCAGGCCACTGCCACAGGTGCCATAGAGAACTTCCCTAGTCTACAGGCACCCTTAGCCAAATGCAGCCTCCAGTGACATTGACTGATATCCCCTCCAACCTATCGAGCTGTAACTCAGTCTTCCCCCCCACCCCAACTTCCCCCCCTCCTCCTCAAGTCCCAAGCTGTTTGTGCCTTTTTCTTCACTGGCTCATGGTCACCCGTGTGAAATGGTCGTTCAACCCCCAGGTTGGGAACCACTGACTTATAGCTTTGTGTTTATATCGCTCCTTGTGTGATTGCATTGAGACTATGTTATAAATTATTATTTTTAATGTTGTAAGATACCCCCCAATTCCCTATTTTTCAAACTGAATGTGGCTTAGTTTTAATGGACTGTATATAACTATAAGCCACCTTGGGTCCTTTTCCAAGGAGAAAGGTGGGGCTTAAAATACTCAAAATTAAATATAAATCAATAAATAAGTAACATTTTAGATAGATAGATAGATAGATAGATAGATAGATAGATAGATAGATAGATAGATAGATAGATAGATAGATAGATAGATAGATAGATAGATAGATAGATAGATAGATAGATAGATAGATAGATTACACCCTTTAAACTGGATGAAAAGTTGATTTATCATACCCACCCACCCCAACAAACTGAGGAAGGTTTACAAACTGCTTTGCCTCACACTGTTTTATTATCAAAACAACCTTGTGAGGCAAGATAGGTTGAGAGACACAGTGGCTGGTCTGTTTAATCATCTTTAAAGCCAAAATAGATATTAGAACCTGTGTTTCTCTAAGCTACTATGTCAGTGTGGCTCTTAGGGTACAATATAAAGGGGAGATCAATCTGACACATCAGTGTTTTTAAGGCAGTGTGCTGTTGGGTGTCATACTTCATCGAATCAATCAGTCTGTCCATATTCCTCATTCAATAGGTGCAAGGTTTTGTTTGTTTGTTTGTTTTAATTGATATAAACTGAATTTTGTATTGTGCCCCTCCCTGGCCGTTTCCTCTTCTTTTGTTTACTGCTCAACCAACTTTCTTTCTTTTTTTGCTATGTTTTTGCTCATGGATCTGTCGAAGTGGGCTAGAGTTCATAAAATCTTGCGTCAGATAAACTAGTTGTTAGGCTTTAAGACTCCAAAAGACTCTGAGTTGTTATTTTCTTTAGATGTTGCTAATGTGTGTTCATGTGGAGGCCACTTCCATTACATCCCATAACTTGTGGAGGCTATATAATGCCTTCCGGATGAACAACTCATTGGGCTGGAACATCAGATCCAGGAACTGGAAGCCAATCTCCCACCCTGACTCCAGACAGAAGAATCAACCTATACAGCCTAACGCAATGTGTAGCCTGCATACTGTAATTAAAATTGTAAACTGCCCAGAGACTACTTGAAGTCATATGGGGCGGTATATAAGCAGAACACTTTGCTTTGCTTTTTGCAAGCTGCCCAAAGTGTTACCAGAAAAATTGGCAGGTAAACTATTTCTGAGTACTGAAGGTTATACCTAGAAAACCCTGCAAAGGATTGTCATAACTCATAATCAACCTGATGGCACATGCTCATTATTATCATCACATAGCGCCAGAGCACTGTTCAGCTGTGTCTATTTGGGCTTTTAGCATGTTTTATGTGGGGCGTGGTGGCTCAGTGGACTAAGGCTCCGAAAACTGTTGACTTCAAAGTCAGCAGCTCAGTGGTTCGAATCCCGGGTGCCACGCAGTGGAGTGAGCTCCCGCTGTTCACCCCAGCTCCTGCCAACCTAGCAGTTCGAAAGCATGTAAAATGCAAGTAGATAAATAGGTACCGCCATAAAAAGGCGGGAAGGTAAAAACAGTGTTTCCTTGCAGCCATGCCGGCCACATGGCCATGGACTTGCACAACACTGGCTCTTCCGGCTTGAATACGGAGATGAGCACCGCCCCTAGAGTCGGACACGACTAGCACACATGAGCGGGGGGAACCTTTACCTTTTACCTATACATTAGAAACCAAAGCATGCATTTTTCTAAGTTGAAAGTGTGCATATAAGAGATGGAAAAAAATCAGATCAACAAGGGACAATATTGAATCAATATTAAATCAGAGCCAGACAGAAACCACATCTGCTATCAACTATCAAAGCTTGCTGCATGACCTGTAGTTTTTTTCTTTGTCCAGAAGATGGCAGGCTGAACCATAATATGTCCAGCATTTTTCTTTCTTGATTACTGTATTTTGCTTTTTGCGTAAGACCGCTAATGGCTACTTCAGATTTATTTCTTGCATAGATGTCACTTCTGTGCAAGGCATCTGCAAGGCTGACCCTTCAGATACCATCAAGTAAAGCACATGCATGTGTTAGTCATGAGCCCTCCTCATAGCTTACATGAGTTGAGAAGCAAAAAGCAACCACGGTTTCCCCATCCATACATGCAAGTGGCACAACAGATAGATGCATTAATTGCACATAAAGTGTCCAGACTACATGTTGATTTTGACAGAAGTTGTATCTCCACTGCAAACCTCTGTGTGTGAAATTGTTTTGAGTGGGAAAACATTGCCGTCTCATCCATTCTTAGCAGGCCCAATGGCCTTTGAAATGAGGGAGGAGGAGGAGGAGGAGGCTTGGAACCTCCAGATACAATTTCTTGCATCTCACGCATTCAGTTGCATGCTGAATTTGTGGTCTTTTCAAAACCCGCCATTCCAAGAGACAGCCATGAATACAAAGCTTACAAGAGGTAAGTCTCTATTCATCTAGGACTTGTTCCTGGGCAAATAAGCATGGAATCCAGTTCCACTGAAGCAGGATAAAGGCATACATCTTGATGGATTAGTCAGGCTTGTGTAACTTCAAAATAAGTTTTGGGCACTAAGGGGTTAATAGGCTGAGTGTTGTTCAGAAGAAATTAAAGCTTTATGGTGTGATTTATGAGACTTCTCAGTAAACTTGCAAACTTGTATATACTTGCCTGTACATAAGTGCCATTTGATTTCATGGAACTTCCTTCTGAAAAGACATGTAGAGAGAAACAGTTAAAATGATGTAAAAACTTGTTGTGATGTGGCCCAAGCAAGCACAGGTGAACCAAGTAAAAAGATACCCTTCTAAATGCTCATGCTTTTTCATATTATCTAGAAGGCAAAACAAAAACATCCGTTAGTAGTTCCAGAGTAAATAAGGATGACACAATGAATACTTTCCTTGGGGATAATGATTGCTGGACGAGGAAGTGTAAGAATGTTGTCCACTAGTAAATAAGGTTACATAAGAGTCAATGAAACTGGGTCAGGACAGCAGTCAGCCTAGCTCACTTATCCTGTCATCAGTCCTGAAGGCTGCAGGGAAAAGTGCACAGCATTATAGGGTAACTCCAGCCATCAAAGTCTAGTAGCACCCGAGACACTACAGTATTGTGCCCTGAGGGTTGTAGTACACGCAAGGAATTTCAAGGGCAGTAGCTTTGATCCATGTTATGTTATCTACATCCTTCCTTGATTTGTGGGATTCTCCCACCACCATCACAGCAGATGTGGCCATGAGAAATCTGCGACCTTTTTCCCTGACTCCCTGGGTCCCTGAGCCTTACAACTACCACAATCATCCAGCCAACGGATGGGAAAGGCTGGGAGTTGTATTCCAACCAAGTAGCTTTCTTGGGCTCTGCCTTCTGTGCTGGGGAGGAATGAACAAACAGGACTGTTTCTATTTCTGCCACCTTTGAATATTATGAGTTTGGGTGACTTTTGATTTTAAAAAAATTCGGCTTGAGAAAGATTTTCAAGAATTCCTGATAATATGGCCAGAGACCAGAGAATTAGAGCTTAAATGTTACCCAGAAACCTTTTGGTAGTGGGGCAGCTAAAAAAACCCTGTTAGATAGATAGATAGATAAATAAATAAATAAATAAATAAATGTAAGGGGCACAGCAAGCATGGGGAAAGCAACGAAACTGGGAAAAAGAAATGGCATTTATATTGGACTTCTTTGTGTGGGGGAGGGGGGAATTCTTACAAGAAGTCTTGTTTAGTGCTCAATGGCCAAAGAGAAGCATGGAAAGATTCTACACGGGAATGCCTGCAGCCAGTTGCTACTGAGGTTCATGTCTCTTCGTTCGTGCCTCTTATCCTTTATTCGAACACATTACATTGGTGCCATTGCCATTTCTTTCAATTGCTTGCTACAAAGATCAACTACTTCATGAAGGGAAGAGGGGGGAATTAATCCTTCAGAATCCAATGGTAAACAGCTGTCCTCCAGTTACTATTTTCAAAACACTAATAATATACATAGCATCATTCTGCATCTACAATCTTATGTGCTGTAACCTTTTATCCATTACCCACGTGGAGTTTTTTTAGTCGGCTTTTCTCCTCTTTGGGGCCCTTACGGCATTTCCTTATCCAGTCTTCCTGCAACTAGAACAAGACAGGGTGTTATTCAAAATACTCAGGCTGAGGTCACATCTTTTTAAATCGTAGGTACAGACACCATGAGATGCTCTGTGTTATTTTCTGTTTCTTTCCCCATCATCTCTGGAGCTGAGCTGATATTTCAGCAAACTTCCCGTAATGTGATTCTGGGATTTCTTGCCTGAGAGGGCAATCATGGCTAATTCAGAGTCTTGAATGGCACCTCTGTAAGTTTATAGTGAACACTATTGTTGACATAACTTTAAATTATATCTCTTCTGGTGCAAAGCCCTCTCTCTGTGTGAACGTGCAAGCATACATGTATGCTATTGGTTGCATATTTTCATTGTAAACACTGATTGTTTGTGCTTACTTTTCTTTTTCTTTCAGATTTAACCCACTGATTAGCTCGACTGCAGGATAATTCAGGTTTGTGCTTGCCCTCCAGTTCATCAGCATTTTGACATTTTCACAACAGAACAATACTTAAATGCTTCTTTCCTTCATTTTGTATAAGCAGAGTAATTCAAGGATGGCCTAATACTATCTCTTGGTCTTGTGATATAGGGTATTTGTACACGACCCCTAAACCCCGCCGCAAATGGCTGCCAGCTCCGGAGCTTACAATTGTTTCCCCACCAGCTCCGGAGTTTGCAGAAAATTAACTGCGACCACGCCCACCTAAGCACGTCTCAGCGCACTTTTCATGTGCCTGCTCTTGGAGGGTGAAAATCCCTAGATCCGGATGTAATCTGGTGAGTGCTGGGCTCTCCTCGCTTCTACTTGTTTTTGTTTTTGCCTCCCACCCCTTTAAGAGAAGGAATCAGGACGACGATGGGGCGGCTTCGGAGGTGAGCCTGCATTTTTTCCTCTCTTTTTTTCTCCCTCCCCTCATGCAGACAGGAGCAAGGAAGTGCGGAGGGGTGGGGACGCAGGAAGACCAATGAACCCCCAAGATCTCTGGTCCGAATTTAAGTGGCCAGCAGATATTAGGGGTTGTGTGAAAAGGCCCATAGACTGCAATCTACGGTGATGAAAGATAATCTGTTAGGTTACTGAGGAACTGAGCCACCACCTCTGCCAAAGTAAATAAGCCATGCTAGAACAGTTAAGCCTTGTAGATGTTGCAGCAAAGGACAATTCCCATGGGGGAATAAAGCATCACCTTTTTTCCTGTGCATTTGTCAGCCTCTGTGTTCAATTCTTCCTTCCAGGACCCTGTTTTCCAGGGGTTTCATATTTTCTCCTACTTCCTTCATGAAGCAGAATGAGTTAAACGTGCCCAGAAGCTATGCTTTAGCTCAGGCATGTCCAAACTTCAGTCCTCCTGATGTTTTGGACCACAACTCCCAGAATTCTAAACTTAGATTGCCAATGACAAAGAACTGTGGGAGTTGTGGTCCAAAACATCTGGAGGGATGAAGTTTGGACATGCCTCCTTTAGCTGCTTAAAAACTTATGGCTTTGTGATGTGCTGTTGCATGGGAAGACAACAGTGTGTGTTTGTTGTGTTCTTAAGAGACAGGAGATGGAAGTTCAGTTCACTCCTCATCGAAAGACCAATGGAATCATCTTGGGCCTATTAGCTCGTTGAAGCAATGGTGAGATAAATATATAATTTAAAAAAACAGACTAGACTATGTTTGCTAAAGGCAGCATTACTACCTCCTCAGAGCTATTTGGAAATCACAGAAGTGGAGAGGGGACAGCTACATAGTGGAAAGATATAGAAAACCACTATTCTGACAGGTTTCAAGAGCCATATGGTAAGCTTCAGCCATCCATTTCCAGTCCCAGACAGGTGGGATTGTTGAGAGAGGGCTCTGGAGTTGCCTCAGAATCTATTGCTCTTCTGAACAGCAAGCTCAGGTGACAAGTGGTGACAGACTGTAAAAAGGTTGCTGGGTCTCAGAGCTGACTTCTTCGAGTCCTGCTGCATTCCCTGTGCCTCCAAGCAAAAAAGACAAATCACAGCAGAATCCAGGCTGAAGGAGAAGGAGGGAGTTTTATTTGTATATGTTAGATGGTTGTGTAGATTGGGCAGCTTCGTATGACTATCTCCCTGCTAGAAGAAGAGGTGACAGTTGTCAACCTTGACAGCTTTAAGAAAGGATTGGACAAGTTCATGGAGAACAAGGGTATCAATGGCTATCATTATGGATGCCTAAGGACAACCTCCGGGTTGGAGAGATAGGCAGGACATCTCCTGATGCCATTTGCAGGGAATCGTGAGCAGGTGAAGACATCTGCTTGGGAATACCCTGGAGCGAATGGTGAGCCAGAATGCTGGACAGAATGAGACAGAATGCTGGACTGGATGGGCTGTGGCCTGTTCTGGCAAGGCTGTTCTTATGTTCTTATGTCTGTGGACACCAGTTCTTCAGGTTCTCTACTAGAGAGTATTTTTCATTGGTTGCTATCTAGTGCTTTTAACTGGAAGTGCCTAGGGCTGAAATGGGATCCCTCCAATTCCAAGGGGAACGCAACTCTGGATGGGATCATACTGGCACATTTAGTGCTGGCTGGTCTAATCTAAATTGGATCACTTGTGGTTGGGGCATGGGGCAGGGAAGGAATGATATGCCATTTGGCGTGATCCTCACATCCAAATGGCATATTGACCTCAAACAATCTTCTGGCTTCTTCTACTGTTATGGAATACTTCCCCATCTCCTCTGCAGAGGGGCAGGCAAAGCAAAAGTATAAATTTTCATTTTTATCTGTGCTTGATCACTGTTGCACTAAACCATTCAGATTACATTTTTTAAAAAAGTACATCGTGCCAATCATGAAACTGACCACAGCCATAGTTTTGATCAGCATGTCACACAAATGTAAAGAAATATATTTTCAAAATTTAATGTAAGTACTTCAGCACAACAGCAATGATCTAACACAGACAAAAATACTCATTCCACTTCCCCTACCTCTCCAACAGAGGGGCAGAAGAAGCATTCAGTTTGTTGATATCCTGAAGAGGCTCATTTATTAAGCCATTTCACAATACCAGAAATTGAACCTAGAAGGAACTTTGGCAGCTTTTACATATGGAAGCCTCAATTTTAACCCATTCCAGCAATTGCATAGTGCTGGGAAAAGATTAAACTAGAGCACACCAACCATGATTTTTAAAAGTATAAGGTCTTGACAGGGACTCAAAAAGGTGCAGGTTGGGGTATTCTGGGGGGAAATTAGTCCACTCAATATCATGTGGTCACTGGGGAAAAAGAGAGCACCAACTTGCCCCTTGAGTGCCCCAAATGCCAACCCAAATGGACCCTAAGCTGTGATCTAGCCCACAGTTATAGTATTATTAGCATCAACATCATTTATTTTAGTACTGTATATGCAAATAGTTTCACAGTTACGTCACTTTTCATGCTATAACGGTGGCCAATTACTAAGGCTTAGCAACTGTGGTTGCCAGGTCTGACTGGAGTCACAGAGGAATTGCTCTGCCTTCTTATATCTCCAGGCAGGGAGTGAGCAGTCCTGGAGGGGAGGAAATTGGTTTTATTGTGTATGATAATTTTAATATCTGGGTGTCCATCTCTCCTTGGGTCCCCACTGATTCCAGGGTCACAGGCTCGGTCAGTTGTGAAGTGTTCATATGCGTGTTGCACAGACATTTCTTCAACAGAAAATCCCCACTGTCTTTCTTACTCTGTCATGCACGCACATACACACGTGCACATGCACACACACACACACACACACACACACACACACACACACACACACACACATTTTCATGTGTTGTGATGTAGATGTGACATCCTTATGACCTGACTACTGGTCTAAGCTTTTGGCAGTGGAACTCAGGATGGGAAAATGCTTACCTGACAATCCTAGAAACAACTGATAACTAATCATAAATGGGCATATCCCTTTGCACATCTGAAAGTGGATGCCTTTACTTCACTGGTTTCCAACTTTGGGTCCCCTGATGTACTCGGGCTACAGCTCCAAGAAATCATGGCCACTGGAACTGGTGGAGAAGGCTTCTGGGAGTTTTAGTCCAAGAACATCTGGAGAACATCAAAGTTGGGAACCATTGTTTTAGTTCAGCTGGGCCCAAATTAACATGTGCATTGTAATGACAGTACAGATCAGCTATTTGCAGGGAAAACTGTTTCCACAAATGGGGTTCTTGTGTTGTACAGGGCAACTGCCTTTCTGTTCCTCTCATTAAAATGGTCATGGAGCACCACCAATCTTTATGCAATACAAGAGATCCAGCCAGATTGAGATGCATCCATCACCACTGCATTCTTCAGGGATGGGATTTTCCCATTTGGCTGAAGGAGACTGTGGTCAAGCCCATTCACAAGAAATCTGGCTTCTCAGTAGATGATATGTCTAATTATTGCCCAATTGCCAATGTTTCCTTCCTGGGCAAGATATTGGAGCGGGTCGCTGCCGAGTGGCTCCAGTCGTTCCTGGAGGAGGATTGTGTCCTGGACCCCTTCCAATTTGGGTTCAGGCCATGTCATGGGATTGTGTGTCATCATGGTCACATTGCATGATGACCTATTGAGGAGGGCCAACAGGGGTTCTTCTACCTTGTTGGTTCTCCTCAACCTTCAGAGGCTTTTGATACTGTCGACCACGGTATATTCCTGGGCAGGCTGTCTGAGGTAGGGATTGGGAGCCTAGTATCCGCTCCTTCCTCGAGGGCTGAGCTCAGCAAGTGAGCCTGGAGGGAGAATTGTCATCCCCCTGGACACTCTCTTGTAGCGTGCCTCAGGGGTCAGCTATCTTCCCCATGCTCTTTAACATCTATATGAGACCGCTGGCTGAGGTCATCCAGAGTTATGGAGCCTTCTGTCATCAGTACGCTAATGACACACAGCTCTATCTCTTGTTTTCCACCTCTGCAATGGAGGACATTCAGACCCTTGATCACTGCCTGGCTGCGTTTCTGGAGTGGACCAGGACCAACAGGTTAAGACTCAACCCTGAAAAGACCAAAGTTCTATTCTTTTTGGGGGGGGCGGAGGGGTCCTCTTCCCCGTCTGGGTGAGACTGTTCTCAAGCTGGTTGAAAGAGTGAGGAGTCTGGGCATTGTCTTAGATCCGGCTTTGTCCCTGGAATCCTAGGTGGCAACAATTTCCAAGTCAGCCTTTTACCAACTTAGGCTTATTGCCTAGATTTGCCAGTACCTCAATGGCAACTCCTTGCGGACAGTTGTGCAAGCGCTCGTCATCTTGAGGATAGATTACTGTAATGCTCTCTACATGGGGCTTCCCTTGACTCTTGTCCGGTGACTGCAGTGGGTGCAGAATGCGGCGGCTAGATTGGTGGTTGGTGCGGGATGTTTTGACAGCATCATCCCAATACTGGTTTGACTGCATTGACTACCTGTTGCCTCCTGGATAAGGTGCAGTGTGTTGGTTTTGGTTTCCAAAACCCTCCATGGCTTGGGACCTGAGTATCTGGCAGAGTGGCTCTTCCAAAGACCAGTGTACAGCATCCTCACTTGAGAGCAAACTGGGTAAACCTTACTTGTGACTAGACTGGGCACACCTGCAGGCAAGTAAACTGGCCATCCAAAGACTTGTGTGGGCATTTCTCATAGAATAGACATCTCTGGTTTGATCTGAAGAATCGCTCAAGTGAGAGATAAAATAGATTCTGTTTAGGATAAAAACGTTTTAAATAGGAACGCCCCCCCCTCCAAATGCCCCCATCTGGAGAGGCCCCAAGAGTCAGGGAGTGTGGAGCATGCTGTGGTGTGGCATAAACCAGCATTCAATGCACAGCTATCTTACAGTCACATAGGTTTGAAAAAGAGAGCTCAAAGAAGTTTATTCACAGCATTGCATGAGTCTCTTTTTAATGTGTGCCTGTCTTCCTTCAAATACTTTTTAATAGGGACAAGGACTGTCAGGGCATTTAGACTGCATCCCACTTTCACTCTTCTTGAAAGATCTATTGGGGTGATACTGTCAGTCTTGTCCTTGGCAAACAGCTTTTTATTACTGTTTCAGAAGCATGTGGATATTTTATTGGATTATGCTGTACAATTATCCTTCCTTAAAAATCCTTTGAAACATGACTAGTAAAGTAATAAAAAGATACAGCCCAAGCTTTCAGGTCTCCTGGCCATGAGACTACACTGTCCTTGTGGTAAGATTATGCAGCAGCACATTCATCTTTTTTATCAGCTGTATCCTACGGGGGGAGCCTCTTCTCTCTCTGGCTTCTGTGTCCTTTGTGAGGGTAAAAATCTGATACATGGGCTGATGTCTCCATGCTTTTGTTTCTTGGTGCCAGGGGAGCGGGAGCGCTTGGTCGTTCCAGCTAGCTGGGTAGCAGGCAACAGGTGCCACAAAACACAGAAACAGAAACTAGCTTTGCATCGTGGAATGATGTAAGAAGCTGTGGCAAGGTGTGTCTTTCATGGCCAAGTCCAGGAAAGGGCAGCCAAGGGCAGCCAAGGGCAGCCAAGACCAGGTACTGTAGAATTATGCAATAATTACCGCAAAAACAAAAGCAAAAACAAGAAAGACAAAGGGATTAAAAGAACTGGCTCACTTGTCTGAGAAAAGGGTGTGCCCAAGGAAGCGTCGGGAAAATGATTAAGTGCAGGAAACAAAACCGTCGCCCATGCCTTCCTTTGGCCCTCAGGTCTGCTCCTCCAAGTCACCTCAGGCCTTCCCCATACAGGGAAACTGATGCAAAGTTAGGGCAGAGAGTATCAACAAGCATGGAGATAAGCAGTGATCCTCTTGCGCTGTGGATTTGTGTCACGTGCACGGTTAATTATGCTGCCATCATTTAAATTAATCCCTATTTGGACTAAGAGTATTACTTAAAATTATGGCGTTTCTTTAAAACGAATAAGAATAGTTTATTGTAACATGAAGGATAAACACATTCAGGCTTTCAGGTGTTAACATATACAGTGGTACCTTGTATAAAGGAATTAATTCATTCCAAATGAAATTATGTTAAGCAAATTTTCCTTTATACAAATTCCCATAGGAATGCATTGAAAATGGAGTAATCCCATTTTTATGTTGTACAGATTCTCCGCATAGGCAATTATGTTAAGCAAATTTCCCCTGTCTCCAGAATTTTTATGTTGTACAGATTTTATGTTATACAAGCTATGTGTTATACAAGGGACCACTGTGTGTGTGTGTGTGTGTGTGTGTGTGTGTGTGTGTGTGTGTGTGTGTGAGCATTTAACATTTAACATATTGTGCTGGGTCATATCTCTACATTTGTCAGTTCACTATATGAAGGCTTGCACAGATCTCTCTCTCTCTCTCTCTCTCTCTCCATCTCTTTACACACACACACACACACACACACACACACACACACACTGACTCCACCGACAAGCACTTCCATTGGAGTATGCAAATATAAGTTGTTTTCAATATTCTAAGCCAACGGTTCTCAATGAAGGTTCTGTGAGCATGTGCCAGGTGGGTGCCGTGGCAATTTCGGCGTCAAGTGATTTGAGGGTATAGTTAACTAAACTTCCCATAAAGGAAATAATGAAAAACTCATCCAAACAGTTTCATTCATTGCAACAAAGACAACTGAGCATTAAATTTGCATTGTTTTTTCTTCTTTTCCTAAGTATTCAAACTGCTTTATGGGTAAGCTGTGCCGTGAAATTGTTTTAGCCCGGCAAAGGTGCCACAGTGAAAAAAAGTTTGAGAACCACTGTTCTAAGCAATTAATATTCATGAGTTAGGGTTGCACGCCACAACTTGTACGTCTAAAAACCTTTTGATAAAGCCTATCACCAAATGTTCTGTGCAATCATCTGGCAAGGAGTGTGGGGTGGGGGTGGAGAGTATACTTAGTATATCTCAGACATTCATTCCCAGCATGGTCTATTAAACAATTCCCACTCTCACACAAGATATACCTAGGATGCATTCCAAATTCAGTGTTTTACTTGATGTGATAGTAAGTCCCTACATGGTAGGGACTACAACCTTGGCTTGGGCTTACTAAATGTGCACCTTAGGGAAGGTCTGGGACAACCTGCATGGAAGGACCCCTAATCCTCAGCCAATAAATTGACATGTAATGGCAAGTAAAGTCTCTGTTTGTCTGTTCTATTATTAAATGGGGACAAATGACAGAGTTTATTTTCTTCAGCTCCTTGATCACTGCAGATGGTGACTGCAGCAATGGAATTAAAAGACGTCTGCATCTTGGGAGGAAAGCGATGGCAAACCAAGGCAGCATCTTAAAGAACAGAAACATCACTTTGCCAACTAAGGTCCGGACAGCCAAAGCTATGGTTTTTCCAGGAGTGATGTATGAAAGTGAGAGCTTGACTATAAAGAAGGCTGATCACCGCAGAATTGATGCTTTTGAGCTGTGGTGCTGGAGGTGAGTCTTAAGAGTCCCCTGGACTGCAAGGAAATCAAACCTATCCATCTTGAAAGAAATCAACCCTGGATGTTCATTGGAAGGACAGATTTTGAAGCTGAGGCTCCAATACTTTGGCCACCTCATGAGGAGAGCGGACTCCTTGGAAAAATCCCTGATGTTGGGAAAGATTGAAGGCAAAAGGAAAAGGGGACGGCAGAGAATGGGATGGTTGGATGGTGTTATTGATGCAACCAAAATGGATTTGACCAAACTCTGGGAAGCAGTAGAAGACAGGAGGGCCTGGTGTGCTCTGGTCCATGGGGTAATGAAGAGTCGGATACAAGTGAATGACTGAACAACATTATCCATCCGTTCTCCTACAGCAGACATCTCCAAACTTCAGCCCTCCTGATGTTTTGGACCACAACTCCCAGAATTCTAGGCTTAGATTGCCAATGACAAAAGACTGTGGGAATTGCGGTCCAAAACATCTGGAAGGCCAAAGTTTGGACATACCTGTCCTACAGCCAGACTTTATTGGCATATAGGATCACCTACCCTCATTTTTTCTTCATTGTGCAAACTAAAAGAGCTAATGGAATTTTGCAGATGACAGCCTGGGATCCTTTGAAATTAAAAGAACAAATAAGAAACACACTTACCCATCTACTCTCTCTCTCTCTCTCTCTCTCTCTCACACACACACACACACACACACACACACACACACACACACACCTCCAGATGGAAGGAATGTGGCCTGTAGTGATTTACAAATGGCTTTAAATCCATCAACATGATCTAAACTGTTTTGGTTGTGGAAGCTCAGATCCAAGGATGTGGTTTCTTCTGCAGAACAGTAAGGAACCATCTGTGGTTTACAAAGTTGGCCAGTGCAAATATGGTTCCATATTTATAAAGGACTGATCTGTATGTTTAAAGCCCCAAGGTCAATGAACTATAGTACAGATGTGGTAGAGATTTTCAACAGGGAGAAAAATCTGCACTATTTCCTAAACCTTCTGAATCCCCCAGTCTTGAGGAACATAATACCTTGAACACGATAGCTTAAATAGGTAGCCTGTCTCAATGTAGAAAGCTAAAGTTAAAGACTTGCCCAGAAAGCCATTTTGTCAAGTATCAGTACCATGGGTGTGCATTATGTGCCATCAAGTGAGAACTGACTTCGAGAGATTTCATAGGTGGGGAATTCCATTCAGGGTCAGGGGATAGGGAGACTACTTGTGGGGGTCTGTCTCTCACACTGACCCCCAAGGCCTGCTGGCTATGCACCACCAGGGTCCTTCTTCACCAGCATTCCAATCTAGGCCAGGATCTTGACTGTCCTCTCCTCTCCTCCACTCATAGCTGACCACTCATTGGCTCCATCTTACCTCCTCACTGGAGTGGTCGGCTGCCTGCAGAGGAGGGGACAGGATGGCTAAGATCGTGCTTGGAGTGGAGTGCTGTTGGAGAAGGAGGACCTTGGTGGTGCATGATGACTGGTAAGTAGCCCAGCCAGCCCACGAGGGTGAGAGATGGACCCCTGCATGCGGCACCAGTGGTGCCACGCAGGGCGCTTCATGCAAAGCACATCTTGGGCTTCATGCCCACTTCTAATAACATCCCTATCATTTGATTCTAAAAAAAAGGGACTTTATTTTCAAAAATGTTGAGATGGGTCATGGGATTGAGCAACACTGAGATGGAAGAGAGAAAGAAGAAGGGAGACATTCAAAACACAAACCTTAGATCTCGGTTATATTTGTTTCTTGGGAATCCTGCTTGTCCAAGCCCATGTGGTCTGGTGGGACGCTCAACCCAATCTATGCTGGAACTTTATCACAGGGATCAAATGTGGTCCCTGTATGATTGTGTGGCAAAAGAAACTTCTGGTCCCTGGGCCACTTTCCAGAAAATAGAGTTAAGAGGCTGACCATTTGCGATCTATAGAGAATTCAGCTGGCAGTTCAAGTTACTTCTGCAGATGAAGCCTGACGCAAAGCTTCCTTCACACCTGCCTTGTGGTGCTCATTCCCAGTCCCAAGGGTGGATAAGCAAGACATTCCTGATGCAAAGTGATCAGGCATTGCTCATTATGAGCTTCATTGCCAAAGCTGTGGTGCGATTACTACCACAGGGGAGTTTTCAGTTCCCAGAAGCCTTCACCCTCTCCCACACTAGGAGCCTGGGACGCCTAGAGAAACCAGTTCCTGTGGTGGTGGTGCTGAAAACTCTGCTGTGCCGACACCGTTGCTATGTTTGGTGGTGACTAAGCAGGGCCCACTTCTTGTTTCAAACACTGATGTGAGCTGTGCAAATCTGGAAGTGGTTACATGAGGCCACAGCATTCCAGCGTTCCTACTTGGGCCAATGAGCGCTCTGTGTGTGCCTCAGTCCCTTGCCTTAAGAACTGCCTCCTGTGCAAGACCAAGAATGAGCGCAGCGTTGAAAAGTACAGTAACTAATTCAGGATGGAAGGAGGGTCAGATTTAATGGAAAAACTAGCCCAGCTTCCTAGTTTCAACCCAATTTAAACAAAGAAAGAACACAACACAACATACACACGATTTGTCAGGTCTTCTTAAAGTTTGTGTGTGTTTTAGTCCTGATACTCAGTTTAGTGCCACTTTCTGTATCCATCTCGCAAGCTTGGTATAGACGCTGGCCCTAAAAAAGCAGCAGCCTCAAAGGCAAGGTTAGTAAGTAATTATAGTTAAAAATACATTAACAGGTGAAGCTTTGGGCAACCAACCCTCAACAAGTAATAATAACTAGAGTCAATCCTATTTCTTTCCTGTCAGAAGATGTATCCACATAGGTCAGCCATGTGCAGATTATAAGGGAGATGAAGAGGAAGATGTACATCCAAAGCCCTTTCTTTTTCTCACAGAACCCCTGTGAGGCAGGCCATGAGACATCCCTGACAAAGCCACAGCTATTGTGGGTACTGAAACTACAGCAGGCCCAGAGGATGTTTAAGACTGGGGACCCACAGAACTTACAACCTAGATTCAGAGCCACACATCCCATTCACTGCAGCCCAAAACCAGTGCATCAGGGTGGACTATTTCTGTCCCAGCCACCAGCCATGAGCCATGCTATTTAACAGCCAGTACCTAAGCACATCCGATTTCATCTGATTTCAGAAGCTAAGCAGGGTCGGCTCTGGTTAGTACTTGGATGGGAGATCACGGAATACCAGATGCTGTAGGCGCCTGGAGTAGGAACTGGCAAGCCACTCCAGTATTCTTGCCATGAAAACTCCATGGACATGGGGTAACAACTGTAACGATGCAACACACACACACACATACAGTACTGGACTGTCACAATTTGAGTTTCCCCACTCCTGCCGGCAGAAGTGGTAAGCACAGAACGCAGTTATTACCATGAACTGATGACTTTATGTAAAGTAGTAAACAAATTATATAGTCAAGAGCTGAGCCAGTAAGTTGCTTTTAACAGTTGCAGTTACCATTTTAAAAAAGTAACCATAATTTTTACATTTCCTTAAAGTAAGCTAATGCAAAACTGGGGAGTTAGTAATTATTTATGATAAATCTAAAGTTTTAGTGTTTACCAGGAAACGGATCATACATAAATGGTAAATACTGTATATACTCGAGTATAAGTCGACCCAAGTATAAGCCAGGGCCCCTAATTTAAACCCCCCAAACTGGGAAAATTTATTGACTCAAGTATAAGCCTAGGGTGGGAAATGCAGCAGGGCCTGGCAACTCCTCCTTTGTGAGCTGGGTGTGTGTGTGATGTTTAAAATGACTTTTAGCCACCGAGGCAAGTGCTTGAGTCGGTGGCTAAAAGTCATTTTAAACATTGTTTTAAAACAACCTTTTAAAAAGTCATTTTAAACATGGGGGAGGCAGGAGAAGTGGCACACAATGATTAAAATGACTTTTAGCCACCGAACCAAACTTGCCTCAGTGGCTAAAAGTATTGACCCGCATATAAGCCGAGGACCCCCTTTTTCAGCCCCAAATTAGGGCTGAAAAACTAGGCTTATACTCGAGTATATACAGTAAATGACCACCCAGTTGAGCAAGTTAAATCTTATAAATATCTGGGTGTGATTTTTCCACTCCTCAGGATCTTGGAAGGCTCAATCTTCTAATGTCACTGCAAATGCTCAGAGAAGCATAAAGTCACTCATACATTGTTAAAGGAGGTCAGCATATACCATCAGCTATACAGGTCTTTAATGCTAAGGTGTTAACACAGATGTTATATGGTGCACAATGGTATGGGTACAGAAATTTTACTGCAACGGAGTCCACCAAAGCAGAATTTCTGAGAACAATTCTTGGACTTCCAAGCTGATGTACTTTTATGATTAGAAACAGGCCAAACGTTGATAGAATCTCGGGTATGGATTTTTAAGCTAAATACATGTATTTGGTTTAAAATGTTCTTCACTCCTGAGGGGCTGGCACCCTTAGTGCTAACTGATAAGTTTCAGTTCAGATGGGGGAAAACACTGGATGAAAAAAATTACATAATTTAGACCTCTCGCAAAGTGCTATTTTGTTAATAGGTTATACAAAAGCAAAACAGGAACTACACCAGCGCATCATAGATAATGATATGCAACATCATGTGAGCGCAGCTGCTGCCTATCCTGAATTTAGAGGTAATGGTCAGACCTTTCTACCTGCAAGCTACCTGAACTCTCTCAACACTTCCGAAATACAGAAAAGCTTTCACACTAGCCAAATTTAATGTTCTTCCTTCAGTTCTACTGAAAGGCAGATACAGTGGTCCCCCGCCCTATCGCGGTTCATATACTGCAGTCCCGCTATATTGAGGGACCATATTATATGAAAAAAGCCCTCCTTGGGTAAGGGGCAAAGGCTGTTTCTGGCCCCCCCATACTTACCCCAGGACTGGTGCTGCCCTGAATGGGCCTGCGGGGGCCTTCCCAGGGGCCTCCAGAAGGCCTGGGAAGGCCCTCGCAGTCTCATTTGGGGCAGCGCCAGGCTGGCGGTAAGAACAAGAGCCCCCAGTTAGGGCTCCCACACTCGACCTGACCTGCATCCACATATCACGGATTTTCAGTTATCGCGGGTCGGGTCAGGTCCCTAACCCCAGCGATAGGCGGGGGATCACTGTACAAGAACATTCCTTATGAACAGCGCTTATGTCCTTGTGGGGCTGGTGTGGTGGAGACAGTTGCTCACGTCTTGTTGTATTATTCCTTCTATACCAGGTTTCGTGACACCTTTATCCATCCAATCCTACAAAGCATTCCTGGAAGAGATAATGAGAATTAAACCATGCTATCTGTTGGCAGACCAGTGTCCATCAGTAACAATTAAAGTTGCCACCTTCTGTGCAGCAGCACTAGCTTGCAGGCGAGAAATGGTACCCTAATCTTAAGCATATGCCTGTATTTATGTATATACGAATATGTGTGCATTGGGGTTGGGGTTATAGTCTTAAGGATTGTTTCAGGAAATTTGTCTCTTTGGGAGTCGTCTGTACTCATTATATATGTTATACTTGTGTTTGTTTCTCTGTTCTTGTGTGGTTTTGCTGCTGATCTATGCTGTTTGTTTTTGATCTGTTGAACGTATTACATTTATTATTATCATCTCAAAAGGTGTTTTTTTAAAATAAAGAAATTTGCAAGATGTTCCTCTGAGGCACAAAACTTGTTCTCGTCTCTTTTGTCATGTCATCACCTCAGTACTTACAATAAAGTACCAGACAGCAGAATGAGTCATAGCATTTGAACCACCGCCACCATTCAGTGGAGCAACACAACTGTATATATAACAGCGACTAAATGTTAATATTATGACAAAAAGAGCAATTGTTATACCTTGCAAATTTAAGTTATAATGTTAACTAGCCATGCCTTCCTTATTAGGGAAAGAAACTAATCCAAAGTAATTAATTGTTTACTTCCAAACTTTGGCTGAGGTGATGGGAATTTTACTACAGGGAGCCCCATTTTTGTGGCCATATTCCAGGTCTAAAATAGCGATATAGCAGGGTAGGAATGGCCCAAGCCACCTGCTGGGAATTGAAGAAACAGGGCCCAAAGATAATGTCTGAGGTATGTGAGCTTAGAGTCATAGAATCATGAAGTTGAAATACAACCCTTGCTCAATGGAAGGGATACAAATCAAAGGATATCTGCCAGGTAGTTGTCCAAATTTCTCTTGAATGCCTCCAGTCTTGGAGCACTCATGGCCTCTTGAGGTAACTAGTTCCACTGTCATACTGCTCTAACAGTTAGGAAGTTTTTCCTGATATTTAACCAACATCTGGCTACCTGTAACTTGAGCCCACTGTTACATGCCCTGCACTTTGGGATGATTGAGAGCAGATCCCACCCCTCCTCTGTATAAGAGATTTTCTAGTATTTGAAAAGTGCTATCACACATCTCTTCTGGGTCCTCTGTATGTTCTTTTCCCCATTTTAGTATACTCTTCACTTTGAGAGATCCTAAAATACTATGGGTGGATCCAAATTCGCTACTCGTCAGTACCAATACCCCTGGACTACAGCCTGGAAGAACCCGATCCTCACTCAGTCTTGAAGTGGACTGATTGATCGTGGGCCATTTATTGTTTGGCAGGTATATTATGAGAGCAACATGTTGTGGGGTGGGGGTGGGCAGAGGGGAACAGAATTAACAGGGCTTGCTCAAGGGGATAAGTTAAACATGTAATATGTGGATATTGGAAGCTTAGTGTACTCATCTTTCTCCCTCTTTAATAGCCTTTTAAAAGGCACTTGCATGTGGCTATGCCCACATTTATCTCACACTGAGATTGTGCAAGCCCCCATTTCTTTGAACTTGAAGTACATTTTGCTTGTGTTGCTAATGAGCTAAGAGTGAGTAATTCTCTCCACATGTTCCATTTCTATTTCAGTTGCATTTCTCTAGAGAATGTAGGAATCACTTCATGAAGGATAAGATTCAGGCATCCAACAAAGTAGATCAAGAAACTTATACTGTCCTTATGCAAATTTGCTCTTGGAACTTTTAAAGTTACTTTAAACGTTTCAGAATTTACAAACTGGAATGAAAGAGATGCTTCCATTCCCATTTGAATCTCCTTCACTGTGGTCTTTACTAAATATGTTTTACTTATGTATATTACTGTGTTTGAAAAATATCAAAAGAGCATATAAACAATGATAAAATAAACTATTTTACACATCTAATATTAATATACAATGTCTGTTGTTTCGATACAAATAAAATGGAAGGTGAACTAAACAATGCATGAAATACCTGTCTTTAATGTGCGTCAAAAAGGCAAAGAAAAAAAATCTGTAGAAATATTGTTCTATGATGGATGTTTATTGCCTAGGAACAAATGTACAAATGCAAACCAAAATAGGAGGAATTGTGATTTTTCTGGGGTGACTGTAGTGCAGGGGAAGAACCAAGAGGCATTAATAGGATGCAGTGGGACCCCAGTGGATCCTTGTTGTTAAATCTGACATTCACTGATTATGACAAGGAGTGGGGGAAAGGGAAATAAAAACAAAGAAAGATGCTGAGTGCTGAGTTGTCAACAATGGCAAAGGGGACTTGCTGTTTACTTTAAAAATAAACCTGGTGCACTCGTACCATTCTGTATATGTTGTTTGCATTTCCCCATTCGCAAGTATATGTCCCCCCCCACACACACACAGATAACTGAAAAAGCATAAATGCCATCACAAATACCATGAGGACAAAAACTGGGCCTCAGTACTGTATCTCTAAAGGGGTACTGGGCATGTTTGGCACCAACCTGAGTGCCCTATTTCCAAGCATGGGCCTGGTTGAGGGACAAGGCACAGCTCTAATGGGCACTTTTGTGCCAAATACCCTTCTCTGATCTACTGTAGATTGAACCTCAGAAACATCTGGCAGCAGCAGCAGGAGGACCTCACCCAGATGCCCACAAGGATCAAATAGATGTATGTTCTTTCAGGTAGTCAAATTTTAAGTTGTATTGGGACTTTCTATAATCACAACAAAACTTTGAACCTGCATTAGTGGCAAAAAGTTTGTTAGGATGTTTCTTTCAGCACAGTCAGTATTTGCCCCAATAGCTGACCCTCCACAGCATCCTCCTTGAAGCATTCTCTGCCAGCTGCAGTGACAGAATCAGATCAGGTCTTTGAAGTAATAATGCCTATGTTGCCAGTGACAAAGAAAACAGCTGTGAAGTATAGTAGTTCAAGCAAATAAGTGGAGCCCCCACCCCCAAAGCCTTATGGCACCTTATAGCAAGTGTTATTCGGCATAAACTTTCATGGACTGGGGCCTGCTTCTTCACATGCATCTGAATTGGACTAGAAGAAGCAGGCTATGTGGGTCCACAAAAGCTTATGGCAAAGAAAACTTATTACTTTTTAAGGAACCATTAGATCATTTGCTGTTTTTGCTGGAACGAACAGTCTCAGCTACAGTACATCTCTCTAGAACAGTGTTGGCGAACCTAGGGCATGGGTGCCAAAGGTGGCACTCGGAGACCTTTCCGTGAGCACCCGACATCGCTCCTCCACAGCCACCTGTATTCAGGTTAAATTGCTGTATTGGCTGCGAACAATTAGTGGGTTTTGAATCACAGTTTGAGCACTCGGTCTCTAAAAGGTTTGCCATCAGTGCTCTAGAAATTTCTGTTATTAAGTCATTGCATGCCAGGATCTGGAAGCAATGGGACATGTGCAAAGGTGTGAAGCAAAGGTGTGTGTGTGTGTGTGTGTGTGTGTGTGTGTGTGTGTGTGTGTGTG
>JAHTLZ010000010.1:46554439-46565825 GCA_023846285.1 Phrynocephalus versicolor
GTGTGTGTGTGTGTGTGTGTGTGTGTGTGTGTGTGTGTGTGTGTGTGTTGGTGGAGGTACGCTCTGTTATGCTGTTTTTGCACCACCAACGCTTTCTGGAAAAATACAGCAAGTTCATGAGACTGCCAGACTACTGGGAGGGGTTTGTTTTCACCATTGCATGTGAAAAGAAATGTAGATCTGGAACTTGGCCATGGAAAGGGGCTTTAAGAATAGCCTGACCTCCCTGTGGGACTCTTCTGGAGACTGGCTTGAGCAATGAAGGGAGGGGGGCCAGCATGCCAGATCTCCATTCAGTTATGAGTGGAATGTCTGTAGCTCCTTTCAGGAACACTGTGTTCCTTCCTGTGATACTAACGTCACAATCTCCAAGCAAGAAGGCCAGGCAGGAAGGCTCAAGCTGCCCTCCAGGTTCCCACCCTCCTTTACCCTTGATCCTAGTGGGTCGTGTGTGTTTTTGACCTGATATAAACAATCCCTTCTTTCATAAGCAGGAGGTAAGGGAAATGAATGGAACAATGGTAGCTGGTTGGCCAGCGTAGGCCGATTACTGACTAAAGGGGTTTAACTTCCTAATCACACAGCATTATCTCATGGTTCCCACACACTGAGGCCCTTAGTTGTCCTGGAACTTTGGCCCCGTTGAGGTACACTCTTAAGTTCCCCTGCAGATGTTCCTTTTCTCCTCTTTTTCACCTGAGAAAAAAGAGGCCTGTAGCCCACTCTCCCATAAGACACCGTGCAGTATCCTGCCTTAGAAGAGATGCTGGAGAACGTAGAATGAATAGAGCTGGGTGTGCCTTATGACCTGCTCTGCATCCTCTAAGTTACCTTGCTACCTTCAGATTTAATAGAACGCATCAATGCTGAAATATGCAACCCCTCCCCCCCGGCCCCCCCTTTTACCCGGGGAGGGGGGGGGGGGGAGCAGTTCATCCTTTGCCTCACTCAATGAAATATTTTGGACTGCCCTGGTCTGTGGCATCTTAAAGACTGTAATAGACCAGATGTATAGTGTGGTTTGCCAACAAGAATTTTTTTGTTTCCCCACTAAACATATTGTGCCTCACCCCACTAAACCACTGCTACAGCATGCCCTTGCTCCATTCCCACTGTCCCCATTGTGTCCCTACATTCTTCTACTCCATCGTTACAAACAGGTGATCCAGCACCATAGGTCCTGATCCGGTGACATGGGGTCCCAATCTGGCACCATGCAGCACTGAATCACCCATTTGCAGCCCCACAGCCTGCCTAAGACTTGGTCTCGCCTCCTTACTTGGTCCTGCCCATCCTCCTTTTCGTCCCCTGCAGCTGCCATCTTGAGAGAGGGGCCAAACATCCATTCCAGGAACTGGGCACTCCACCGCCTGTCAGCTGATAGGTGGAGGCTTGCACAGAGATTGCAGGCCCAGCTCCAGGATGGGAAGCCAGGCCTTCTATGTCTCAAGATGGTGACAGAAGATGAGGACAAAAAGAAAAAAGCAACAGGACCAGGTAAGGAGGTGACAAGGGCAGGTGGTTGGGGTTGGGGTTGGGTGAAGGAATGTTGTGCATCCAGTGGTACAACCACACCATGGCTCCTGCAACAGATCTTGCAGCCCTTAACAACAGCTATATTGGCATGACATACATTTATGTGGACTAGAGTCTGCTGCGATGTCATAGTGTGGCAGGAGCAAAACACCTTTAGAAGTTTCCTCCCTATTATGATGTCCCTACATCCTCTCACATGTCATCTGCTCTCTCTTTCTCTGTCTCTTCCGATTTCCTGCTGTAGCTGCTTTCACCATCTTGGCTCTTTCAACTAGTCACTGCTCTGTTTTCCTATCGTCCAGTTGGGTCCAGCAGTGCAGCTAAGGCTTTACAGAGAGAATGAGCGAGCCCTAGATAGCAGGCGAAGCGAAGGGCTCTGGTGTCCCAGACCCTGCTTGAACTCTGCCTCTCAGTGCTTGACACAGTTTGGGAAGGGGACAAAAATACTGCTGCTTCTACCAGGCAACGGGGCAAACAGCAGAGTGCAGATGTAAACAAACCACGGCCTCTTCATTCCTGACAAGTGACTACCCTGTTGGCAATGGCCTTCGTAGGGATGTGGTGTGAGGAGGCATCCAGGTTGCTATTTCTTGTCCAAAAACTCGCAAGCCTTCTTCTGTTGCCTCTCAGATTAGGTTCTTCTGCTGTCTTGAAACAAATATAAGACAGAAATACAAAATTCAACTTTTGAAAATATTAATATATTTAAAGCAAAAACAAAGCAAAACAAAAAAGCAGGCTCCTGAATATTTTGAGAAAGGTCTTTATGCTTCTCCCTTTTCATCTATTTTGTAGAGACATAAAAAGAGAAGAGTGGAATAGAAGAGGTTTGGCCTAGTTGTAAGGTACTAGTGCCGCAGGACCCGTATCACACTCATGCAGGGTAGGGAGGGATAATGCCATTGGGATACCAAGACAAGAAGTCAGAGCTTACTTGAACAAACAACTCTGAGTTTTTGGTGGAACAGCATAATTAATTGATTCAAACACGTGACTGTGCAATTATATGTGATGTTTGGTGAAAGCCTGTGTAGATAGTTCCATATGCTGCTGGTACCTAGCACAGAGTAAGTTTATGTGTGCAAAAAGTGTGCAGGATCTCTCTCACCACAGGAAAAGCGCAGAATACCATTAGATGTGCCAGACCCATGAAATGGCCAGCATTAAGTGCTTCAGTGAAAGAGTGAATTTTGTAGGCCTTTATCAGGGAAAGTAGCCTCTCTTACCCCTGTAATATTAGAGGGGAAAGGTGCCCTGCTAAAAATAAGAAATAAAAAATCACTCTTGCCCATCTTTTAAAGGTCTTTGGTGAGAACTTTAAGGTTCACCAAAGCACTCGGCATCAATACAAATCATGGTTTGGTTTCCAGTCTTTCAGTTTGCTAATTTCTCTTTTGATTGAACTATTACTTTGTTTTAAATTGTTAAATAATTTCTACAGTAGGATCACGGTATCCGTTGGGGATAACAAAAACTGTGGATAAGAGAGAATGCCAACCACCCCCATTTGTGACTGTAGCTTGCTTTACGGCTGCTAATTTGCAACAGTGGCTTGCTTTACGGCTTCTGTTTTACAACAGTAGCTTGCTGTACAGCTGCTGTTTGTGACAGTAGCCTGCTTTGCGGCAGCTGAATTATTTATTTATTTATTTTCCTTTGCCAACTGTGGATAACTGAGTCAGTGGTTAATGAATTAGTGCATACAGGGGTCCTACTGGTATTTCTTTTTGTGTTAGGGCATTTTAAGGTGATCTTATCAATTGTATCATGCCCTGGGAAGTTTCAATATCCAGTGATTAAGAAATTATTTATCAAATGAACACATACATTTGCATTTTTGCTTGCCCAGGCCAAAAGAGGGGAAGATAAGGGTTGATGGAAATGCTGTTTGCTTGTTTGCCATTTTTCATGGCAGATTAGATGGTGAAACTTTAACATTCAGTGGGCAAAGAACTGCATCATCCTGCATGGGCAAAATTTAATTACAGTTAATTGAAAGCTTCCTATCCCCCAATTTTGGCTTCTGAGGCTCCCTAGTGCTCCCTTTTTCTTTAGCGAAAGCCTTTGGGAATCTTGTAGCTAAAAATCACCACTGCTGGGATCAGGGCGACAGGTGACAATCTTGCAGTATTTTTTTTTAACTGTTAAAGGCTTCCTGCTCCCAAGACTCCCAAAAGTTTCCCTAGGGCAAATGAGGAAGCCTCATAACCTGAAATGTGGGGATAGGAAAATCAATTAATTTAAATTAAATTTTATAGGCAACAGAATTGTGGCCAATATCATCATCTTCCACCAGAATAAATTTATACCAACAGGACTGTGGCTAATATTGAATCAAAAATTATGTGAAAGATATGTAATTTTAAAATCAAGACAATTAAAATAAAGTATATTAAAATCCAGGATGATGCAATGAAATAAAATATATTACTGCTTTGAAATGGAGCAGTAGCAATTTAATTAATACTAGTCCATCTTTGAAGCTTTATTTGAGTACAGTATTACTGTTTTACTTAAAAAGGCAATAGACTTGCAGGGGAGAATTCATGAGATACTACCAAGAAAAAGTATATATGTATTTTATAATGTCTGAATCTGTTGGAATTGTTCATATATATACTTTCATTTTTCACTTAAGTAGCAAAAGAAATTAATAGTACAAGAACATCCCATTCATAATGCTGCATGTTGGTGAAGTAATTCTTTTTCCAAATCTTGTAGTCCATTTCACAGGCAGTAAAAATTAAGCTGAAAATTAGTATTATGTGCTAATACAAGATCTAGCTATTTACTGCATGCCATTACTCTATAAACCCCAGATCATTCAGACGTCAGTGGAAAAAAATTCGTCTAGTTTTGTAAGGCCTAATTCATGTCCAAAGGAACAGAGAGAGATTGTCTATAAGTCATGTGCCCAGATGAATTCTTCAGCTAGAAATGCTATTTTCCACCACTGCAAATATTTCCCTAGATTTTATTTTATGTTGGATTGCCATCTCCTATTTGGTCTTCAAACCTCACTGCCATTTGTAACATTTTAAATGTTTTTAACATCACTTTCTTTTCTGTTCATCATCACCATCATCACCATCATTTTCATCATGTACTGAAGTAAATTATGATGTATGGTTACTTTTTCAGCATTGTGGTTTACCATTCCCTCCTTCTGGGGGCACCTCGGAACTGTGCAGCTTGCCCAAGGCCACACTGTCTGATTCTGCTTGTAGGAGGCACCACATGGAGCTCAACTACCAACTTCTGGCTTTGCAGCCAGATACCTAAGCCAGTGAGCTACCCAGCCAGCTTTCATTCTTATTATTTCATAGAATCATAGAATCATAGAATCATAGAGTTGGAGGAGACCTCAAGGGCCATCTAGTCCAACCCCCTGCCATGCAGGAACCCCCATCACAGGACTCCCGACAGATGCTCATCCAGCCTCTGCTTAAAAACCTCCAAAGGAGACTCCACCACCCTCTGTGGCACCACATTCCATTGCTGAACACCTCTAACTGTCATGAAATTCTTCCTAATGTTTAAATTGAAACTCTTTTCCTGTAGTTTGAAAGGTTTAGAAGGTTTTAATAAGAGTGCAACTAAACCTTACAAAGTAATAAACTTTGAGTGACCTTTTGTCAGATGGTGCAGTATATTAAATCAATCAATCAATCAATCAATCAAACAAACAAACAAACAAACAAACTCAGGGATGTTCAAGATTCTCTGTTGTCCGAAGTGAAAAATGCACTTCTACTTTTACCCATTTCCTATAAGAAAGCAAAGATCCACTGGAATTGGACTTAAGCATGGGTGATGGGACAATTATCACCCAGTGTACTTGACAGAGACTAGTGAGTTTAGGACACGCAGTGCAGTTCACATGGGCACACTCAGAATTCTCAGCTCCCCTGGGTGCCTGCTACCTGCGGCAGCTGCCTCACTATGTCTTATGTCTGCTGATGATGCACCAGCAGGACCAATGATCCAACTCCGTAGAAAGTAGTTCCAGATAATATTAGCCAGAATACCGTATTTTTCCATCTATAAGATGCTGCCATTTATTAGTTGCCCCCCCAATGTTTAGACCCCCAAATAAATAAAATTAATAAATCCTCATTGAGTTCTCCTCCACCCCTGCCCCTGCTGTTTGATTTCATTTCCCGGTTCTAAACACCCCTCTCTGCTTTGGTGGTTCTGTTTTTTGCAGGATCAGGCTCTGTCAGGCTTGAGCAGCCCATTAACAAATGCCTTTTCATGCTAAAAGAAAGTGGTTTTTTTTCCCTTTTCTTTCTGGGAGCTCATTTCTTAATGGGCTGCTCAAGCCTGAGGGCGCCTGATCTTGCAAAAAACAAACCCACCAAAGCAGAGAGGAGTGTTTAGAACAGCAAAATTAAAGGAAACAGCAGGGGTGGGTGGTGGGGGTGGAGGAGAACTCAAGAAAAGACGCAGCCCAATCCTGCAAAAAATAAACCACAGAGGGAAACGGCAAGGTGAGTTTGAGTTCTCCTCCACTCACCACACACTCCCGGGAAAGGCTTACTTCCGTGTATACTATGCCCCTTATTTATTATTATTCATTTTATTTATTAAGCTTATATACCGCCCGTCTTCCCGAAGGAACTCCGGGCGGTTCACAACAAGCAATGTAACAGAAAAAAACAGTTAAAATAACACAGAGTTAGCTACATCAAAAACAGTTAAAATAACACAGAGTTAGCTACATCAAAAACAGTTAAAATAACACAGAGTTAGCTATATCAAAACAATAAAAGCAAAGTAGCAGATGGCGGGGCAAAAGAAAAAAAAAGAAAAAGAACAGCAACTTAATTGAATCACCCGGAAGAGGAGAGTTTTTAAAGCTAGTGGGGCCAGCCACAGAGAAGGCTCGGGTAGGGGTGGATGTTCTCCGAGCCTCCCTGGGCGTGGCCACATGCAGCATGTGCGCCCGCGACAACCTAGGCGGATGGGCCGATGTTGACCGCTGGTTGATCCGCCCTGTCAAGTAGTCAGGTCCTAGGCCATGGAGGGTTTTATAAATCAAAACCAGGACCTTGAATCTGATTTGAGCCGCAACGGGCAACCAATACAGGCGGGCCAGAACTGGGGTGATGTGGTCGAACCGACGCACACCCGCCACCAGTCTGGCTGCCGCATTTTGAACCTGCTGCAGTCGCCGAAGGAGAGTCAAGGGCAACCCCATGTAGAGTGCGTTGCAATAGTCCAGTCTCGAGATCACCAGCGCTTGCACCACAGTCCTGAGGGAATCCCCATCTAGGTATGGGCGAATCTGGGCAATTTGACGGAGATGGAAAAAGGCAGCCCTGGACACAGCGGCCACCTGGGCTTCCATGGTGAGCGCCGGGTCCAGGACTACGCCCAGATTCCGGACAGTGTCCGAAGGTCGGAGGGAAATGCCCTCCAAGGTGGGAAAAGCGCCTCCATAGCCAGATGGGGAAGCCCCAAAGAACCTTAATTTTTTGAGTCATGATTTTAGAAAAAGTAGTGTAGTATACACGGGAAAGTATGGGTAGTTCCTGGTCTTGGTCCTCCTTGTCACTGCTTGTTCACTTGTATCCAGTGACTGAGCAAATGAGAAGAATAAGAAGGTGGGGACACTGTCTCTGGGCTTTCTGTGGGCAACTATGTGAACAGCACCAAGAGAAAAAAGGCAAATGGATCGATGGTGTGTGTGTGTGTGTGTGTGTGTGTGTGTGTGGCAGTATGAAACAGCAGAGAGTGCATTGAAAGTACACAGGTGTGCACTAAATCTGGATTTGGCACCAGCTGCTTTGTCTTCCCCACCAGCTGACTGTCCATACATAGACTAAAGCAGCTATGGGTGCGACCTTCCTGATATTTTTGGACAGAAACATCCACTCATCCTTCATCGCTGGTTATGCGAGCTGGTAAGGTTGTCCGATCACTGGGAAACAGTATCACGTCTTCAGATATCCTGGCAGGAGACAATATTCAGGGCAAGCAGTGCTGAACAAGGAGAAAATCTGGATTTGATATGTGGTGTAGCCTTAAAGCATGGGTGCAATTCGTAGAGCTTCATGTACCTGGATGACCTTTAAATTACTATATTGATGCATGGCCTCAGATATAATTTTGAAGAGTTTTCTCTAGTGGCACAGTGGTTAAATGCCTGTATTGCAGCTAAAACTGTGCTCACGACCTGGGCTTCAATACTAGGTAGCAGACTCATGGTTGACTCAGCCTTCCATCCTTCCAAGGTTGGTAAAATGAGTACCCAGCTTGCATACTGTAAACTGTAAACCTCCCCCCCAAAAAAACTATTCTGCTTATATACCGCCCCATACCACTTCAAGTAGTATCTGGACAGTTTACAGTTTTTAATTACAGTATGCAGGCTACATATTGCCCCCCCCCCCAGCAAGCTGGGTACTCATTTTACCGACCTCAGAAGGATGGAAGGCTGAGTCAACCATGAGCCGGCTACCTGGGAATGAACGCCAGGTCGTGAGCACAATTTTACCTGCATTACAGGCATTTTACCACTGCGCCACGAGGTTCCCAGAGACTATTTGAAGTGGTATGGGGCGGTATATAAGTAGAACACTTTGCTTTGTTTTGCTTTGTTACCTTTTGAACTTGTTTTATAGGAATAAGGATCTATTGGTCAAATGGCTCTCAATAGTAAAATAAAGTCACTTCTTTGTGGAGCTTTACTTCAAAATTAAGCAAATGCATAGCTCAGGAGACTGGATAGGCTAGATTGGTGCTGATCTCTTGCCATGCAACAAAGCACATCCACATCTGTTATTACAGGAACATTTAAATAGACACTCCAGCGAAGCTTTGAAATGTTAACTTTCTTTACCAATGATTGTCAAAATATGCCAGCTAGCATGGCTTGTGGAAACTGCAATTTTAAACGTAACCTTTGCCTTGGAATAACACAAGATATACCCATGTAGAAGAAAGTGCTCTTCTAGGAAAGAAGAGAATATGAACTATTTCAGGAATGCGCCAATTCCCTAGATGTCCATTAGATCTTGTTCGGAAATTGCCAGGCTAGTTATAGGCCTCTTTCCAAGCCTTATCTTGATGCTTGTTTGCAGCAAAAACAAAAACATTTCCATGGCCTCCAGGAAGATCATTTCATACCAGAAATAGAACAAATTGATTGAGATACAGCCCAGGCCAAGCTAAAATAACTCAATGTGTAACCCTCAATGCCATGTGTCTGCCCTGATGCCTCTAACAGATGGAGGGCACCGCCTCCCCATAAGTGGATCTGTCACATGCACAATGCCATAAATGACCAGAGTGCTTTCCATTGCTCCAATTGGCTTGTGGCACATGGACAGATAGGAAGCAATCTTTAACTGTGCCAACTTGGCACCTATTTTCTTGTTCCTCCTTTTCTTATTCACCCATCACCACCCGCCATGAAAACGGCTCATATTGCACTTCACATTTTAACAGCTTATGGAATGCATTAGTCCTGGCTAAAAGTATAAAAAAAACCTCAGAAGTATAATCCTGACGTCAACCATCTCAGAACTTTGGAAGAGAAGCTATAAACAGAGGAATGAAAGGAAGTTATAAAGGCCATCTGTTTTGGCTTCCTGAGATAGATAATAGACATGGACAGACACAAAAGGTGATGGAGGAGGCTGGATTTGTTTCTCTGTCAAGGTGGCCACTGGTGCTGGTGATGAATAGAAAAAACTATGGCAAAGCAATGAAGGAAACTTATTCTTGAGATTTATTCTTATTGAGATTTTGCTCCTACTTTTCTTGGTTTTTAAATTATTATTATTATTATTATTATTATTATTATTATTATTATTATTATTATTATTATTATTATTATTATTATTATTATTATTATTGATGAAAATGTATGGGAATTGTAGTTTTATTATCTCACAGTTCTACTCACCAGGATAGTGGATGTTAGTATGATTATTATGCTGTTGCAGCCATTATTTTAAGGGGTCTTGAGTTTTTGTTTTATTTTCCAAAAAAACAGTTGAAGCCTCTCCCTGTTATTGTATCAATCCTGTCCAAAGACAGCAGCCTTTTATAACTTCACCATTTGGCACAGCTGCAGACAACTCAGTGTCTGTTGGGACAAGCAGACCAAGCATGGGTTGTTGCAAACATTTCTACAGCTGAGTTCTCTCATTTCGTTCCATGGTACAGTATTGAAATACAAGGCAAGTTGCCAAAAGAGCCCCTTCAGATTTGGTGAGTGGTAGAGCCAAAACACCATGTATCCAGGAAAAAAAATCACATGTGCGTCTGTGGGAAAGATATATGTTTACAATCAATTCACACACAACATTTATTTTATAGTTAGTTGTTATAGAACAATGTTCAGTACATAATTCATGTTGAGTCACATTCAAAAATCCATATTGCAGTGATACCTTTTAAGGCCAAATTCATACATGAAAGCAACATATAAGCTTGAGATTATTATCTCTTCCCCTGCAAAGATAGTACAAATATACATGGGCAGGAAGGGAAGGGAAGGTCATCAAGGCTGGACCTTAAGCTACTTGTTTGTCTGCAAGGTGTTGCAAAGCAAGCCACTGAGAGCTGTGTACATTTCTGTGCTGTGGCACTCTAGGCTGCCTCCCAGGCCACTCTACACATCTAGCACACAGCTTGGAACTGACCAGCTTTGTGAAAAGCAGTGCCAGGTGCTGCCTATGGCCAGTATGCATCTCCACAGACCTTGTCAGGAGAGGCTAGTGGCTAGCCTAGTACATGTGGCAGTTGGTAGGGTGGAAGGTAAGCAGTCCATTGGGAATAGGGCCATGGGGCATGGGCTGCTTTTGTACAGTGCTGCTTCCCTCATCTCCCTCCCCTGCTCCAGATTCTGAGGATGAGTCTTTGACATGACAATGAGTCTCAGGGCTCTGGTAAGGAAGCAAACAGGAATGGGTTGGCTATTCACACTCTGAGCCTGAAGTGGGGCAGTCCCTCATTTGGCTCAATAGGCCAGCTTCCAGTGGATCCTAGCGCAAGAGAGGGCAGGTAATGGCACTGAAACAAGATCATTTTGTTGGAGTGTTATTTGCAACCTTGCACATTTTCTGTGTTTGTGTGACTGGGAAGGACTTTTCTATGTGAGAATGATTATCTATTTATCATTCTCTTCTTCTGGGGCTATGTAGCTTGCTCAAGAATAATCCTGACGGCTTTTCTCTGAGCTTGGATTCACTGGACCAAGGTCGTAAGTAGAGATGGGCACGAAACGCCAAAATGGTGTTTTGTTTCAATTTTCTTTTTTTTTTAATTTAAGTAATTTTATTGGGTTTTTGGGGGGGGCAAAAGAGGGAGGGTGTGGGGGAGGGGGAGGGAATACACTATAAAAATTACATTAAGTATATCAGGCCAAAAATAACGGTTTAACATATTAACAAATCACCAAATAATATCACAATACTAATAAGTTTGTTACTTCTTGCCATCTTTTCCGGGAAATCTCATCGTAGTCTCCCTTTAGAAAACCGGAGAGTCTGTCGATTTCAATACATTCTCTCAATACATTCTCTTATCTTTTCGTGGAAGTTTCTCTCTGTTGGCATTTCTGGTTGTTTCCAAAATTTCGCATACAGTATCCTTGCTGCAACTATTACATGATGAAGTACATATTTCTGGTCATATGAGATATTAATATCTACTATATTTAATAGAAAAAATTCTGGTCTAAGCTCTAACTTAATCTTCAAATATCTTTCTAAAAATAATTTTACCATTATCCAATATGCCTTTGCCTCTTTACATGTCCACCACATATGGTAAAAGGTACCACTGTCATGTTTACATTTCCAACAATTATACATCTTAGATAAACGGGGGGGGGGGG
>JAHTLZ010000010.1:46574631-46612621 GCA_023846285.1 Phrynocephalus versicolor
ACACACACACACACACACACACACACACACACACACACACACACACAGGGTCACTGGGTATGTGTTTACCTCCCCGCTGCCTTCCGCAGACATCAAGGTGCGGAGAAGATATTATTTCTGCTCCTCACAGAATTGTTACACATGGGAGTTTTGTGGAGTACCCAGCCTACTAGCAGCCCATGCAATCTGTTGGTAAACCCTCCTTATGTACTCTCCATCTTTCCAATACTGGCAGTTTCTCAGCAAAGCAGCCACGAGAGTCTTTAAAGAATGACTATTTTTCTTCAATAGAAATGTCATAATTTATTTTGGTTTGTATAAAAAGGCATAATCATAATAAAACCAATGTCTTCTTTCATAAGAAGAAATACATTATTTCACATCATAAATAAAATCTGCAAACATTAACAACCGGGGGCAACCAAAAGACACAAACACCCCTTTGTGCTTTCCATGTCAGTGCTTCAGAAACAGTTTTAAGATGTAAATACAAGTTTACAGTACCCAAAAAAATACTGAGGTATATTGGTTTCTTAAAAAAAAAGATGAAACTTCAGACTTCAAAAGGCAACACACACAATGAAATTACAACACTTGAAAAATAAATAAATACCAGGACTTCCTTGTACAAGGGGACAGTGTTACTATAGCCTAGTTCACCCAGGCTCTAAGAATACTGTCATATTTGCTACCAGAAGACTGACAGACAGAAAATCATAACAGGAATATTTCAGGAGTAGAAAGCAGGATCCTGTGTGCTTTGTCTCCTTTGTAGACAATCCAAATGTTGGTCCAGAAGGGGAGGAGTTGGGGTGGGGTGGGGTGGGGCATACATCTCACAGTACCATCCAGAAAAACCCTTGCTTTCTGGAATCAGATATGCTGATCCATGCTGGTGATTCTGTATTGCTCTGCAGATGCAGTGAGAGGAGACTCACGCAAACTCATAGATTTGCCCCCAAAGTTATTGCACTTTCCAGGTAACAGCAAGAGGGTCTTTGTGCAGAGAGCCAGCTTGCACGTGCCTTTCAGCAGCTCGGCGAGGTGGTGATGGGGCTTTGAAGGTAGCTTAATGCACTGGAAGAAGAGTGGACAGGGATGGAGACTGGGAAGTTGAAGACAGTAGTGGTAGAAGTTCCTCTGTCCAAGGCAGACATGGCTGGGCTTCCAGCCTCTGCCGAGCAATTTGGCGCAAGGACCTGGGACTCAAACTGCAGCAACTGCCCCATGAAGCTGAAATTGGGAGAGATGATGCTCCTCCTCTGCTTTACAAACTCAAAAGCTTCGTCCAGTTTAACTCGATTGGTCCTCATAAGGTAAGCAAGGCAGATCGTTGCAGAGCGGGAGATGCCAGCCTGGCAGTGAACAAACACTCGCCCGCCGTCATTTTTCACAGAGTCTGAAACAATGAGCAAAACATCGAGATTAGCCAGCCCCCTTCTTGCAAGGCTTCCTACGACATGCTTGTTCAATCCCTGTGCTCAAGGGGCAACATCTCTTAACTACCCATAAAGCAGCACCACTGCCTGACTCAACAAGGAGGATTATTGTCCACAAGAGGGCTGAAAGTCAGCTACAGATACTCCAATGCATTTTGAAGGTGATTAATGACCTGCTGTCATTAGCCACCAATTTTCGCTGGAAAAAGCCAGGAATGACTTTCAGGATACAAATGCTTTTAGAAAACACTGACAGCATGAGGCTGGCTCAGATATCTGCACAGATGTCTGCAACAACCAGGCTACCGTAGTTGTGGACTCCCTCCATCTAAAAAGCCTTGATTGTTCCTGGCACTTCATAAGTCTGTCCTGCGAGGGAGAAGAAGCACCAACCCAGATGCTTCAGATGGTGCTATTTTAGCCACTAGGGAAATTACTAGCATTACAGGTGGCTGGAGGTGTCAGTTATGGTGCTGGCTTTTAGCGATACTAACAAATCATGACTTTAACTGGAATATTGCAAAGAGAACGCTCGTTTACCTATGAAATCGATGGCTTCATTAAACCAGCAGCTGATGTCAGCTTTGTGGTTGTCCTCCACAGGGATGCTTTTGTACTGGTAGTGCCCTTCAAAGTGGTTTGGGCAGTTGGCAGACACGTTGATCAAGGCTGTGATCCCCAAAGCATCCAGCATATCTTTCCTGGAAGCATGATAGGCACTGCCTAAATACAGAAAAGGTAGGATTTCCACTGGACCGCCCTAAAATAGAGGAGAGAGCAACATGATCCGTTAATCCCTCTACAAAAAAAGTTTCCTTCCCCATAGCCTCCCTCGGACTGCTCTCTGCCTAAGCAGCAGGGGTATTCCACACTTTATATACAACTGCCTGCAGTGGCCACTGCCGCCCCCTCCCCCAATTTCAGATATGCAGTGTGAAGATTAGTTCTTTTTTGGCTCCTAGGTGTATTTCAACTGACCTGATCATAGAGAGGAGTCGCACAGGAGCTGCAATTTGAATCTGCACTTCCAGGTACGCTGTTGGAGCTGAGTGGCAGAGTCAGGCCTTTTGGCGCAGAGGGTTTTGTGCACAGCTCAGGATAGATGGAAGAGAAGGCGTCGTATCCTCCTGGAGGGGAAAAAGAGGGGGAACTGTTAATACTTTCAGAGAAGCAAAGACCTGCGGCGGCGGCGGTGGGGCAGAGACTAGTTTCCAAAAGGAAAGGGAAACTCCCAACAGTCCTTTTCCGGGTGAAATTCAGAGCAGCAGTAATCCTTCGAGTAGCTGCACCCAAGGCCATCCGTGTTATTTTGTTCCTCCTCTCTCTTCCCCCCACCCCTTCCGTGACCCCTCACGGCTTTCCCTCCCGGGGTGGGGGGGGAAGGGAAGGGCGGACGAGGGACCCGGGAGAAAGGCGGCTCCCCACGGCGGAGCTCCTGCTTCGGCCCTGACACTCACCCTTGAGGAAGCAGATGCGGGTGTCGCGGGCTTCCCGGCAGAGGGTGTTGAGGGCCAGCAGGAGGGTGCTATCCCGCTTGGGCGCCTCGAGGTCGGCGCTGCGCTCGTCGAGCAGCACCACGGCTTGGTAGAAGCCCTGGTGGAGGCGGGCGCGCACCTCCTCGTTGGGTAGGATGTGCTCCAAGCCCATGGCCCCCTTGGCTCTCCGCCGGACGATGGTGCTCAGGCGGACGTTGCAGGAGCCGCCGATGTGCGAGGAGTTGAAAGAGAAGAAGGAGCGGCAGTCCAGCACCAGGCTCGGCAAGGAGCCGTCCGTCAGCAACTGGCGCAGCGTCTCGCAGTCCAGGGCGCACACCTGCATGTTGACCATCGCTCGGGGCAGGGCGGAGGGCGGCAGGCCCAAGGGCGGCAGGCCCGCGATCACCGGCGACTCGCTTTGGCGGGCGCCTCCCGAGGGGCCCCTTTTGTCGTTGGGCGTGGGCGGGGAGCTCGTCTTCTTGGCTTGGGCGCTTTGCAAACCGAGGGCGCGCGTCTCCGCTTCCTTTTGTCCGCCCGTCTTTTCTTTGTGCCAAATTAGTCTCTTCGTTACTTATTCCTCGTTTCTATATCCCAAGAGGGTCGGCGCGCTGGGGAGGCAGCGGCAGCTGTTGGCTTGGACGTGGGTCGCCTTTTAGACCAAGCTTGACAGCCGCGCAGTTCGGCTTCTCGTTCTCGACGCTTGGCTGCTGCCGTTTCCTTGCTGTCTGAGCGGCGTGCCCTGGCCTTATATAGTCTCCCGTCCTCCGCTTCGGCGACTTTTTTCTTTTTTTGTGAATGGGTTCGATCACGTGACCGCCTTTCAGGGAAGACGTCACCTGGCAGGGCGCCAGCCAGACACTCCCAGCCCGAGAGTGCGCGCGTCATCGCGGGGACCGAAGTTGCCGGAGTCAAGAAGCCCGGCGAGCCCTCCCCATCTTGCAGGAAACCGACTGATGCAAGCCCGCGACAGACCTGGCCCCGGTGGGGCTCCTTCCAGCTACAGCCAGCGGCGATTCAAGGGCACGCCGTGGAGAGCAACCACGGGGACGGACGGAAGGTTGCCAGCTGGCAGTCACGTACACAATTCGGAGTCGTTTTTGTTTACTGATCTCGCCAAAGAGGTCTTAAGGGTCCGGGGGTTCGTATCGTCTTCGTTACCTCTGTCCTCCCCGCTGCCCCCTGCTGTTTGGTATTAAATCACTCAGTTGCCGTCAAGGCCCTCTTGCTGTGTAGGCACAAACAGAACTTCTCGGTACGCAGAAAGCTTAGAACGTGTGGAATTTTTTATTTCATTTTATTTTTGCTGCTGCTACTGTACGTTTCCAGTCAATGGTTGGTGATAAATGATTTCGGACTCGGCACTTAATGGGAACAACCTGCACACGCCTGTGAATTCGCCTCAGGCTCGGTTCGTGACGGTGCCACCGTTATGAAGTCGAATACAAACTTCGAGCGGAAACCATATTGCTTCGGCCAAACGTCTAGAAGAGGCTGCGGTTGTATAGTTTGTGCATCCATCTCAGGCAAAATATATTTGTGACTTTGTTTTATTTTTCTCTTTCTGTTACCTGATGTGCGATAGGAGTGTTACGCACCCGTTCTATTCTGTCATGGTCTCGAGGGACCAAATCCAAAACCCATCAAGAACAATCTCTTATTCTAAATAGAGCTGAAGTGCAGTAGAATTTTTTTGTTTGATCTATCTTAAACTGGTAAGAGTTTTAAAAAAGAGTAGTAAACTGGAAGGAGTTTTTAAAAGGTGGTAACTTAAACAATATTTTAATAACTGATCTAATTTTTTTAAAAAGCCCTAAAATAAAACTACAAAGGATTTTATTGTAATGTAAAATATTTCATTCTGTCACCAAGAGGCTTAAATCAGGATGATGATTTTTTTTATATTTCATGTGTTGTTCATTAGCTTATGCAGTGTGAGTCTGATAAGAAACAATACTTGTGATAAGCCAGGGCTAATGGTAATTTAATATTCCACTAAGACTTCTTTGCACTTTGCTTCCTTCTGATCTCAGTGTCTACATAGTCATGTAGTCATGTATACTATGCATACAACATTAAGAATAATGTTTCATGCATCTAATGAAGTGGACTATATACTATGAGAACTCATGTTAGAATATATGTTTTAGCCATCAGCCTCTGTTTTGCTTATACTAAAAACAATTAATATACTATGGTTACCCCCCGCAGACTTGATTTTTCAAATTGTTGGTGCCTGCCTGTGCCTCCAGTGTGTGTGTGTGATGGTTAGTAACTGAAATAAATACATAAATAGCAGTGGCCTCTCTTATTTCTTTCTTTAGTTGATATGTTCTACACTGTAATCAAGCAGTCAAAACACCAATTATAATAACTCGTAATATATGCAGAGTTCCTTCGCTGTGAAAAAAAAATCCTACACTAATAGTTTTCCTTGATTGCTGAAAGATTTATGGGAGACACATGCCCAGTACTTCAGCTTCCCACTTAAACCAGTATATATTTGTGGCCATGGTCGAGCAGATCACGTCAGTTAGGTCAATTAAATTTTAAAACGTGGAGTTTTGTTGGGATTGTGTGTGTGTGTGTGTGCGCGTGCGCACGTGCATGTTTGTTGGGAGTCCATATTGAGGAGAATTTAACCTGGAGTGTAAACACATCTGAGCTGCTGAAAAAGGCCCAACAGAGACTGTACTTTCTGAGAGTGCTCAGGAAGAATAACATCACTCAGAGACTATTGGTGTCTTTTTATCATTGTGTAGTAGAAAGTGTACTGACGTACTGCATATGTGTGTGGTATGCCAGTTGCACGGTGGCTCAGAGGAAATCGCTCCAGAGGGTTATCAATATGGCACAGAAGATCATCGGATGCCCACTCCTCACATTGGAGGAATTACACAGCTCCCGCTGTCTTAAGAAAGCTCAGAATATTGTAGAAGATATTTCTCATCCTGGACACTCTCTGTTTGTACCATTACCATCAGGCAGAAGGTTTAGATCTATTAGAACAAGGACAGAAAGATTCAGAAATAGTTTTTACCCAATAGCAGTAACCATGCTAAATTCTGTTAAAAATTATGTTGACGGGTAATATTAGTGTTGAATGTGTTACACATATATTGTATGGGGGATTGTGTATGGCTGTTGTTGTTTTTTAAATTGTAGTTTTTATGGATTGGGTATGAATGTTGCCAGGTGAAAGAGTGTAGGGCTGTGTGTGTATGTTGGTTTTTATGTCAGTTTTAAATGAGTGTAAGTGATGTTTGGCATGTGAATGTTGGAGTATGTGTATAGATGGATTGTTCTTAAATTGTAGATTTTATGTCTTGGATTTTTATGCTGGGGTGTGTGAATGACTGACTGGATGGCACTTTTAATCTCGTTGTATTTATACAATGACAATAAATTCCATTCCATTCCATTCCTGTAGAAAATCTCTACAGACGTTTTAGCAGCATCAGTGGGGCGGCTTGTGTTTTGAAGACAACATAAATGTCTGAACAATTTAAAGCATCATTTTCTGTTTCAGCAGGGCTGGCCAATCTTTAGTGGCACATAAACATACGTATTACTTACATAATCTTTGCATGCAATAGGTTCATTTAGTGTTCTTGGAAAATGCCCAAGGGCACAATTTAGAAAAGAGGAAATGCAAGATCACTCCAGGTATCCCCATCCACATGTCTGAGAGGTTCAAGGAAACATTACACCTTTTATAATTTATTTGCGGCTCTTCCCCCCCACCCCCCACCCCCACGCACACCTTTGGTAATGTGTGGAGCCAGAGTATTTATTCTCAGTGTTCTTATCTGACTTTCAGTGAGTTCTTAAAGGATTGAAACCAGAGATGATAGTGTTTATATTCCACTGAAATCAGTGGGTCAGATTAGTCGTTGTGACTAATTTTTGACTCATTTATTTAACCAGGATTAAAGGGCAGCTGACCTGATCTGGAACAGGTATAATGCTTTTTGGGTTCTTGGGGAAAACAACATTGTCTTCTTTTCAAATGGGCTCCAGAATTCTAACTATGTTGCTCATAGTGGACCCTTGGCCTTGCTATCTGGATGAAATCCTAATCTTTCTGAAAACTGCAACACAGCTACCACCACTACCAGCATCACCACCACTTCAGTCCTCATTATGTCTTTCTGTGAATTCTCTCCCTGCTAGTAACATTAGAGGGAAAAGACAGACCCATTTGAAAGATTATCCAGTACAGTGACCCCCCGCCTATCACGGGGGTTAGGGACCCAACCTGACCCGTGATAATTGAAAATCTGCGATATGCGGATGCAGGTTGGGTCGGCCTTGGAGGGCCTATCTGGGGGCTCTTTTACTTACCCTCAGCCTGGCACTGCCTCGAACGGGCCTGCGAGGGCCTTCCCAGGCCTTCTGGGGGCCATTTTGGGGCCTCCAGAAGGCCTGGGAAGGCCCTTGCAGGCCTGTTCGGGACAGCCCCAGTCCTGGGATTAGTATGGGAGGCCTGAAGCATGCCTTTGCCCCTTACCCCAGGGGGGCTTTTTTTCATATACTGCAGTCCCGCGATGTAGCAGGGCCGCAGTATATGAACCGCAAAAGGGTGAGGGACCACTGTACAACTCTTAAGAGGAGTGCAGAAACCTCTAGCAATCAACTTCTGGCCTACATGGGAAGTATAAATTCATGCACTGTTTCAGCAATGATGCTTTAAAGTTCATTTTCATCTGAGGGTTGGGATTTTTGATTTGATTCAGTTTTTAATTTTTGTAAAAAAATTAGTTGAAGAAGTTCTGTGACATAACTGAAATTGTACAGCATACTGTGCTATGTAGGCTAGGTGACAGGCCGGCTGAACTTCCCAAAAAAGTCACATTAAAAACAATGGACCTCTCTAGCGGATCCCACCACTAAGTGGGACAAACGCTAAAGAAAAAGAAGACTATAAGGCCCTTCAGCAACAGCAGCAGCAACACATACAAGACAGTCAGAGCCCCAAAATCACACTTGATGGACGGTGGCCCTCCAGCACCAAAAACCCTTCCGTTCCCTCCTTTCTCATTGAAACAATTCTTTCCTTGCTTCCTGAGAGGTGGAGTTAGGAAATCAGCAACTATTTCATAGATGCCTGCAGTAACAACAAACTATCTTTGTAGGTGGACTTTCTTATTGCCTCCTCTATGAATGTCTGAATATGCTCACATATAATGTTCTTTAATGAGATGCAACATTCACTTAAAAGAATAACCATATCAAGTAACTAGGAAATCAAATCCTGTACTGTATAACAAAAACACAAGGGAGGTGTTTCTAAGTTTTTCAAAGGTTTTGGAGAAGGATGGTTTCTTGGTTAATTAAAAAAGAAAAAATTCAATTTGGAATCGTGTCAAATGTTCATGGACTATTTATTCATTTTAGATGGAATTCTGGGCTTTGAAATGAGGAACCATCTCTGACTAGGATATTCTTCACTAGATCTATAAGTGGAATGCCTGTTCCCATTAATTCATTTTTCCCCAGCCTTTAAGGGGAAGTAACAATAGCCCTATTTTTCTAAAAACTTGCAAGCTGCAGCCAATGAGTGACTGGCAGTGCAGCCATTCAAATTTCCCTTTGTGCCTTCCTGACAGAAAAACATATCATAACCAATGGAAGACTGTCTCCTCTTCCGAGTTTCTGAAGATGGCTGCTACTGTTTATATCAGCAGCAAATTTCAGCCCACTTATCTGTAGCCAGTCTTTTCCAATTTTGTGTGCTTATTCTGTCTGTGTGTCTCTTGCATTTACTTAACTCCTTTTTCTTTCTGGTTTTTTTTTTTGGTCTTTTTTCATTTGTGACATTTATTGTTGCTTTTATTATTTATCAATTTTTTACATTCTCATATAGTTCCACTTCTCTTTCTAGTCCGGTATGAAAAAATATAATTCTTCCCATCAGTAAAATATAATGCTTTAAAATTGCTTTGGATTCCCTTCAAACAAATCACGACACTTTTCCAGAATATTCCAGAACATTCTCAACATTCTCTGTCATTCTCCACAAGTATCTTTCTTCCCCACAAATAGGACACAATTGTTTGTTCCAGAACTTTTGCAACACTCAACTTCTGGCATAAGCAAACATGAATATGGCTTCCTTCCAATGTTTATCTTATCAGAAATGCTATAAACTTCCAGAATCTTGTTCATCTGTTAATTTTTCATGTTTAGCACTGCTATTCATGTATGACTCCCATGGCACATTTGACACACATAGGTGTGTACTGAATCATGAGAACTAAAAATGTTCTTTTTGGTTCAACAATGCTGGCATTTTTCTGACTTTATTGTAATGCAGTTTATTTAAATTTTGAACAGAATTACTCCTCTTATGAAAATTGGCAGCTTTCAGCATCTGACTGCACAATTGTCTTCATTCAGGAGCTTCAGGGCCAACATTCAGCCTCCAAACCAATCCAGATTTTGTTTTCCTAAAAATAAACATGGCTGGGTCTGCATTTTATGATTTCTATTTTTTTTCCATGCTACTTATTATAACAACACCACAAATTAGTGACAGACTGTGAACTAAAAACATCATATGTTCTGGGAATACTGTACATTCTTCTCCTGTTCCGCCAAGATGGTTATGTCAGTGGCACAGGCCATTAAAAGGGGGGGGGGGTTCTTAACAACTAGATTGCTTCCCCAAAGGGGCTCTCAGACATTGCGAAAGGAGGACAGGATGAGGTCACACTACTATATTGTTGTTAGTCCTCAGCAGGCTGTTAAAAATCATATATTACAAATGGTCAAAAATAACTAACAAGGGAGGGGAAAACATATGGCCACATGTGCTTTTCACATATGATTTTAGAAGTGTTATAAAATCTCAAACCACAGAACTTGCAAAAAAGGCATGAGATTGTATCTGTCATTTAAAAAAAGAAATGGAATCAACTATGTTGACATCATGTAAGTGATATTCTAAAATGGCTAGGAACCTAACTGCAGCACCATTGTAATGCATGCAGCCCAGCTGAAGTTTCATTTTCATAGAGACTTCATGCGTTTAAACCAATCTAGTATTTAATCTGGGTATTTAAGGGACCTTTTGGGGACACTATCTGAGAAATAATCCTTTCAAGCAGTGATTAATCCCCATTAACCCTAGTTCTTTGAAATAGTTCTGTTCATTATAAGCATGAGTAGGTGACACGCTCTGACTTTTCCCATGGATCTAAAATGGTGTGCTTTCATTAAGAAAGCGATTTTATAAAGCAGGGATCTCTACAGCTCTTTAGTATTAACCATGCCTACGTAACTCTGAGAAAAGTATTAACAATCACAAGGATTATTAACCATCAGCTAATGAAGAATTGAATCCAAAACCAATTTTAAACAGGAGGCATAAATCCCGAGGTTGCTACACATAGTTCCATTGTCTTCTTTGTAGAAAGCCTCCCACATACTGACTCTCAATGAGGGCCAGTTTATGTAACCCTTGGGAAAATGGCCAGCTCATTTTCAGGTCAGGCTGGCAGCCCAGATTGAAGCGTGGCCAGGGCAAAGCAGCCTTTGAAACAGCTGCCAGAAGTTCTAAGTGCAGCTCAGGTCCCACCCTTCAAACCATCACCATAGACTTGAGTGGGAGCCTGCAGATGAACTGGACTATGGCAGCGGTTTCCAGCCTTGGGTAACCCAGGTTTTCATGGACTGCAGTTCCCCAAAGACTTCACCACTGGCAGGAAATGCAACTGGTTGTTCTGGGAGTTCCAGTCCAAGAACACCTGGGTTACCCAAGGCTGAGAGAACCACTGGCCAACAATATTTATTATCCCCTATATACATCATGAAGCTGTCTAGGGAATTTAGGCCAGCCACCGTGGCAAATCCAAATAGGTTGTTGAGGTAAAATTGGAAGGAAGGCCAGACACATACACTCATTGCGCAGAGTAACTTGGGGAAAACGCTAGGGAAAAAAGAAACAAATAAATTGACATAAATATTGGATTATCCCCTGTTGCAGTATAAATTGATACCACCCAAAAATGCACACTTTTCAGCCTTGCTCTATTATTATACTTATGTCTGTAATAATAGCTTTCAGTTAAGATTTCAAGGATTTAAATTCATGGGGACTACTATGAATATTCTGTGAATATGGCCTAGAAGATTTCTACTGCTTCTGGAAACTTACTGGTGATCTTGCATCTGTTGTCGATTATTGATAGTTAAGAATGGCTCACATTTGCACAGAAATGTTTGGTCTCCGTACTGCTGCTGTTTTGAATTCACAGAAACCACAAAATCTCAAGGTTGTGATGCAGACAGAGTACATCACAACCCTCTTTGATGCCCCTTTAACAACTGGAGAAAGATTGTGGCGGGCTTGAGCCTCGTTTGATTGGAGCCCGTTTGATTGGACATAGTTGGAACCATCAGTAAAGCAAAGACTCCCAGGAACATGGGGGCCCTTATTTATGTTCAAAGTATCTAATGCGGTATAGCAGTTAAAGTAGTGACAGAGTAGGGTCCAGAAAACCTGTGTTTGGGTCCATGCTTAGCTGTGGAAACTTTGGATAATAGTGCCAATTGGAAACTCCCTCCTTCAGTTCATCACATTGAAATCCTATTAGGGTTTCTCTATAAGTCAGATGCAACTTCATGGCACATAATATTTATTATTTATTATTTTATTCTGAATATTTTTACCTCACCTTTCTCCTTGGACATTTGGGTTCAAACCAATGCAAGTAAAGGCCATTCCAGACCTTGACATGGGAAGGTAAGAAAAATTTGGTTCTCATCTAGAGGGTAGGAAAGAAACTAATAGATTCAAAGGACAAGCAAAGTAACTAAATGTTAAAGCTTACTACCTCACAGCATATGTTGTTTGGCTTTGCTAGGAGAAAGTGGCAGACTCCACTTGATTAAAGGTTCCTAAACAAAGGAAAGACAGCCACCTATTAGGTAAGCTGTATCAACAGATTCCCATTTATCAGCAGGGGCTTAGATGAGATGAAGTTTAATGTTCCTTCTCACTCAGTGATTTGACTATATATATGAAAAGCTGGCAGCTAAGGATGAGAGGAAGAACCAAATATTCCCCCACCACTTCCTATCTGCACCTCTCTTTTTAAATGTCTTCTCTTAAAAAAGTCTTTTACAAAGGGAAAAAATAAGGACAAGGTCTGTGTTGGCGTGGGTTGGGGAACTACAGGATTTGATGTTAAAAGTCAAATTTAAATAACTGTAGTGACTTAGGCTGGGTTGGGTCTCCTTCCTGTCTTAACAAAAGACAGGAAATTCAAAGTTACTGAATCTCAAAGAATCAGACTTTAAAAAAAATCAAAGCATAGGGGAACAATTGTATAATAATGTTATAAACTGCACTCAAATGCATCAGGCAGAGTAGCAGCTGTTTATTTGGAGTCTGCAACGTCTCGTTGGAGCATGTACATTCCACTGTCTGGTTGTGCACATGGAAATAAGTTCATCCGTAGCCGTTCCTCCAGTGTATTGTGACTGATTTGACAGGGGACCTGGCTACTATTCAGCAGACTGTGTCATTCCTCTATCACCATCAGCCCAGCTGTTTAATCCACTCTAAAATAAATAAATAAATAGTAGCATTAAGCACTACGCTAACAAATGCAAATCAAAGCAGAAAGCAAAGTGTTCTGCTTATATACCACCCCATAGTGCTTAAAGCACTCTTTGGGAAGTTTACAGTTTGTTTACGCAGGCCATACATTACACCCACGCACCCAAATGAGCTAGGTACTAATTTTTCAACCTTGGAAAGATAGAAGGCGCTGGCTATTTGGGATTGAACCCCTGCTCCACATTAATTTAAGGAGACTTGCCCTCCCTAAAAAGCAGATTTTATTTTTTTTAAAAGGAGAGCATGTATGTGATTCAACTTTTCAGCCTCACATGCCTCCATTGGCTCGAGGATAAAAATAAAGAGGGAGCCCCAATAGGGAAAGTGGGGTTTCTTCCCTATGGGGCTCCATTCTCCAGAAATGGAATGCTTCTATTTCACCCACAAGCAATGGGGGAAAACATTAGACTACATCCAGTGCTGCCTTAACTTTCATCTTCTGCCAGGTCAAGGCAAAGAAAGCATGGATCTACTTCATCTTTGCCACTGAGGCATGGACCTAGCACACCTTTGTGTGTGTGTTGTGTCATTACAGTCGTGACCGACTCTTCATGACCCCATGTCCATGGAGTTTTCTTGGCAGGAATACTGGGGTGGTTTGCCAGTTCCTACTCCAGGCACCTACAGCACCTGGTATTCCCTGGTGGTCTCCCATCGAAGTACTAACCAGGGCCGACCCTGCTTAGCTTCCAAAATCAGGTGAGATCGGATGTGCTTAGGGCATCTAGGCAGCATAGCACACCTTTAGACACTGAAAAACTGCTACAAAATGGAGGTGGAGCATGAGTTCCTGCCCACTCAGTGGTATGTTCAACTGACACGGAGTGTAAACACAGAGAACTCATTTTCCCTGAACATGACCTGGGTTGAAAGAAAACACAATGCAGTAAGGGCACTTACTCAGAAGGCTCAAAACTGAAATTACATTCTTCGGGGTTTCAGATTACTTTAAAAATGGGAAGAGCAAGGAACAATGGCTTTGTGGTTCTTGCCTAGTGTATTATTAACAAGTTTACAGTGACATGAGAACCACATGAGGGCAATTCCTCAGACACTCATAAGGAAGGAGACTCATTTCCCACCAGCATGATTTCGTTGCTGCGTTTACTGTGTCTTTTGCATGTCTGGTCTTTTCTCGTACAAATCAGTGGTGAAACAGAGGAGAAAAGGCCTGCTGTCCCCCCCTTTTTTGTTTTTTTAAGGGGGGAAAGGTCTCAAAGTCCACTGAGTCACTATCATGAGTGAATAATAATTAACTAGTAATGGGAAACTAATAGAGTGGTCAACTTCCATAGCTGTGTGCTTAACAGACCACCTAAAACTTCAGCTCAGTTTCAAATTTAGGGTTCAAGCTGGAGATGCGGGGGCATTTTGCTTCCTGAAACAATGGTGAGGGAAAGGTGGGCCCCTCATTTTACCCACAGGAGGTGGCTAGATAGCAACTGTGTTTTACTTCAGCACTGCCAAAAGAACAGAATCTTCTGCCTCACCAGAGGGTAGCTATCACTTGCTAGGTTACACAAGGCTTGGGTGTGTGGAAGACACAGCTCTGCTTCCAGCAGAGACAAAAGCCAGGCAATTTGCCACTGCTGTTTGCTCCACAGGACCTGTCATTTATTTAATTTAAAATGTATTGAAAATATTTTTATTCCACCTTTCTCCTTAAAAGAACCCAAGTCATCTACTGTCAGAGGCAAGTGCTTTGCTCTGCCAGGGGTGGGGCAATTCCTGCTCGCGCCAGAGTATAGGACCCCACTGGGAGTGCCAATGCCAACATTTTTCATGTGGAAAACAAAGAATAGGGGTGGGTTTCCATTTTAACTAGGAGCAGTCAGAGAGAAGAAGAGATAGCCCTCACTTCACTACATAGTTCATGGCAGGAAATGCATCTCCCCACAGCTGTAACACAATTGACAAAAACTGAAAACATAGCTAGTTACGTGCATGTGCTTTTGGTTTTTATATTTATCCTGAAAATCCCCTAAAGCTGTTGGGTCATCAGCAAAAAAATAAAAATAGAATAAATAAAAAATAAAAAAGGAGAAAGAGAGAGAGTGAGTGAGTGTGTGTTATGTTGTATGGATCCTCGGTCTTTCCAATGCAGAACAAGTCTGTTGCAATTCTGTGATTATATCCAGTTGTTGATCCCAGCTGGAGTAAGCCCACTGAATCAAGGAAATTTATGTAAGGGTTGATTTATCGGGCTGCAATCAATTGAATGGGTCTGCTGTAACTGATACTGACAGTTGTATTTAAATCCCAGACTAATACAGATGATGTCAGAGGATAACTAAACACAGCAAGCAGTAGAAAACAACAAAGGTTTTCAGTATTATGAAAGCTGCCTTTGTTTCAGACATTTACATTTGGGGTAAATGGAGCAGGCAGGTGAATTATTTCAAGTGACAGGACCACTTTCAGCAACAACCACCATTTTTTTTGGATTTTATTTATTGTTTAACAGCCCGAGATTGTGGCACAGACAAGGTACCCCTTCAGAGTGATCCTCAGTTACCAACTTGTGCTCATGTCTGATGTCCTTTTAAAAAGAATAAGAAGACTGTCACTTTTCTGTAACATAGTTGGGACCCTGTGCTTTCCTGGTAAAAAATAAAATAAAAACAACAACACAGTAATAGCAGTGTGGTGAAAAAAATGCTGTACAGGCACAAGAGTCAATCCCACAATTTTATGTTCACGCCCAACATTGGGAGTATTGCTTCAGATAAAGCCCTGTGTTGGCTATGAATGGAGAGCACTCTCCCAGTACCATGATGTCATGCGACCCATTCTACACCCCCCACTCCCAATGCAGTGCAGAAACAAGAGAAGTTAATGTCACAGTCTACAGCAGTGATGGTGAATCTATGGCACGGGTGTCAAGGGTGGCACTCTGAGCCCTTTCTGTGGGCACCCGAATTGCCCCTTCATAGCCACCTGTATACAGGCTAAATTACTGTATTGGCACTTTGCAAAAAAGTTTAGTAGGTTTTGAATTGCAGTTTGGGCACTCTGTCTCTAAAAGGTTCGCCGTCACTGGTCTAGAGTTAGGAGTTATCATAAGAAACAAAGCTCTGTTGAAGTGTGCATCAAGTCCCGTGGCAGGTGAAACAAAAACACCATTCAAAAAGCTCAAATAAAGTCTACATATATAGCAGTGATGGCGAACCTTTTAGAGACTACATGCCCAAACTGCGATTCAAACCCACCAATTTTTCGCTCAGTGCCAATACAGCAATTTAGCCTGAATACAGGTGGCTGTGACAGAGTGATGTCTGGTGCCCAGAGAAAGGGCTCTGAGTGCCACCTTTCGCATCCATGCCATAGATTCGCCAACACTGATATACAGGAACAATGTGACCTGGAGGAAATGGTATGAGTCCAGCTGTGGGACCAGGACCGCTCAAATATGATCTTAATTAACATTGTCCATGCTATAAATGGCAAAGAAAAATGTTTATAGCACTGCACAGAAAAAAGGTATTTTTAAGGAGAGAGGAAAGAGAGCCAATTGACTATAGCTTCTCTTTATATATATTTATTTTTATATGCAAATTTTTAGTGTAATATTTGTATTGGGTTTCTTATTTTATTTAATCTTTATTAGCTATTTTTTCTCTCTCACACCTTACACTTTTGTGCACCTAGCCATCTTTACTTGATTTTATATTGGGAGCTGTGTAACAAGTAAATTTCCCCAGATGTGGGATCAATAAAGATTTATCTTATCTTATCTTATCTTATCTTATCTTATCTTATCTTATCTTATCTTATCTTATCTTATCTTATCTTATCTGGATTTTCAACAGCAAATTCTTGAAAGCTACATTCTTGAAATGCTGCTATGAAAAATGGGAGAATGCCATTGTAGGTGTCTACCACCAGGCCAAGTCTATATTTTAGAAGGCCTCTGAACATCATCAGTAATCGTGGATGTAAAACAATGATAGGTGATAGGATTAAAATCCATACATTTCTCTATGTACAGTAAAAATATATAGTCATAGGAAGAGACATAAGAGAAGCTACTGACAGAATCACTGTGATTTTTATTGGACATAATTACTGCAACAGAGGGGGCGTATCAACTGGAGGGAGGAAAGAAGAAGCCCCCTATTCAAAGTCTACCAGACAGAATTCAGTGCTACTCAATAGACTGACTCACTGACTGACTGGCTGATTGTTGCTATGCAAAGTTGCTACTTATTCATAAAAAACGTCACTATCCATGTTTCAAGATTCCTCTATTAGACTTTGGGACAGAGTGATGTACGTAGGAGACCTTGTTTTTTTTAAAGGCTGTGGCTTACATTCTGCTTATGGTAGAATAAGTTACCAGCCTACCTCTTTCCTCTGATCCAGCGAGCATAATTTAAGGTCAGAAATGTACATTTCAATCCCCCCTCAGCAGTGTCAAAGCAAAGCATGTGAGTTGATTTCTTTGGAGGTTCATATGTGAAGCATGACCAGGGGAGAGGAAAGAAAGTGGTCCTGAACACTGTGCTGCAACTGCCTACAGCACCAAAACTCCCACCTACAAACACGCACCCTGTCTTTACAAGAACATGATCACAACTAACCATGTGGTAATAAAGCTCGCTTAATTTTTTAATTGCTCTGGCTTTTAAAAGTAGAAGCTCCTCCAGCAGCATAAAGATGGAAAAAAATCAACTTTGGGAGCCAGAGAGAGAGAGAGAGAGAGAGAGATGAATGGGTTCAAACTCGCTTTTGCGCCATTCAGCCTTTAATTTTTTTCCTTATTTATCCAGCTTTATAAGCAGAGCAAATCCCATGGTATTTGAACCCATAGTTGCAATCTTAAACAGGTTGTCTGTTGAAGCCAGATTTCTCAGATGAGAAAGATTGTTTCTTTTTTTTTTGATATATTTTTATTAGAGAATTTTAGTATACAAGAAAAAAGAAACAAATTCAAAACATTAGTAATACAAAATCATTCTACCACTAAAATTTGGCTTCCCTCTGTTCTTCCCGCGGTTTTAGCGTTATTCATCTCCTAGCCTTCCTTTCAGACAAACCCCTTTTATATACTTATAAAAAAGATTTGAAAAATAAGTAATAATCCCTCGAGCTCTATCCTAATCCGGTAAGAGTCTTTAATTCCTTACAATGAACCTCCATGTAGTTCTTAAATTTTTGCCAATCATTTTGGAACTTCTGATTATCTTGGTCCCTCAGTCTGCACGTCAGTCTGGCCATCTCTGCAAAGTCCAATATTTTCGCCCTCCATTCATCCAAAGATGGTATATACGTTGTCTTCCAGTTCTGTGCCAGGAGCATTCGTGCCGCTGCTGTTGCGTATAAAAATAGAGTCCTATCTGCTCCTTTGATTTCATTATCCACCAACCCTAACAGAAAAAGTTCAGGTCGTTTTGGGAATGTACACTTTAACATCTTTTTGAGTTCATCATATATCAGTGCCCAATATTCTTTCACTTTCTCACAGGTCCACCACATATGATAAAAGTCACCTTGCTTCTCTTTACATTTCCAGCAGTGGTCATCTTTCATCCTATACATCTTTGCTAACTTCGTTGGAGTAATAAACCACCTATACATCATCTTCATCAAATTTTCTTTTATCAAGGTACATGCGGTAAACTTTATATTCTTTTTCCACAATCTTTCCCACACATCTAGCTCAATATTATGACCCAAATCCATAGCCCATTTTACCATACATTCTTTGACTTGTTCATCTTTTAGGTTCAACTCCAACAAAAAATTATATAATCTAGTCAACAGTTTCTTTTTTGGGCCCATAATTATGGTTTGGAACTTAACAGCTCTTCAACAACGTCCTGCCTTTCGTTCTAATGACAGCCTTTCCATAATGTCTGTTTCTGCTCCACGCTTGAAGCTGTCCTATGCCTCCTGCCTCTTTAATGGATGGCAGGACTCCAGGTTTCAATTTCAGATTTCAAAGCACAACCAGAGGTTGTCCAGTGACCTGGAGTATGTAGCTTATTTTATCTGAGACCAGACTTTTTATATCAACCAATTATTTAGTGAAGCTCCCAAGCAGTCATAAATTGCCTCTTCTTAGCTAGATGGCATAATTCTTTTCCCTGTAGCCATATCACTATCAGTGCTCAAGATTAGAGTGAACTGTGGGCTAAGGCTGGGCTTTTGTGGGAGGGAAGTAATTTGAATAGAAATAGAGGGGTGCTCCTTGTAAGCAGGTAGTGTTGGAACTTGTGCCTACGTCATGCAGAAATATGAGTCAGTCTATAGAGTAAACACGTGACTTATGTCCTGTGGGTGCAGCTCTTGTACATGAGTTCCTAAACATTGGAAATGTGATCTGTCCCGTGAAAACGCCCCTTCAGGGCAAGGAGGTGAAAAAGATAGCTCTTATGATGCTTTCTCTCTTTAAAAGAAAAAGTGATGATGACACTTGTTTTTAGCTGCAACTCTGTGGCAAAGTCAATAAAGAAAAACACCTGGGTGTGAGTTAGATGTAAATGGAAAAAGAAAGTCCTTCTCATTTTTTAACTACTGAGCATTCATTCCGGTATTTCATGTCACTTTCCTGAAGCGGGCTTCCATTTCAAACAGAAGATCAAACTGAACATAAAGATGAGACGTTTAATTGGAAAGTTAAGTAAAGGTAAAGTTTTCCCCTGCATATGCATGCTAGACTCTAGGGGCGGTGCTCATCTCCATATTCAAGCCGGAACAGCCAGTGCTGTGCAAGTCCATGGCCATGTGGCTGGTATGGCTGCAAGGAAACACGGTTTTACCTTCCCGCTTTTTGCGGTGGTACCTGTTTATCTACTTGCATTTACATGCTTTCGAACTGCTAGGTTGGCAGAAGCTGGGGTTATCAGCGGGAGCTCGCTGTGCTGCGTGGCACCCGGGATTCGAACCGCCGAACTGCCGACTTTGCAGTCTACAGTTTCGGTGCCTTAGTGCACTGAGCCACCACGCCCCTTAATTGGAAAGTTACATATATAAAATAATACTGGCACTTAGATCAAATTAATTTAGAACATTTAGTGCTTCCCACACTGTAGACATATTTATAATAGATTATTGTATTTTTAATCAAAATGACACTGGAGTGGTAGAGATCACCTTTATAACAATAGGATGGCTAAAATGTCTCAAGTATAATATATTTCCATTAAGTGATCTTGAACAAGTGCTGTAAAAGATTATAAAGAAGCTAGTGTCTCCTTATCGCTTACTGTATATACTCGAATATAAGCCTAGTTTTAAAGCCCTAATTTTGGGCTGAAAAAAGGGGCCCTCGACTTATATTTGGGTCAATACTTTTAGCCACTGAGGCAAGTGCTTGGGTTGGTGGCTAAAAGTCATTTTAAACATTGCATTCCGCTTCTCATGATCCCCCTCTGCATCACAGGGGAGCGGCATGCGATGTCTAAAATGACTTTTAGCCACTGACCCAAGCACTTGCATCAGTGGCTAAAAGTCATTTTAAACATCACACACCACTCCCCCAGTTCACAAAGGAGGAGCTGCCAGGCCCTGCTGCATTTCCCGCCCTAGAATTATACTCGAGTCAATACGTTTCCCCAGTTTTTTGGGGTTAAGTTAGGGGCCTCGACTTATACACGGGTCGACTTATACTCGAGTATATACAGGTATATAGTTTCCTTCTCTGGGGTTATCTTTGGCTGGGAAACCAATGTGGGTGGGTTTGCATACTAAAAGCCCAGGAATTCTCCAAATACTGTACTGGAAAGCTGCCTGCTAAGAAAACAAGATAAAAATTTTATGGGTATTGATGGCTCTACTTTCATTTAAATATAAAACTGCTTCACTGAAGAAGATAGGGGCACATCAGTCAGAAAATGGTGACATCATGATGTATTCATGCCTGCTTCTCTGTGAGACAATGGGCCATAAGAAAGTCTTTTTATTCAAGTGACACAACTTATACAGAGAAAACCGGACTCATGGTGATGTGGAAGGTCCATGATCAGCCTTTCTTCACATACTTTTATTTTGTTAAAATTAGTTGCAAGTTTGACTTGGACCTCAATCACAGAGGTGGGGGAAAGGAGGTTGACCATTTCCCCTATTGGAGTCATATGCACACATTCTAACTTTGTGATGAGCTGGCAAAAGAGCAGACAGAAAAGTATCCATACTTTGTAGCTACTAGAGCTTGGGGTACTATACAATTTATATCGAAAAATCAGGGTGGGGGCAAAAGGCTTTTCCCCTGCAAACCCTCTGCCTCTTCTACCCAAGGAAAACACATTGGGAGATATTATCATGGAGCTCCGATTTCATGTTTCATTTTACATTGATAGGGAAACCTTAAGACACAGTGAATACACAGCATAGAGTACACTTACATTTATTTGGTTTCAACAAGATCTGTTAATATAAAGATGCCCCTTTATGTACATTCTTAGTTTTTTTTCCCTACCTCTAAATTTGTGTTCCTGGACTTCAGAAAACTAGTTGCTAGGAAAAGAATATAACAGCAAATACTACTTATGATAAATTGGCGTTGAAGAGCTTTAAAATGGATGATCTTCTAGGAATATTATGGAATTTAACAGAAAGTGCTTCCAGGTAGACCCATCCTCCCCATTTGGATAAATTCTGTATGGTAATAGGAAAGACAGAATGGCCAGTGGGAAAACATGGAAACGTTACAAGTGGGATACAGTGGTACCTTGTATAAAGGAATTAATTCATTCCAAATGAAATTTTATTAAGCAAATTTTCCTTTATACAAATTTTCCATAGGAATGCATTGAAAACAGAGTAATCTCCAATTGCGACCATTTTTATGTTGTACGGATTCGGCCCATAGGCAATTCTGTTAACCAAATTTCCCCTACCTCCGGAATTTTTTATGTGGAACAGATTTTATGTTACACAAACTGTTTGTTCGACGAGGGTCCCCTGTATTAGGTTATCTTGTCCCCAGTGACTCACAAATCTGTATTCAAGCAGAGTGACTACGCCGTTAAACTCCCTCAGGGTGATTTCATACTCAGATCTGGAAACCATATATCAGCATTTCTGTCTCTGTCTTTACATGTCATGTCTGAAAGTTCTGTGTGAAAGAAGATAAGTCTGAAATAGAAACTTAGCCTGTTTAGATTTTTTTCTTCTTCTATAAGACTCCTGTGGGAAAACATCCTCAGAAGAAGCCACGGCCAACTCTCACCTCCTCAGCCTTGATCCAATTTCATAGAAAATGGCACTGACATTCCTATAGACCCGCAACTTTGTTTTTTTTATAAAGACACCAGGTATTGTTAAATGCATGGATACTTGTTTCTTTTCCCCCCTGTATGGCAAGTATGTTATAATGTTTGCAATAAGACATGCCCTTCTCATGTGACCGTATGAGTTGATGATTGTGTTTCATAATGAGAGGATAGAGAAAACATTAGTCATAGAAAAAGGGAACAATACTGAGTTGTTCTGAATCTGGCAGCCTGGAGGCAGTGGAAAGTTATGCTTTGTCCCACTGTGTCAGCTTCAGAAGTACATCACAATGTATATGGACCGACTGACTCATATAGCATGGTTCGCTATGCATTAGAACAGTGCAACATCTCCCCGTGAAGTGTGCATTTTGACATTATTATTTACTGATGTGAAATGATAGCAAAATTTTCCTCTTCTTGCCTTGGCCCTGTGTTCTTTTACTGCTACACCTTGGGACTGTTCACCCATTAATATCTAAGACAAGTTTTTACTAATAATACAAAGGCAAGGGTGAGCGACTAAAAACCATCAACATGATAAGCTAGCACCTAACCTCATAACAGGTGACAGATTCATAGAATAATTGTGTTGGAAAGGGCTTATAAGGCTACCGAGTCCAACCCCCTGCACAATGCAAGAATCCAAATCAAAGCAGATCTGACAGATGGTTTTTGGATTTTCTCTTGAACGCCTACAAGGTTGAAGCACCCACAACCTCCCAAGGTAACTGGTTCCATTGTCATACTGCTCCAAAAGGTAAGATGTTTTCCCTGATATTTAGCCTAATCCTTAACACTTGAAGCCATTATTACATGTCCTGCACTGTGTGATCATCAAGAACAGACCCTCCTCCTCCTCTATATAACTATCTTTGAAGTGTTGGAAAAATGCTATAATGTCTCTCCTCACTCTTCTTTTCTTAAGGCTAAACATGCCCAGTTCTTTCAGTCTTTCCTCATAGGACTTAGCTTCCAGTCTTCTGGTCCTCCGTGTTGTCCTCCTATGAACTTGCTCCAGTTTGTGGGCATCCTTTTTAAAAGCGTGATGTTCAGAACTTGTTGTCAGCAGGTTGGGAAGATCTAATACCATCATGCAGTCCAACGGTTTTATTATGGCATAAGCTTTCGTGCTGACACCAAATACTTCTCTTGTGTATAGCCATTGAATACATCCTGAATACATTGTGAATACATTTAAACATTCATTGAGATGCTATAGAGAAAAATACTTTAGGACCGAAGTTCCCAATCTTGGGTAACCCAGGTGTTCTTTGGTTGCAGTTCCCAGAAGCCTTTGCCACCATCTGTGCTGGCCAGGGTTTCTGGGAGCTGCAGTCCAAGAACACCTAGGTTACTCAAGACTGGGAATGACTTTAGTCTTTTTGTGATATTTAATTCATTAGTCACTTCTCTCTCTCTCTCTCTCTCTCTCTCTCTGTGTGTGTGTGTAATGTTTCATTCCTCTGATGAAGTGGAACCTTGTTGAAGAAAGTTGTGAAGTACGAAAAAAGTAAATACAGTACTTTTACAGATGTTACAGTACTTATTGTCTTTTGTACAATAAACAGGCAGTGCAATCAGAATTCAATGATATGCTGACTATAATGGGTTTGAAGTAGAAAGAAGCATTTTGTGAGAGAACAAATGCCCTTGCGCCAGCACAGCCTTCTTGTGCCAATTAATCTCAGGTCTTCCAGCACCACTGTTACCGAGGGCACAACCACTACAGTGGTTAGGATCTGCCAGCAAAAGAAACTGAAGGGAGGGGCAAAAGAGGACCACCAGATCCAAACCCCAATCTACGGCTACTAGGTTGACACAAAAATAACCAAATTCAGCAATCAGCATTCCTAACTCATTTGTAGCATCCCTAGGATGAGAGAAGTTTAGATTCAACACAGTCTCATCTCGCTTGGTGTCAGCTCAGCCATCTCTGAACCATCATGGCCACCTGTGATTTTACTTTAACACAGCTACTCAGGAAAACATGACATTCAGTTTGTCATTATGTGCCACTTCATGCTGTAAATACACATCTGCCAACTCCAGCTCACCGGCTAGGAAAAAGCAGTGACATTTTGCCTTACTGAAGGGTTATACAGGTAACCACAAACAAAGTTTTAAATGATTTGGACTTTGCCCCCAACATGTACTTAATGCAAACCATTAGATACATACATAGTAAATGCAACAATCAGCTGTCAAGGTAACTCACAGTAATCTCTGTTATGAACATTATGACTCTGATGTCCTGAACTGTGTCCTGAATTTTACAGAGATCAGAAGTAAATTATTATTTATTTGGAATTCCTTTGAGCAACAATTCAGGTATAGGTAAACCACATTACTACTATAAGGTAATGAAGTACAGTCGCCCCCCGCCATTTCGCGGTTCAGGTACTGTGGTACCACTACATCATGGGATTGCAGTACCTGCACCTCGGGGGGGTGGTGGGGTGGGGGCGATTGGGTTGCTCTGCGCCGCCCTGCCCCCAGGCTCCCCCGAGAAGCCTTGGGGCGGAGTAGGGAGATTGGGTCACTCCGCACTGCCCAACCAGGCTTCCCCGAGAAGCCTTGGGGCGGCATGGGGCGGCAGCAGGGAGTGATTGGGTCGCTCCACGCCACTCAACCAGGATCCCCCAAGAAGCCTCAGGGCGGCGTGGGGGGAGGTGGCGGGGAAAGATCGGGTCGCTCCACGCCGCTCAACCAGGCTCCCTTGAGAAGCCTCGGGGCGGCGTGTGGGGACAGCAGGGAGCAATCGGGTCGCTCTGCGCTGCTCAACCAGGCTCCCCCGAGAAGCCTCGGGGCGATGTGTGGGAGCGGCAGGGAGCGATCGGGTCTCTCCGCACCGCCCAACCAGGCTCCCCCGAGAAGCCTTGGGGCAGCGTGGGGCGGGGGCAGGGAGCGATCAGGTAGCTCTGTGCCGCCCAACCAGGCTCCCCCAAGAAGCCTCGGGGCCACGCAGGCGGGCTGTGGAGGTAAGATCCCGCAACACTGCCTGCACGCGCCGCCCCAAGACTTCTCGGACAGGCGTGCAATCGCCCCCCGCCCACCTACCCGCTTCCACATATTGCGGATTTTCATGCATCGCGGGCGGGTTCCTGTACACTTTCATCTCATCTGCAGTGTAACTCTAACTGGATATTTGCATAATGATGGGGCAGAGACTTGTAGCATTTGTTAGTGTTTTTTAAAGTAACTAAGTTTCCAATTACTTTTGTATAATGAGAAAGTAAAGGGTACCTTGAACAATTATAATTATATATAGTAACCATCTACTTGTTGGGCCATAGAGCTATCACTGTAATTAACTGCTTTTAAAAACAAATTTCAGAGCTCTTAGTTTTATAAAAGCCCCCCAAATCAGAATTTTAACTTACTTTAATGAAACACCCTTTTGTCACAAGAATACAGTATTTCCCAATTGTATTCATGTTATCTCCTTCCTCCTGAACTATGACAGTATTTCCCAATGGAAACGAGTAGGTGCTGAAATCATAAGAAAGATCTGGCTGAACAGAATTTGATCAGACACTGCCCTTTTTCTAAAAGGCGTTGGCCAGATGCACATCTAAATCATATGTGGATCCTGGAACAAGCTTTAAAACATTTCATCTTTTTTACTTATGGCATTCTAGAGGCCAGGTAGCAGGAGGGACATAAGAACATGAGAAGACCCATGCTGGATCAGGCCAAAGGCCTATCTAGTCCAGCTTCCTATATCTCACAGTGGCCTCACAAGATGCGTCTGGGAGCGCACGAGACTAGATATCTGTCTCCTGATACCACTCTCCCGGTTTTAAACCTGGAGATTACACATGATTTGTATAATTGCATTATAATGTTGACTTTTATTTTCAATCCCCTTTTGATAAACCCTAGCATGGAATTGGCCTTCTTCTCTGCTGCCACACAATGGGTAGACACCTTCGTTGAGCTGTCCACCAACACAGCAAGATATCTTTCCTGGTCTGTCACGGATCGTTCAGAGCCCATGAGTTGATAAACTTTTGATTGTTTGCCCCAATATACAGTACGTTACTTTACATTTTCTTACATTGAAATGCATTTGACATTTGGCAGCCCATTCCCCCCAGTATGGAGAGATCCTTCTGGAGCTCTTCACAATCTTCTCTGGTTTTTACCACACGGAAAAGTTTTGTGTCATCCGCAAACTTGGGAGCTTGATTCTTATGTGTTTCCAAGCAGGGAATATCGTTATCCTGGACTGTAAAATGGAGTGAATTAAGCAGGGCAACAGCAGGATAAAAGCTTTGAACAAAACCACTCCAAGCCATTTTATGCTTCTGTGGACAATATGGATGGGCCTCCATGTTTATGAATGTCAAGGGGCCTGTTGTGGCCTTTTTTGTTATTGGCGGCAGTGTTGTGTCCGGTGTTTCTTTCATAATGTGCCTTTGCCAGTATTTTCTGCACTTAGTTTTCCTCTGATTTTACTATGACCCTGCCCCACTTAAACATTGTGTACAGTATGTGTGTGATTTCTGGTTATGCTTAATCCCCCTGATAAAATGAGCTGCCTATAACTATGTTTATTTTTGTCTTTATGGTATCATGGCAGGACTGTCCTTTGGTTTTGCTGCAGAGCTATTATGACTAACCCTCTGGAAATCCTTATTGTAGATAATTTTTTTTTTAAATTACTGCTACTAGACTTGCTAAAAAGTACTTTTCCCACACCTAAAGAAAATCCTGAAGATCCTCTTGGCATATGAACATTTGTGTACATGAAAGTTAGCATGGCTTGCATGTGAATCAGTGCAATCTACAGGATCAAGCTGGCTTTGTTATTTGTTTTTTTAATCTTTATTTTACTATTGCCCTCTCAGTTTGTTCTTATGGAAAGGTGAAGTGTAAATTACTGTAAATAAGATGAAATCAATACTTGGACAAAAGAATGCTCACTATTAACAACAAATGCTTCTCTTTTGCCTTTTCTTCCATAGGAAAAACAGACTGAAACGTTTGCATAACGAATGTGCAAATGACTCAATGGCAGCCAGAGCCTCACTTGTGAAAAAGTTCATAGTGGTGCTCAAGCAATTGTAGCTGGGATCTGCTCTGTCTGGTTTTGTACTGATGTTCTTCTCATTTTATCTCTCAGCAGGACAAACGGTTTCCTTCCCTCTGTGTTGATTTGTGTGTGTCAGTGAAAAGGAGGAAGAAATGAACATTTGCGAAAGGCCCAAGATTCCGAAACTGTAAATAAAAGAAGAACATGAATCATTCTTGTCCAGAAATGACGAGTAAGACAGAAAAAGACAGCAGCTTAAGAGATGAAAAAAACTTTGTTCCAACCAGCACTGTGAACTGTTTGGACTTAGAATGAATCATCAGAATATCACAACGGCATTACCAGCATAAAGCAAAGAAAAGTCCCAAGCAGAGAAAACCCAGCTTGTTATGAAACAAACCTGGTGGAAGGTGTGATTGCTTTCCAAAACACGATGTACTAATTATTACCTCATGTACCAAGATGTAGGAAGATATGAGTGTATAATAACAAAACAGTATTATGAGAAGAAAAGACCACAGTTTTGGACTTACTGTTTCTAGTATGGATATAGGTTTCCAGATATAGATACCCACAGCTTGGCACACTATTAAAGTTGCAATTTTTAAAAAAGGAATTATTTACATGTTAGCTTTTTTAAAAAAAAACATAATGTTTCACGCTGCTATCCTGAGATACATGATGCACGTAAGAGGTGTGGCCAACCTCCCCATATATCTTTTTAAAGCCCCAGTTGAGGTACATTGCAAAAGGAATAGAAGACCATGAGAAGAGCCCCCTTGGATCAGGCCAACGGCCCATCTAGTCCAGCTTCCTGTATCTCACAGTGGCCCCACCAAATGCTTCTGGGAGAACATGAGACAACTAGATGCCTGTCTCCTGATACTACTCCCCTGCAAATGGCACTTTGATGTACCCTCCTTCAAATCCTGGAGATAATATGTATCCCGGTTGTGGCTTTTAACCTGTGATGGACCTTTACTCCAGAAATCTGTCCAATCCCCATCACCCCTTCCTGTAACAAGGATGAAAAACATACCTTGCTGAGGGAAAATCAGCATGGCTTCTGTAAGGGTAAGTCTTGCCTGACAAACATTTTAGAATTCTTTGAAAAAGTCAATAGGCATGTGGATTTGGGTGAACCAGTGGATATTGTCTATTTGGATTTTCAGAAGGCTTTTGACACAGTCCCTCACCAAAGGCTGCTGAGAAAATGTAACAGTTAGGAGATAAGAGGGCAGGTCCTCTTACGGATTGAGGACTGGTTGATATCCAGGAAACAGAGTAGGTGTCAATGGGCAATTTTCACAATGGAGAGAGGTGAAAAGTGGTGTGCCCCAGGGAACTGTCCTGGGAGCAGTGCTTTTCAATCTGTTCATAAATTACCTGGAGACAGGGATAAGCAGTGAGGTGGCCAAGTTTGCAGATGACACAGAACTTTTCCGGGTGGTAAAAACCAGAGAAGACTGTGAAGAGCTCCAGAAGGATCTCTCCAAGCTGGGGGAATGGGCTGTGAAATGGCAAAGATGTTTCAATGTAGGAAAATGTAAAGTAATGCATATTGGGGCAAGGAAAATCAAAACTTTATCTATCAACTCATGGGCTCTGAACTATCTGTGACTGATGAGGAAAGAGATTTAGGTGTGCTGGTGGACAGCTCAATGAAGGTGTCTACCCAGTGTGTGGCAGCGGTGAAGAAGGCCAATTCAATGTCAGGGATTATCAAAAAGTGGATTGAAAATAAAACAGCCAACATTATGATGCCACTGTACAAAATGATAGTAAGGCCGCATCTGGAGTATTGTGTACAATTCTGGTCACTGCATCTCAAAAAAGACATGGTGGAACTGGAAAATGTGCAGAAGAAAGCAACTAAAATGATTACTGGGCTGGGGGAACCTCCCTTATGAAGAAAGGCTCTTTAGTCTGGAAAAAAGGAGCTTGGGGGGAGATATGATTGAGACATACAAAATAATGCAGGGCATGAGTAAGTGGATAGAGGGACGATCTTCTCCCTCTCACAAAATACCAGAACTAGGGGACATCCACTCAAATTGAGGGTTAGGAGAGTGAGAATAGACAAAAGAATTTTTTTTTTACCCAGCGTGTTGTTAATCTGAGGAACTCCCTGCCACAGGATGTGGTGATGGCATCTGGCCTGGATGCCTTCAAAAGAGGATTGGACAAATTCCTAGATGAAAAGCCCATCACAGGTTACAAATCATGATGGAGACGTGTAATCTCCAGTCTTAAAACTGGCGTACTTCAAGGGCCAGATGCAGGGGAGTGGTATCAGGAGACAGATATCTAGTCTCATGTGCTTCCAGATGCATTTGGTGGGGCCACTGTGAGATACAGGTAGCTGGACTAGATGGGCCTTTGGCCTGATCCAGCATGGCTCTTCTTCTGTTCTTCTGTTCTTCTATTCTTACATTTATTTCAGTGTGCACGTTCCTGGATTACAGTCATCTTCCATATTCTTAGTATAAAATGGGCCTCTTTAAAATATTCTAGGTTTTTCTTTTGTGTATGAGATATATGAGAGGAAGGAAAAACCGTGGGTTGGTTCACTTAGCTAGCACCATTCACGTGTCTGTTGTACAGAGGTTGCTGCTATGCTGCTAGTGGATGGGAGATGCTCTGGCAGACGTATTGCTGGGGCCCTCGCTAGACTTACAGCCACTGCGAATACTTGTGAGTATAGCTGACGTGTTTTTCATCTAATCTGATGTTACAAATCAGACTGCATTTGCGGCCACCCTGTGGAGGGATTAGTTGATACAACAGGGCATCTATGGGAGTGCTTTCTGAATTGCAAACTCAGGAGCAGCCCCAGGAATTGGTACAGGGCCCATTGTCAGTGGATCTAACAGGATTCTGAACTGTTAATGTGACTCACAATGGCCATTGTGACAAATCTGTAATTTCAAACGAGGATTCTTTAATATCCACTCAGGGCAGTTAACACTGTTTCTGACTCAGCTCTCTTTCACTACCTTGCAGTAGATCCGCTCAGTGTTATAATGTACTATTTTAAAAGAAGAGGAATGTACAGCCGGCTTTTTTTCCACTGAGAATGGGATTCATTTAATTTCACAAAGAAATGGGCCAAATGTTGAGAAATCATTAGACTAGAGTCAGGCCATTTGGGGGCTGTATCCCATGTCCCTTTAAATGCAGATTAAATTTGTAGATAAACCGTGTTCAAAAATGTCATCCCCATGGTGGGACCTTCCGAAGATCCTTGGACGTGGGAACTGCTATCCCACATCTTCAGTCACGTGACAGGAGGAAGAGGAAAAGCCGGACCTTCCGAAGATCAGGCTCTTCCCCAGGTGATATAGCAGAATGGTGTCCAGGAATGTGTGGCCCTCCATATTCAATTATTCGGCTGCTGTGCCAATTAACCCCGAAAAACAAACCAGGGTTGCAGAGTGGCAAGTGCAGTACTACAACATTTGAAAAGCTCCCCATTCCCCATCCCATCTTCAGATAATCACTGTGAAATAACCATTCCGTGTCCTCCTTTCATAAATAAATGGGACATAAATGCATTTCTTCTTCTCTGAATAGAAAATATTATGCTATCCTGCGGAAATTAAAGGGATTGAAGTCTGCCATTACTAACTTGTCCCATTAATTGCAAGCGTGATTACAACTCTCTGGTCTGTTGGAGCCTTCTGTCATATGACTTTTGCTAAGAAGAGGGTATAGGAAAGAAGAAGTCTGACTCAAAAATGAGTCAGGGAGGTTAACAGATGGGTGGAATATTGTTTTTTCGTTTTTTCACTCTTTCCAGCTAGCCAGAGGAACAGCATCCAAGCATGCTGTCTTTTCAGGAGGAACCAAACTGGAGAACATGTGAGTCATTTTTGTGACTTCTACTCTCCTGCTGATTTGTGTTGCCTTAGGTTTCAACACTGCTCCCCCACATCCATTTTTCCTCCAACATATCTACTTCAGCTGGAAAGAAAACAATTTCCCTAAAGAGTGTATTACCTCCAGCCACAACTGCGTCTCCAATGAAGTGCGATGGCCCATCAGAAATGTCAACATTGCACCATTGCTGGACATCTGAGCCCCATCCTAGCTGCTCTTCCTCACGTCCACAGCAGAATGACAGACTAGCCACTGAATGGACGTTGCACAAAGATGGTTTTGTTAGGGATCAGGGCACTTCGAAGCTTCCCCATTTCTTCTGTAATCAAAGTGGAAGTGGGCATACCAACTGTTGTGCCATTAACTTATCACAAATGATATTCAAGGCACAGATTTTAAGAACTCCATCTTGTGTGGAGGAATATGCATGCTTCAGATCCCTTGAGATTTCCCTTCCAATGGTACAAAACCTATTGCTTAATATTTTTAAAAAGTAACATTCTGACATGTTGAACAAAAGGGTAATTCCAACAAGTACTCATAAGGCACAATTATTTTCTTTCATTGCCAGTTACTATTCATTATCCAATTTTAAAAAGAACCTATAAAATTAGAAATGGCATTCCTTCATATTATACCAGTTTTAGATGCAAATACATCATTAAAAGCTTTCATTCCTCATATGTAGATAGAAATCCTGCAGTCAAAACTGATTATTATCTCATTATCTTAGGGTGAGTTAGATATTTGACTGCCTCAGTGGTTTAGCTATCTGGCTGAGGAGCCTTAGGTTGGCAGTTCAATAACCCACTGTATTTCTTATGAGAAGAGCCAGCCTGTTTGGCTTTGGGCCAGCTGCTCTTTCTCAGGGGTGCCCCCAGAAGAAAGGAATGGTAAACCACTTCTGTGTTTTCTCTATCATAAAAAACCCTTGGAAAGAGTTAAGTCAGAATTTACGTGTGAGCATACAGCTTTATAGCTGACTGTATTGCTCACTGGTTTGGGTATCTGGCTGCAGAACCAGGGACTGACTCAGACTCCTTACTGTGTGTCTCCTGGGAGAAAAGCCACCCTATGTGGCCTTGGGCAAGCTGCACAGTGCCAAGATGGCCACAGAAGAAGGGAATTACGAATCACTTATATGCATTTTCTAACTAGAAAACACTGTAATGGGTCACTTTAAGTTGGAGTCAACTTGACTGCACTCCTTACTAATTAAGACAGTTGCCTCAGCTGGCTGATGCCAAGTGGGGAAATGTTAAAGGTCAGATCCGTGTGTGCCCAAACAACCTGCCCTACATCCCTAAGAGAGCCTATTGCTCCTGGGTACAGTGGAAGATCCTGGTGGGGTTGGGCATGTTATTCCATTGCCAGTGCCTGAAGTTAGCTGTAACTGACAGAACAGTTGATTTTTATGCATGGAATTGGTGTGTGCCTATGAACGTGCATGTGCCATTTGTCCTTTGTTTCAGCTACTAAAATGTCTTGTTCTAGTCTCTCCTATATTCCTATAGCAGGCACAATATATGAATAAAAAAGAGCAATTCTGATTATTTAAATCGGCTTTTAAAAGATATTACACAGGTTCCGCTCAAACCATAATTCAAACAACGGAGATTAAGGCCAATAGAAAGACAAATCAGGATAAGAATGTTTCAGATTGGGGTGCCAAATGAATTTCACTAGAATTTGTTGACTGAATTCTCTAAGACAGATTCTCTAAAATACTTTAACATCTATGGAATGCACAGCCTCCATGCCAAACTTGCAAAAACATTTTCCAAGTTTCAGTCATAAATATATACAACAGTGTACAGTACGGGTAAAAAAAAATGGTGTTCCAGTTTGGGTTCCAGTCTTCTCTGCCCAGAGACCTTTCTGCAGGTGTGTCAGCCAGGGGTTCCATTCTAGACATTGACTCCTCTGAAGCTTTTCTTTGGCGAAGGTAGTGGAGGGGCCTTCTTGAATAACATTAATTATGACATATATCCCCCGCCCCCTCCCTCAATAATGTGGAACACTTGAAGAACAAATGTTTAAACGATCTGGGATGGGATTCCTCCACAACAGAAAGAAACTTGATTTTATTTACATTCACTTCATGATCTGTTTTGCCACTGGGATTCTGACTAGAAGCCACACAAAGCTTTTGTACAGGGATATGGGGCTTCCACATCAAGGTAGGAAGCTGAAATCTGTAGCATAGATCCACGTGCAGGCCTAGATTTTCCCTCATTATGGCCAGCCTCTCTGTTGCATTCATCAGCTGTAAAAGCCTCAGGAATCCCTATCTTTTGGTAAGAAATAATTGAAAGAGCTAAACTCACGAAGAAGAAGTTAACATTGCAATATATTTTTGGGTGACATCACTAACAACCATATGGAAAACAGAGTCAATGGAGGATCTCCATCTGGGGAAAGAAATATTTCCATTTCCTTCTTGGGCCTTGGATTGCTTAACTGCCATCTGTATCCATCAACTGCTTTTCATGCTTAGAGCAAAACTATAGCTAGGGAACTTCATGTTATGAACAAAGGAAGGTATAGAGTCCCATCTGGGACGGAACAATTTAGTAAATGCCATAAAAACAAAATATTTTTTACCTGTGTTCTTCATAGAATCATAGAGTTGGAAGAGGCCCCAAGGGCCATCTAGTCCAACCCCCTGCCATGCAGGAACCACCATCACAATATTTCTAACAGATGGCCATCCAGCCTCTGCTTAAAAACCTCTACAGAAGGAGACTCCACCACCCTTTGCGACAGCATATTTCACTGCCGAACAGCTCTAACTGTCATGAATTTCTTCCTGATGTTCAAATGGAATCTCTTTTCCTGTAATGTGTGTGTGTGTGTGTGTGTGTGTGTGTGTGGTGTCGTTATAGTCGTGACCAACTCTTCGTGACCCCATGTCCATGGAATTTTCTTGGCAGGAATATTGGAGGGGCTTGTCGGTTCCTACTTGAGGTAAAGGTAAATGTGTTGATGTATTTTGTGTTGAAACAAGAAATGAGACTGAAGTGTTTATTATAAAATAAGATAGAACATTATATTTTACTAAGATTTGGCCTACAGAAGGCTACAGTGTTTAAACGTTGGTTGGCAGACTGCCAAAAAGCTATTAAACTTCCCATTTGGTAGCTCATGGTAATTGATTATATAAGAGCTTTCTGCCTTCTGTACAAAGGGTCATAAATTCTGAATTGGGAGCATTCTATGGGTATGTGTTGCTCTTTGGTTATTAGACCCTCGAATGAAGGTAGAATTCTACTCCTCTATAAAAATTATCAGCTTAGAGACTTCCAACTGGAAAAATATATAAGAACAATTTTTTTTCTTTTGGCAGAAGCAGTTTGGAAATCAGACAGGAAGAGGTGGAGAAGAAAACAAAAGACAGAGGTAACCAGAAGAATCTCAGCAAATTCTGAAGAATTGAAACATCAGCATCCACCAAAAGCTGAAGGTTGCTAGGACCAATGACTGAAAGGGGCCTGTGCAATAGGAGACAGAAGCCTTCTCTTAAATATTGCTCAACGTGACCTGATATTCAGCAATACTGATACTAGTGACTCTCAACCTTAAGGTTCTGTATAGCCATTGTCATGACAAGGAGCTTTTGAAAAACTTAAATTACTCGTAAATGGATGTAGTTCTGTTTGAAACCTTGTCAGTGCATAATTTTGAACATGGATGATGGTGAATTATTTAATAAATGAGGTCTACCACGATGGAACTGAAATAGCCTCATAAAATGTATATATATGATGTAATTTTTTTTGGAATTCATTGCCAAATGTCTTTCATCCTAGTTCACTATAGATTTCACTAAAGGTGGATGAGCATCCAGAGACTCAGCTCAAAGATTCAATTGTGTACATCAAGTAAGCACTGCACACCCTAGAAAATCCTCAAAGATTTTTCCACCAGCATTTGCAGGGTCCAGTGCTCTCCATTGCCTGCCACATCAATTCCTGTCCTAAAGGAAGAGAGTCTCTTATTAGTTGTAAAGGATGCCAACAGTATCTTTTATTCCAGGAACCTCTGGCTCAAGGTTTGATCACCCTCCCATCCTTCTGAGTTGGTAAATTGAGTACCCAGCTCACTGGGCGGGGAGGGGGACAATGTGTAGCCTGTATGAATAAAAAAATTGTAAACCACCTAGAGAGTGCTTTAAGCACTTTGGGGTGGTATATAAGCAGAACACTTTGCTTTGGTTTTGCTTTATTTAAGTTATTTTGAGTCAATAGCCCTCCTCTAGTTGCATCTTACTGCTGGATTTCAGCCATTGTGTGCTAGTGCATGACACAAGGATGCAGCATTATTCTGTATTATTCCTGTATGGAGAATATCAAAGTTGGACTAGCAAATGAAGTGCAAATTTAAATAATTTCTTTCCTTGGAGGTTAATATTTTGAATCAAGAATAGTTTTAACAGAGAGTAATAATCAAACAAACAAAATGTATTCCCCCCCCCAAATGTCATGTTTCCAGGATTTTGTTCCATGTACATTTTTAATATGAGTCATGAAATGAAGAGGGGACATGTGGTATGGATGATATCTTTTAGTCAGAATTACTGATCAATCGCCAGGGCTTCTGTCTTTTGCCACAGGTACTTTTCACTTGGAAGCAACATTAATTTAATTTCCACTCCTGAAACATGTGGCTTTCTGAAGAGCGTTGTCAGTTCAATGAACAGGCAAACTTTCTTTCTGTGTGTAGTTCTACAACCTCTTGTGAAAGAGGCTGGAAAACATGCAAACCGTGTCCCATAATGAGCCCTTAGTCATCTTGTGAGGGAAAACTTCCTCCTGCAATGCATTTGCCTCAGTACATGGTGTACATTTTCTTCTCCACATCCTTTACTATCTTCCAAGAACCACAGGAATGTCATATACTTTCTCCTTTCACAAAACGATTGAAACTTTTACAGCAGCTGGACAGGAAGTATTTTCACTCCCTTTCCATATAGCATATGGCAGTACTCTCCAGAACCTAATCGAACCAGGATAACAAAAAGACATCAGTTTTCTATTAGCAATATTCCCCTAATTAGGTTTATGCACTGCCAAGTTAAGGATCTAGATCTGGGGAGAGCCATAGACAAGAGTAGATTTCTGTGAAGCACTGTCAAATTCTAGTGATAAAAATGGATCCAACTGAAGAAGAGCAGTAACATTGTTCATGTGACCTGTCCCCCATGTTTGGTTGGCAGATAGACTGCCATGTGATTTCCCATCTATACTACCATCTTGCTGAACTTTGTGGCGTGGGCTGCACAAGGAAGAAGGAGCTTTTTATCCTCATTTGTCTATTATGTTCCTTCTTCCATTTCAGTCCCCACTGTCTTGGTGAAATTCTTATGAAAACACAGAAAGAAATAATAGTAGTACTTTAAGATTTATTATAAATCAGCATTTTCTCATGCTCCTATTTATCCTATATTAATAGTTGGGCTATTTCTTTAAAATATTGTGTGTATTATTCTATTCAGATATTACTATTCCACAGTACTTTTTCTTTAAAACATACCTGCAATTAGAATTAAATATTTTTAAAAACCTGTCGATTCTTCTTACTTTAATAAATAAATAAAAACAAATTAAAATGTTAATTTTTAATGTATCTTACTCTTAATAGAAATAAGATTTATTGAGCAGCCCAGTCACATGAACTGGGTCCTTGCTATATATATCCCAGGTTTATTTGCACAGAGAGATTTCTCTCACACATATACCAAGATTATTTGGGTGTTGCGGGTGGGATGGAGATTATGTCTCTCAGGGAAGAATGAAGGTGGCAAAAATACACAGGAGGGTTGGGGGTTAGCTTAGCAATATCTGTACTTTCATTTCAGTTTTGGCTAGTTCAAATTGCATTGGTGTAAATATGCTTCATTTAAACTAGTTAAGGGTAAAATCTAATTGCTAATCACTCCTACAGTAGACCTACTGAACTGATGGGACTTTGGAACATGGCATATCCCATTGATTTAATGGGTTTACTCGGGAATATTAATTGGATTGGGACATACTGTTCATAATACAGTTAATTGTCAATTTTTCCCAACTAGGTCAATAAGGAAAAGAGCAACTTCCTGTGGAAAAACAGCGCTCCCCTCATACCAAGGTTATATGTTCCATATCTGCTGTCCTCCTTTTCTTCCAGCTACATTTGAAATGGAAAGACACTGGAAATTAAACTCACCAAGCAGCTATATGTATGGGTGTGAATGCTGGACAGTGAAGAAAGCTGACAGAGGGGGAAATGATTCATTTAAAAATAGGTGCTAGAGGAGAACTTTAAGGATAACCTAGATCCCCAGAAAGAGAAGGAAGATATTCTTTAACAAATCAAGTCTGAACTATCTCCAGAGGCAAAAATGTTGAAATGGATACTGTACTACTTTGGGCATATCATGAGAGGCCAGGATCCTCCGGAAAATGCAATAATGGTGGGAAAGGTGGAAGGCAACAACAAAAGAGGAAGACTGAAAATGAGAAGGATTTCTAAAGAGAGCCACCACTTGAGTTTACAAGATCTGAGTGGGATTGCTAAGAACCAGATACAGTATTTTGGAACTGACTCATTCATTCATATGGTCACCATAAATCAGAGGTGACTTGATAGCATTTAATAACAACAACAAGAAGAATGTCCATATCATGTATAGTTTGACTCTTAAAGTCATCACATGTGTTGGAGGTTTTCAGTAGATAAATATACGCACTTGTTACCTACTTCTTGGTAGAATGGCACCTCTCTATCAATGCCTAGCCATTTGAAACAAGAGAATGAAGTCAGGTCTAAAGGCGTAGTACTGAAGAATTATTTGAGCGGACTTTGGCTCACACAGAATAAACATCAGCTTCTGTTTGTTCTACAAGGAAGAAAGAAACCTTGGCAGTTCTTATCTGAATGACATCATTTGCATTTAATGTTGAACTTTTGTCGACTTCACTGCTCGTGTGTTACGTGACACAAAGTCCTCCCGCAGTAATAACCAGCCCAGCTTGGTCAGTTCTATAGTCTCAGGTTTCTAATGTTTTGTATCACCTTAAACTAACCCTCCCTAACCAAAACATTTTTCTTTAGAAGATTTTCACAGGCAGAAATGTTGGCCTTGGATTCACTTGTGAATATTCTGTTTATTGGGAATTCTTTGAGCAAAATGGAATGAGTTCTTACTGAAATATTGACAAAATAATAGCCACACATCCAATATGTGGCATATAACACTTAACATATCTAACAATTATCTTTTTAATCTATGCTTTGATCAGGGTCAGGAAGGGAAAATTGGTTAGTGATTTCTGTCCTCA
>JAHTLZ010000010.1:46620344-46632146 GCA_023846285.1 Phrynocephalus versicolor
CCAGAGGCAATATGCTGGTGATGGAGAGTAATGGCAGTAAGATGCTGGAAGGCAGAACTTTGGGTCTCTTATAGCCTGCCCGGCATTATGTAAACCAGCTTATAGGTACACTGGAAATTGTTGGCCTTTTGTCATTGCCATTGCAGTCAGCTTCTGCGCTTGTAAGGTGGACATTTCCATTGCATTAGGCAGCAATATGCTGTTGAGGCTAACTTTATATAGAATGTGGAAGTGCCAAAACAGGAGGGACAAGTTACATTTTATTTCTCCCATCACTTATGCTATAACATTTTGTAGGCGTAGGGGACATTCACTGAACTGGAAGTCTGTCTTTCATACAGGAGGAGTAATATATCATCCCCACCCCTCCATGTTACACCTGAAGCAGAACTTGACTGTCAGGTTTCCAGTTCTGAGGCTCCCAAATGACACACAACACTCCCCTGTGTTCTTCAAAGGCGCCATGACTTCCCACCACTCCCAAAGACAATCTTACTCTTGATGACATAGAATGCCTGGGTCCCTTGTCTTGTCACGAATTGTTGACAAATTGTTCTGATTCATTGCTTGAATAAATTAAATAATCAGATGATTGATGAATGCTCTAAGGTTTTTATGAATTATAATTTGTAAAAAGGGGTGCAATTAATAATTTAAGCAGCCCTGTGTAAGATTTGTATGATGGTTTCTGTCCCAGATGGTTGCCATGAGATCTTGAGATAGCCCAGTTTTTATGAATGATGTTATTCAATCTGAGGTTATTTGTAATAACTTTTTTTTAAAACATTTTTATTAAGAAATTTTAATATACAGAAAAAGATCAAATTCAAAACATTAGCAATACAAAATCAATCTATCACTAGAGTTTGGCTTCCCTCTGTTCTTCCCGTGGTTTTAACGTTATTCATCTCCTAGCCTTCCTTTCAAACAAACCCCTTTTATATACTTATAAAAAAGATTTAGAAAAATAAGTAGTAATCCTTCGAGTTCTACCCTAATCCGGTAAGAGTCTTTAGTTCCTTACAATACGTCTCCATGTAGTTCTTAAATTTTTGCCAGTCTTTTTGGAACCTCTGGTTGTCTTGATCCCTCAGTCTGCACGTCAGTCTGGCCATCTCTGCAAAGTCCAATATTTTCGCCCTCCATTCATCCAAAGATGGTATATGCGTTGTCTTCCAGTTCTGTGCCAGGAGCATTCGTGCCGCTGCTGTTGCATATAAAAATAGAGTCCTATCTGCACCTTTAATTTCATTGTCCACCAACCCTAACAGAAAAAATTCAGGTCGTTTTGGGAATGTGCACTTTAACATCTTTTTGAGTTCATCATATATCAGTGCCCAATACTCTTTCACTTTCTCACAGGTCCACCACATATGATAAAAATCACCTTGTTTCTCTTTACATTTCCAACAATAATCATCTTTCATCCTATACATCTTTGCTAATTTCGTTGGAGTAATATACCACCTATACATCATTTTCAACAGATTTTCTTTTATCAAAGTACATGCGGTAAACTTCATGTTCTTTTTCCACAGTCTTTCCCACACTTCTAACTCAATATTGTGACCCAGATCCATAGCCCATTTTACCATACATTCTTTGACTTGTTCATCTTTCAGGTTCAACTCCAACAAGAAATTATATAATCTAGTCAACAATTTCTTTTTTGGGCCCATGACTATGGTTTGGAACTTAGATTCCTTCTCTCCAAACCCAGACACCCTTCTATCTTTCTGAAAAATGTCGTGTAGCTGATTGTACTGAAACCAGCCTGTTAACTTCTCTTTCAACATTTCATAAGACTTCAGTCTAGGACCTTTTTCTGAGAAAAATAACACATCCCCATATGTGATCCCCACTCCTTCTTTATCTTTCCTCTTGATCGCCGATGCTTCAATCGGGGATAACCACCTCGGGGTGTGTCTCTCTAATAAGGGTTTCAACCGTTCCCAGACCTGAAGTAGTGACTTTCTAATTACATGATTCGTAAAACTTTTATGTACTTTCACTTTATCATACCAAAGATAAGCGTGCCAACCAAATCTATTATCATGACCTTCTAAATCCAAAAGATCCTCATCAACTAAAGTAATCCAATCTTTTATCCAACCGAGGCAGGCCACTTCATAATACAATCTCAGGTCTGGCATGGCAAATCCTCCCCTTTCCTTGGCATCTGTTAATAGTTTAAATCTTATTCTAGGTCTTTTACCTTGCCAGACAAATTTAGACAATATCTTCTGCCATTCCTTAAAATGGCCTATCCCTCTGATTATTGGGATCATTTGAAATAAGAATAACAACCTTGGTAGCACGTTCATCTTTATCACCGAAATTCTTCCCATCAACGACAAATTCAATCTATTCCATGTTTCCAAATCTCTCTTAATCGAATTCCATACCATATTATAGTTATCCTCAAAGAGATTTAAGTTCGTAAGAGATAAATTAATTCCCAAATATTTAACTTTTTTCACAACTGAGAGGGCGGACAGTTTTTCAAATTCATCACAATCTTTCTTTGTTACATTTTTCAATAAGACCTTTGTCTTATTCTTATTCAGTTTGAAGCCGGCTAAGTTACCAAATTCTTCAATTACCTTCATCACCTCAATAATACTTTCTTTTGGGTTCTCTAACGTCAGAACTAAATCATCAGCAAACGCTTTTAGTTTATATTCCTTATCCCCCACACTTATACCTTTAATTGTCACCATGTCTCTCAGTTTAACTAACAATACTTCCAGTACAGTAATAAATAACAATGGGGACAGTGGGCACCCTTGTCTTGTACCTTTCCCGATCGGGAAACTTTCTGTTATCACATTATTAATCAATAAACTTGCTTTCTGTTCCTTATATATTGCATTAACACCATTCCAAAACTTTGTTCCCACTCCCATGTATTCCAAATTCTTCTTCATGAATTGCCAAGAAACATTATCAAAGGCTTTTTCAGCGGTTATTTGTAATAACTTATTAACAAATCCATCTGAACACAAAGATCTTTGGATTGTTGCCTACAGATGTGCTCCCCTTAAGGGCAGAATTGTACAATGAAGAGGCACGACCCTCACAGTTTTTTGGGTATAACTAGGCCACAACTTTATTTAATACAGCAAACAGCACTCTGGCTAGGCAATTGGGTCAGATCCATCACGTGATGTCATCTTCCTCCAGCTGCATCAACAGCCCATGTGATGGCGCATGATGGCAAACCAGCATCCACAGCCTGGTAGCAGGGCACCCCAGTGCATTTATTTATTTATTTATTATTGGATTTATACCCCGCCCATCTTCCCTAAGGAACTCTGGGCAGCTTACAAAGGCTGATCGAATCAGCAAATATAAGTAACACAGATACAGATAAACATAAACAAAAGATAAAAACATATGCACCCTAATCAAACATAATGTAGCTTGATAAAAACATCATGTTGGTTGAGCCACCAAACCATCTAACATTCCCAGATGTCACCCCTGGCACCAAACTATGTAATGTGGACATGCTCCTCCAGTCCCAGGTGCTGTTACTAATGTGACTGTTTCACCCATGTGCTGGCCCAGTGCACAATGCTGTGACCAAATATCCACAGCCGCAGGACAGCACCTGGATGGAAAAGAGGGGGTTGTTTTCCTCGCACCCTCCTTTTAACTTCTCTGCTACAGCCCCTTGGAATGCGCTGTGCACCAATGGAGCTTCCTCCACCCCCACATTCCAATGCCAGACCCTCTGGATCCCTTGCTGCCCACGTGGGGGTCACCATCATTCCTTTGTTCAGGGATCCGCTCTGGCAACAATCATTGGGCTTATGAATCAGGACCTCTCCCTTATGTGATTCTAAGCACATGCGGTAAGATCACATATTACGGTACATCTGTATACTAACACTGCAGTTTTCATCTGATGGAAAAATCTAGTCTCTTAAAAGACTAACTATTTGTGGGGGAATTCACGCCCATCGGGATTAGTTACTGACTCACAGAATTCATCATCTTGCAAATGTCAGTCAGTGTGACTCTACTTTCTGCTTCACTATCTACAAAACATGCAGCAACATGATCTAAAGAAAACTATGTAATCAGCAAAGCTAAAAGGCAAAATGTACACACTGGACAAAGCGGTAGGAATGCAACACTCTCAAATACGTATATTTCCGAGTCAAAATGCTACTGTTCAGAAAGCAGAAAATGAAAGACAAAATGTTGCATATTTGGAAGATGATTCGCTAGGTGCTTAAGTTTTTCTGGAGCAGGAGGCATCAGATGTTAAACATCATTTTCATAACCAGGGCTCCTTCTTTCCAAGGTATTGGCACAGATACGAACTTAGGAACAAGAACCTACCTGATGGCTGTTGAGGGTTTTTTGGGCTGTTTGGCTGTGTTCTAGAAGTTTTTCTTCCTCAAGTTTCAACAGTCTCTGTGACTGGCATCTTCAAAGGGCAGGGGCTCAGGGAGCTAGGAGTTCTCTCTGTGCTCTGGGGTAGAGATTGAGATTGTGGGTTGTTTTTATAATTGTGGGAAAGGGGGGGCTGTCCTATTCAAGAGAATAGAAGTTGATCATTGATTGTGATGTGAAGGGATTAAGAGTTTCACTGTAATCATAGAATCATAGAATCATAGAGTTGGAAGAGACCTAAAGGGCTATCCAGTCCAACCCCCTGCCATGCAGAACCCCCATCACAGTATTTCCAACAGATGGCCATCCAGCCTCTGCTTAAAAACCTCCAAAGAAGGAGACTCCACCACCCTCCATGGCAGCATATTCCACTGCTGAACAGCTCTGTCATGAAGCTCTTCCTAATATTCAAATGGAATCTCTTTTCATGCAGTTTGAAACCATTGCCCTGAGTCCTGTTCTCTCTTCAATACCCTTTTGTGGAGGGTATTGTACCCCCCCTTTTTATTGTAGTTCTGCTTCTGATTTTTTTTTTGTTTTTTTTAATTGTAAACCGCCCAGAGTTCTGCTCCGGAAGATGGGTGGTATATAAATGTAATAAATAAATAAATAAATAAATAAATAAATAAATAATGACATCCTTTCAAATATTTAAACATAGCTCTCATATCCCGCATCAGCCTTCTTTTTGGAAGGCTAAACATTCCCAGTTCCCTAAGCCATTCATTGCAAGACATTTCTTCCAGACCTTCAACCATTCTGCTCGCCCTCCTCTGTACTCACTTCAGGTTGTCAACATCCTTTTTAAATTGAGGTGCACAGAACTGGACACAATACTCCAGGTGGGGTCTGATTAGAGCAGAATAGAATGGTACTATCACTTCCCTTGATCTAGACGCTATGGTTCTGTTGATGCAACCAAGAATTGCATTGGCTTTCCTGGCTGCTGCATCACACTGCTGACTCCTGCCTGACAGACCATTCTGAAAGTTCAGGCATCCTAATCTCAGTGGTCAACCTCATCATGGGGGCATGATAATTAAAACATTCAGGGGTGGTTTGCTATTGCTTTCTGATGTGCAATATTAAGATATATTAGCTTGCCTGTAAAAGATCATCCACCAGTGTCACCTTCCACTGCTGCTGCCACCCAGGTGCTGTGCCTCAGGAGTTCCTCCATCCTGTCACCATTGGGAAGACTCTTTCTCTTCAGCAGATGTAACCATTAATCCTGAAGAGTCTGGATGGATCAACTTTAACCATTCTGTCTTGGGTGACCCAGCTAGGCATCCAGACTCATAATGGAATCTAGCCTCCCGACTGTATTGTTCTCTGCTTCCCTGAAACACTTCCCCCTCGCTGCTTTGAGCTGCACATCCAAGAGAGAGTGAATAATGCCAGGATAAATGGCAGGTGGCAGCAAAGGAGGAAGCTGAAATTTGAGATGGATCGACTCCATAAAAATTTTGAGCTTGCGAGAGCTGAAGAGGACTATTAATGACATGCTGTTCACGGGTGACTTGACAGCACATAACAATAACCATTTCAGTGGTCCTTGAGATGACAGACTGTACCTCAGGACTGGTTACTGTTGGAGTTTTATTGCAAACTTGCATGCTGTCTGTAGTTTGAGTGACTGGGAGGGACATTTTTAGGCTGACGTGATTGTTTATCTAGCACTAACCAATTGTTCCTTCCCGCCTTTCAATTCAAAAAAGAGTCCAGCCTCTCTGCTGAGTCCTTGTTTCCCCTTGTTAGTCAGTTGGAAGCTGCTATTAGTTTGCTGTTGATCTTTTTGCTTGTCTCCTAAATATGTGGGCAGTAAAGACACAACTCTGTAATTTAAAACACATGTGAGATAAACATGTTTTTTATTCTGTCTCCTACAAATGACTAAGAGTGAGTTATTGAGACTTTAAATGCCAGTTAATAAGAAAGGGGTAGACTCTGGAGAACTTGTAACTATTCTCCTCTACGGGTCTCTGTACTTCTATTGCCTAACAAAAGGGAATTTCACCACTGTGACATATGAGACCAAAGATAGCTAACTACTGACATGAGTGAACATTTAAAAACACAATCCCCTGTCCACAGCTTGAAGCAAGGCAATCTAGAAATCAACCACACTAATCTCTGTGACAAGTCAACTGGCTCCAGCCTTAGGAATGCTCCACTGAACAAGAGGAAAGTAGCTTTTACACAGGTTATAACTCAAAGCAAGTTCCTTGAAAATACCCTAGCTCCAGATAACAGAAGTTAGTTATTCAGCCTTAGTCATACAATGCCTGTGGTGTTCATGAATCTTGTGAGCATGAGACATAGCTTCAGAATTCAGGTCTAATCGCCTATATTCTCTTTAAAGGAAAGTGATCAGGAATCTGAAATGTCTCACTTTTTGTCAAGAAAAAGATGAACAAGGAACCAGGAAACAGAAACTCCACATCACTAACCTTGACTCTAAAAACTAGTCCTGGTACCTTTGGTTGACTCACTTCCCAGCCTAATTTTCTCCATTAGTGAGAGGGTCTTTTGGTAATATCCTTTTGGTAACATGGACTGTTCTATGCTGTGATTACTGCCTATTCTCTTTAACTATCAAAGAGAAGAATATATTGTTCATTCAGCTCCCGTGATCAGCATAAACTAAATTTCCAGTGTACTGATTATGTTATGTTCACCTCAGTTAAACTTTTGCTTGCGTATTCTTTCTGGCACACTCTGCAGTGGTGTAAGGAACTACGCCCAGATGGAATGCGGTCGAATTCCTGTTTCTTATCTCATACTTCCTAGAGGACTCATATCGTTAAACAATGTAATGATGGGGGGTCTTATCTCAGGGCAGTAAAGCCTTAATGTTTTGACCAGATAAAATAAAGAGAGCTGGTCAGTGTTCCAGCAGTCCTTTTGTGGGATCATATGTTGTATGAAAATTCTGATATTTAAATAGTTCTTTCATGGGAGATGAAACATATATCAGATAATAGTAAATGAAACCTTCATAACCAGATCATTAATTAATATATACCGTTGTTAATTAATGCCTTAGTTACATCCTGACTGGATTGGTGCAATGCGCTTTGCATGGGACTGCCAATGGAAAGTGTCAGGGAATGTCATCCTGTCCAAAATGCATCAGCCAGATTGTTACCTGGGGCTGGTTACAGGGATCACATACCACCGTCATCCCGGCTACAGCAGCTCCACTGGCTGACAGTCTGTTTCTGAACACAATTCAAGGTGCTGGTTCTAACCTATAACCTAGAGTCCAAGTTACTTCAAAGATCAGGTATTCCTGGTGTTAAGATCACCAGGAGAAGCCTTCCTCTCCATCCTGTCACCTTCACAGGTTCATTTGGTGGGGATATGTGAGAGAGCTTTCTCGGTGGCTGTTCCCTGACTTTGAAACTCCCTACCACAGGAGGCCAGACTGGCCCCATCTTGGCTGTCCTTCCACAAGCAAGCAAAGACCCTTCTCTAAAACAAACAAATTTCTCTTAAATAAATAAATAAATAAATAAATAAATAAATAAATAAATTTCTCTTAAATAAATAAATTCTCCTCAGGCGGACTTGTCCTTAGTGACTGGCTGCCTGAGTGCAGTTGTTAAATGGACTGTAGTGCCTTTCTGCTTTTAATGTTTCTTTAGTATTGCCTTTGTTTACAATTTCTTAGAGTGCTGTTTGATCTTTTAAAGTATCTGTACACACTTATTGTTAGCAGCTAGTAGCTACTTTTGTATAGCTGTTGTTTTTAGTTTAAAATGTTATCTTTTGATGTGGTCCTTTTAAAGGAGAAAGACAGGATAAAAATATTTTGAGTAAATAAATAATAAATGGATTTTCTAGCCATGATCAGTGACATCAAAGTCCCACTTATGTACATGTGGGAGAGTAACAGAACTATTCTATCTAATTCTGTACATCAGTATATGTTTGTATGGGGACAGGGAGAGGGGAAAAAAGAGAATGAGACTGGCAGACTGGCGCATAATGTGGCAGAAAGGTTTCTATATCTGCTTTGCCTAGAAGGGGAGAAACAGAATTCACACACAAATACATATGGCAGACTTATCTTTGGGTTCCCACAGAAATGCCATCCAACTACAGAGGGGAAGACATGCTGCAGAACCGTGGTGACGATTCAGCCCTCACTCTGACCCCTGCTTCACCTCCAGTCTCTTAGTCCCAGCAGCATGACCTGCAACAACTCCACTACTGCCAGACATCAGGCATCCCTACCATCTGCACTTCATGGGAAGGAAAGGCGGTGCACACAACACAGGACAGGCACCCCTCCCTAGGGCCGAAGGACAACAGCAGAGAGCCTGTATAGCCACTCTGGGACAAAGGTCTCTGAATCCCACCATAGGAAGAAGAAACGCTTTTGCCAAGCAGCTCAAGGAAGGGGCGAGAACACACAGCAAGAGAGGCACAAACACACCCTGACAACAATGTCCTCAAAGGTTCTATCTATAAAGCAAGAGGTGAAGATGGAGGAAACAAAATGGCCGGTCAAATGAAGGGAAGAATTGGGTCCCACCCTACTTTTACCTCTCTGGCCAAAAACACTCACTAGTCCATTGGGACAATGCCCCCAAAGTATGCCCTCTGAAGGTCCAGGCTCTTCACAACCCTGGAAACCTAAACAAGCAGAAACAAAAGGCCTGTTATTGCAATTCCACTAGCCTCCTGCCACAACCCCCCTCAAGAGTTCCCATCTATGAGCACCTGTAACCAGATTGCTTGGTTGAGAAGGGATGATTCTTATCTTCTGTTGCCTAGCATGAAAAGGATAACATACTGTATATGGGAAAGTCATGGTCTTTGTTGATCTGCATCCGGGATGGAAGAGATCCAGAAAGGAAGATATTCATCTCTATGGTGGCCAACCAGTTATTTTCATGGGGATCCTGTGCCTTGGGCAGTGACTCTCCAAACAGGAATGTCCCTTGTGGGACAAGTTCTGCAATAGGAACTCCATCTCCTGCATAATGGTGTGTCATCGTACAAGATTGGAAAGGGTGAAAGAACTTGTCTGCTCCACTTAGGTTGTCAGATTGCTTGGTGCATCTGGGCCATTTCTGGTAGTTGTGAGGCAGGCTTCTTGTTTTTCAGGAGAAAATCTAGTACCTGTGGGAAAGGAACTGGCCTGGGGGAGCAGATGGAGATGAGCAGGAAGGAAGCTCTAGTATACAGTTGTCTAAGCAGGGTGTGAAGTGGGTGTATGTGAATAAGTGAGAAAGAAGAGGGAGTGGTGCCACCTGATTGCAAAGCATGTCCCTTGGTGATGGTGGTGGTGGTGGCGGCGGCAGCTGACTAAGACTATACATACTACTTGTGTGTGGAGACAATCTGTTCAGGCAGGCTGCAGTCCTGCAAGGTGCAAGCATGGCCATGGCTATCTGGCCACCAGCGGTAGCACTAGGTAGAGTGTCTGGCCTTTATCCATAAAGATTTTACATATGTGTTAAGCTGAGTCTCCCCCACCCCCATTTTTGAAACAGACACCGTGTGGGTGGGGAGAATGTTTAAGCAATGCAATTCAGTAATGACGTAGACCAAAGTGGGTGGCATGGGGAGACACAGAACCATTTGCAGTCATCCTGCTTTATAGTATACCTGACTCCACTTGCTTATCTCTATGGACTACTTGCCCTAGCACCCTCAAATAGGTGGATGGATGAATCGGGTTTGCTGTTGGCTGTTTGTTTCTTCAGTCCTCAGATAGGGGGTCTATTAAGATTCATGTTAGCAATGGACTCAACCCTTTATATGTACAGTAAAACCCCACACTTTTGTGGTTCATATACTGCTGTCCTGGTATGTTGCGGGACCGCAGTATATAAAAAAGCCCCCCTGGGGTAAGCTGGAAAGGCCTGTTTCAGGCCTCTTGTACTTACCCCAGACCTGGCGCTGCCCTGAATGGGCCTCCGACAGCCTTCCCAGGCCTGTCAGAGGCCCCAAAAATGCTTCCTGGCATATCAGACAGAAGTGACTTCCGGTTTGCCTGGAAGCACTTGTGGGGCCTCAGACGGGCCCAGGAAGGCCATCAGAGGCCCGTTTGAGGCAGTGTGAGGTCTGGGGTAAGTACAAGAGGCCCCAGATAGGCCCCCTAGGCCCAACCCAACCCTGCATCCACATATAGCAGATTTTCAATTATCACAGGTCGGGTTCCTAACCCTTGCGATAGGCGGGGGGGGGGGGGTTACTGTATTCTGCAAGTACACACTATTTGTGTACAGTGGTCTTGTTTGATGCAGTGCGGTTTTTCCGCTTTGAGAGTTCCGAACGTGCACCGTGACATGAGTCCAGAACTATGAAGTTTAATTTAAGACATCTGCACTGGGGTGTCCCAGTGCAGAGTATAGGTACTATGGTGGTAGTGTACTGACTGGTGTGGTGCTGCACCAGCACCACCATGTTTTATGCTCTGCTATGGCAATGTGAATGGCATGACCATTAAGAAAAGATGAGCGATTCCTCCTGTCAATAAGAGATAGATTCTTTGTGCCAGGTGTGAGATAGGTAAAATCCTGCACTAATAAAGGTGTGGCCGTGGCCTTGAGAAATACAGAATCCAGTGTAAATCTGTTTCTTCTCTGTGCCGGTCCATCTCTACCATAATGCATTGCTTCATTTCAAATGCCTCTGTGGTGTATCACCATCAGCCACACCAGCCACACTCCACCCTGTTAGGTTTTCTATTGGTCTTTTCTCTCATGGCAGTGGCATATCCTTCATTTTGCTGGTGTGGTAGGCTTTCAGCCAAATCATGTGGCTCAGGGCGGCCATTCAGCTATTGTTCGACTGCAGCGCATATCATCCCTTACCCCTGACTTTGCTGACTAGGAGTCTGATGCGGTTTGCAATTAAACAATACCAGGACAGCCACACAATCCTCAGCTCTGCTATATCGTTTCAACTTGCAGATATTATATGGAGAATTGATCTGCTCCCTGTATGTTTCTGTTTCCCACTGAAATAAATGCTAAGGTGGCTGAGTCTTGGTCAAGTTGTGGTGTTAATAAGGTAAAATTGTGTTTGTTGAGTTCAACAGGCTGTCTCAGTTTAGGTTTTTCTTGTGTGCCCTGGTTGAGGGTTCAACTGAGTAGATTACGCTCGGGTTCCGTCCTTTTGCTGTTCTCAGACCTCTCTCATCTGTCTCACATCTCACATCTCATCTCTCTCTAATCTTTAACTCATCTTCCTTATCTTAACTCTTCCATAGCCTGATAAGTGAGAAGCCATTTGTATTTTCATTATTTAACTCTGTTGTTACTGTTATGTTGAGATTTTGTGTTGTAAACCACTCAGAGTAGCCATAGGGCTAGACAGGCGGTATAAAAGTCAAACACACACACACACACACACACACACACACACACACACACACACACA
>JAHTLZ010000010.1:46632156-46649652 GCA_023846285.1 Phrynocephalus versicolor
ACACACACACACACACACACACACACACACACACACACACACACACACATACATACATACATACATACATACATACATACATACATACATACATACATACATACATACATACATACATACATAAAAATAACCATGACCTTAAACCCCCTTTTTTTAGTTTTGGAAATCTGCAATCCATGGTTGTATACAAAAATAAAAATTAAGACTGAGGGCTCTTTGATTAGTTTTTAGAGGTTTTAATTTGCAAGAATAACACTGATGGCTCACTATGTCATCATATAAATATTTAGACTAAACATTGATCTAATTAATTTATTATCTACATATGGATAATAAAGACATTTTTGAGACATCTGTTATAAATTCAGTATAACTGCATCCCGGAGGTACTTTTGAATGCAGTAGCTGATAAATATGGATACATATATTTACTGTATATTCAGTTGAGACTGAATTGATTCAGTTTTCAGGAAGATGCAACATAGGTTGCCATGTTCCCCAATTTCCTGGTTTTGAATGTAGGTACTTAAAAATAGGAGCCAGGGACAAAATAGATCCAGGCCACCTTGGATGCTACTATTGATCCAGATCGTGTAAATAAAATGCCCTGCCCTGCTTTTCCTTTATTAATGGATGACTTTCAGCTCCTACAGCTGGATGATGTGGTCAGGACCCTTGGGGAGGTGAGGGCAACCACATGTGTGTTGGATCCCTGCCCCTTATGGATCATGAAAGTTGTCAGAAAAGGTATTGCAGACTGGTTAGGAACAGTAGTGAATGCCTCCTTACAACTGGGCGGGATTCTGGCATGCTTAAAGGAGGAGATAGAAAAACCACTGTTTAAAAAGCCCTCCTTAGACCCAATGACACTGAACAATTACCAACAGGAATCAAATATCCCATTCTTAGGGGAAGTCCTAGAGCGGATTGTGGCCTCGCAGTTCCAGAGGTTTCTGGAAGAAATAAACTACCTGGATCCATTTCATTCTGGCTTCAAGCATTGCTATGGGACGGAGACAGCACCGGATGCATTGGTAGATGACTTACACAGGGAAATGAATAGGAGATTTGTGCCCCTTTTGGTTTTACTAGACCTCTCAGCTGCTTTTGACACTATAGACTGTCTCTCTGAAATGGGAATTTGGGGTACTGCATTAAAGTGGCTCTGGTCCTTCCTGCAGGAAAGAACACAGAAAGTGATGTTAGGTGATTTATGTTCGACACACCATGATACCCAGCTCTACCGCCTTGGATCCTTTTCCAAGGAGAAAGGCAGGGTAAAACTACTTTAAAACAAACAAACAAACAAACAAACAAACAAACAAACAAACAGGTTACTATAGATTGAAAGACAGTCAGATCTTTATAAATTGTGTGATAATAAAAGTACACAATAACAACTTAAGAAGAGCTTGCTGGATCAGGCCAAGGGCCCATCTAGTTAGTCCAGTTTCCTATTTCTCTCAGGGATGCCTCTGGGAGTAGATGAGACAATCAGATACTTGTCTCCTGATATGGCTCCCCTGTGGCTCTCATTTTCAGGCACAGTACTCTACTTTTAAGTCTGGAGATAAAACATGGCTTTCAATTTGTGATCAACTTTTCCTCCAGAAATCTGTCCAATCCCTTTTTACAGGCATCTAGGCCAGATGCCATTATCACATACCATGGCAAGAAGTTTCAAACAATAACAACATGCTGGGTAAATAAATATTTTCTTTTGTATGTTCTCACTCTCCCAACCCTCAATTTGAGAGGATGACCCCTGGTTCTGGAAATGTGTGAGAGGAGAAAAAAAACTTCCCTTGATGCAATTTATCCACCCCGTGCATAATTTTGTACATCTCAATCATGTCCCCCCCTCTCAGGCACCTTGTACACAATGTTTGACAGATATGGTATTTTTGTTGTATTGTACTCTAATAGTATCACTGTTGTTTTGTTTCAAAGAAACATAAAATTACAGAAGAAATAATATACAGTGGACCCTTGTATAACAAACAGCTTGTATAACATAAAATCTGTACAACATAAAAAATTCCAGAGATAGGGGAAATTTGCTTAACATAATCATCTATGGGGAAATTCCGTACAACATAAAAATGGGATTACTCCATTTTCAATGCATTCCTATGGGAATTTGTATAAAGGGAAATTTGCTTAACATAATTTCATTTGGAACGAATTAATTCCTTTATACAAGGAACCACTGTACTGTGGCTATAATCTAATGTTTTTCACTGTATGTAAATTTTACGATTATCTAACCATCATTTTAGAACTGCAGAGGTGAAAGGAACCCCGTGGATCTTTGAGTCTAATTCCTGCCACAGGGACCTAGTGGAGAATGCAACAACCAACCTCCAGCACTGCCGTCATAAACCATTGAGCTATCCAGCAGTTGACAATATGTATGGCTTTTTAAAAGTATATTATATTATATTTGAAAGTGTTCCCTGTTTGTAGGGCTATCTAGTTCATGATAGTTTCAAAACTATGTATCTTAAGAAACCAGGCAGGGGAGCATACAAAATTTACTTGAGCACCATTAGGTGGGAGCAGGTTAATGATTCAAATAATCTTATGTGTTCCCCTTCTAGGGTATGTGGTCCATATGCCTGCTTATTACACCTGAGGTTTGGCTCCCAGACAGGATGAGATATTTCGTTCTGATCTAGATAAGTGGTCATGGCTAGCCTGGTTTGTGACTTCAGTGTTGGGGAAACACCTTCTAAGCCCCAAGGTTTGATGAGGTTTTTTTTGGGGGGGGGGACCCCTACACCATCCCAGAGACTGCGTGAGATCCATTTCCAGATGCATGTCTCTTTTACACCACAGAGCTTTCATGCTCTCTAATGTGTAATTCATACAAGCAACAGATGCAGGACTAGGCTATAGTAGTGATACCTATGGAGATTACTAATAAAAAAATAAATCATTGCAAGCTTTCGTGGACAAGACCCACTTTTTCAAAGCAAGTACAGTAACCAAAGTCCAAACATGGCAAAATATGTAGTTTGCCAGGAGACTAATCTTATATGTCAAGTTCTTGGCAAGATAATTTTCACCAGGCACATCTGCCTTAGCTGAGACGGGAGGCAGCAGGGCTGTTGTCAAATTGCATCCGGAGCCAAGGACTGGGTTTCAAACTGCAGTCCTAGTGGTTAAAGTCTTGCACTGCTGGTGCTGAAAACCCACGTCCCTTCTTCTTGGGACCTGGTGTTGGTGGCGGCAGCTCATTGTTGGCATCCACATACTGCAGTTCCATTGAAATAAAAAAAAGGGGGAGCCTAGTCTTGCTACTGTATTTTGTAATGGCCGCACGGTTTCCCCTTTTTATTTCATACCAGCAAGAACCATTCGAGGGCGTCCCTTTTTGCGCGCGGGGTAGTGGTGGTGCTGGTGGAAATGACGCCCAGGAGAACGGCTGACCCGAACCCACCCGCCAAACTGTCTCTCGCGGCACTTCGGCGCCCACCCGCCCCGTCCCCCCCCTTTTAACTCCGTGGCGGAAGCGGCGCCGCGGCCGGTCTCTGGCGCCCAATGAGTTTGTGCTGCGCGTCCTGCGGCCTGACCGGGCTGCCCCGTCACTTCCTGCCCCGGGAGCCGGCACGACTGAAGCGGAGATCCTCGAGGGGGCGGGGAGGCTTGCGTTGTGTTCGCCACCATCATGCCCTTTGATTTCAGGAGGTGAGTGCCAGGACCCCAGGACAAGGGGGGCGGCGGGAGAGAAGGAATGGAGAGCCCCCCGGGGCACGCGCGCTGCGGAGTGGAGCTGTTCGGGGTTGGAGGAAGGTGGACCGGGGCGCCTTGGGGGGGTTCCCTCCCCCGGCTGCGCGCTCCCGGTTGCTTCTGAAGCTGTCATCTTCTCCATGGGAAGGAGACCCAAAGTGAGGGGCCAGCAGCAGCAAACCCCCCCCCCCGGTGTAGAGTGCCTCTCCAGGGTAGGAGGAAGGAGCGGGCATATGGGGAGACCCTTGGGCAAACCCCATGCCTTTCCTCTGGGCGTCATGCATTCATTCATCTCCTGTAAAAACAAACAAGAAAAAAGAGAGCACACGTTGCAAGTTTTTGAAAGAGACTTTGCATGAATCATGGTTTACTTTGGGGTGCAAGGAAGTAAGTAGCTGGCAACTCCTGGGCCAAATGAAGCATGAAAGTGTCACCAGGATTCTCTTGGCCACACCAGAAAGGAGGAGGAGGATGGAGAGAGGGAGTGTCTGTAGGAAGAACTAGTGATTCGTCTAACTAACAGCATCAGAGTGTGACTCCTTATTCTCCATTATGGGCCTATAGCTAAACTGCATAAAGGATGTGCAACATTGGTTACTTACCTGTCTGTTCCACTGGTGGATATTTTTGAAAGAGTATGACTACTCAGACATTAATCTTAGATTTAATAGAGTTTGCTTCTGAAATTGCAACCAGAAGGAACTGAACTTTCCAGTAGCTGTTACTGAACTCAAGGGTAGATTCCTTGGGTCCCATGGCAAACATTGTGTCTCAGTTGAGGACACCAGAGATTGCCCTGCACTCCTTATAGCAGTGGGGGAGGGAGAACCTGAGATTCACTCTAGATAAATGTTCTTAAATGGTGTGCTGGTACAGCAATGTGACAAGGAGGTCCTTGCTGTTGTGCCATCAGTGTACAGTACTCTTGGAGTGCCTGTGAAATTGAAGAAATGCCAGGTGTTCACTAGTAAACTGTATCCATTCTCATCTCCCAAAAGTGGAATGGTGTAATTTTACCCTTCCTACATATTTGCCTTTTAATGTTCCTCCCATGCTGCTGTCTGACCCATTCCATCCATTTTAGTGTCTGTGACTCAATCTTATATTCCTTTTGCCTTTCTATTTCTTATTCCTGCCACTCTTAATGCTAAAACAAAGAAACAAAAACCTATTATGCTAAAATGGCATTTTCTTCTATCATTATATTTTCACACCTCAGCCTGCTTTCTTATCAGATCTCCCCCCAAAGACCAGTTGAGCTTGTTATTTCAAATTGTGTTCTGTGTTGCAGGCTTTTAGGTTGAACAGAACACTTCATCTATGGAACAGTTCTCTTTTTGGGTTGATGGTTAGTACTATGCTTGAAATAATTCTGTGTTTACAACATATTGAGACAAGTGATTCAAGTTCCCCAGCCTTTCTGTTGATAGTAACTTTTGAAGAATCAGTTTCTGGCTGCTTGTATCAATATGAAGCAGCCTAGAGTTGTGGGCCTGATTCTGAGGCTGCTTGATATACAGTAAAATGGTTTCACAACCAGGGTTTGAAGTTGAAGTTGTCCTCATAGGATAGGGCAATACTGTACTGTACAGATTCCCATTTACTGTAGCTTGAGAAGAGCTTGAGAAGAGCGAGGCCACAACCTCTGTGTGCGTTTATTTGGGATATTCATATCTCACTGAAGTTGAAAACAGGGGAGGGTGCAATCGTTATGAAGAAAGACATAATGCTATTATATAACATCTCAGATGCAACTGGTATTTTGTGAGATAATTGCCCCAAGCCCTAATGACATAAATTCGCACAAAAGTAGCAGGCTTAGAGGGCGGGTGTTTATGTAGGGTGGTGACATAGATGGTGTGCACAATGTCTGGAGTCTCTTCCCTAGCCTATAATTGTTATTATATAATGTTGTTATGTTATTGTTCTCCATCAGATGCTTCAAGGTGCCAAGATGGGTTGGCGAAGGAAGTGAGAGGGTTTTGTTTAATAATTCATGGCACCTTCAATAAATTGGTGGTGTGGGAACAGTTATTTTCCACAGTACAAACCATGACAGGACAACTCTAGACAATGATGCATTCATTGATGTGACTTTTTTTTAATTTGCAGAGGTGCATAATATCTAGTCTTTAGGTAATTGCCAGGTGGTAAAACCTCCCAGGGAGTCCGTTTAGAGGCAGTTTGTCTACAAATGAATGTTGTTACTGTTTCTCTTGAGAAAGAAGCAGTGTAATTCAGAAATGTTTTGGTCCTATTAAAAAATAGGGATAGTAGACAACACAATACAACTTTTTGTGTCTTTTGTAAGTTTAAACAAGCAGTAATGAATTAAAATTAATGTACCGTGGAAATTACAAATGCTATCTTTTGGCCCTTTCCAAAGTTAGAGTATGTGTGGACAATATATACAGTCTCAAGTTGTTTGATACCACTTTAACTGTTATGAGTCTAGTCTATGGAATCCTTAATTTTAGAATTTAGTGAGATACTTAAAGTTCCCTGCTAGACAGGTCTAGTGTTGTAGTTGAAAAGAATGCATCAAAGCAGTGGTTCTCATTCTTTGGTTCTCTTATGTTTTATTCTTAGGCTCCCCACAGCTCTGACCAGCATGACTTGTAGTACTGGGACCAGAAGTCTAACATTTAGAAGTCTAAAGGTTAAGCATTGTTACATTTATAGCCAGGGTAGATTTGATTTACATTTTAAAAAACCACAGATTTTTAGCTCATTTAAATTATAAAAAATGATTTTAAAAAATTTAAATTGTGGCTTAAATTCATTTGATACTTTTTTAAAAAAAAACATTAATTTCCCCCACCCTGCTTATACCTCTAGCAGTGAATTGTAAACATGATGATCAAGTAAAAATTTTGGACAATATATATTTTAAAAATCAATTTTAAAATTTTAATTTGTAATTTAAATATATTTGATTTTTTAAAAAAATCATTGAGTTTTATCCATGCCACTTATAATTCTCGCAGTGAATTGTAAAAATGCTGATAATTTACAAATTCCAGGCTTCTTACCAGCTAAGATGTTATAAAACTGCCGTAATTGTGTAAATGCACTCCTAATTTCCCAATCTCAAATAGAGTTTTATTTATCCATCTCTCGTACAGTATTTGTATTTTACAAGGTGTGCAGGACAGCAGGCATGGGGAGATCCAATTTCATCTAATTTCACCTTTAAACTTTTACACAGAACTCTTCTGATTTGGAACCTGAAGTGGACAGGTGATCATCTAGTTACAATGCTACAGATGCTAGGAACACAGAAAGCTGATTTACACACCTAGTCGGATCACTGGTTCAACATACTCAGCACTATTTACACTGCTTGGCAGAACTCCTCAGGGTCTTTGAGATGAAGCCTTCCTTGGATGCTTGTGACTGAATCAAGGATGAACTGCCAGCAAACCATGTGCTCTCCTTTGCTGATCTGTGGCCTTTCTATATTCTATAGCATCCAACCTCTGGCACCAGACAAGTTGCTGCTCTCAGAGGTGGATGCACCCCCTGAATGGCTTTCAAGGGCTGCCCTATGTGGAGTACGTTACAAAGGTGACTAGTCTCTTAACCTTAAGCCGTTTCTGCTGTTAGGCCAAGTAACTGTAATTATTGAATAATATCTGTAGCAATCTTGCCCCCTCTGTCAACAGCATTCTTTTAATCTGTTTGCATTCAGCAAGGACATCCTGTTTCTTGCTTAACAGCACAATCTTATGTGTATTTATTTTAAAAGAACGCTTGATTCCTTGGGCTTAGTCCTATGAGGGTTGGTATAGAACTGCAACTTCAGAGCAGTCCTATTCTACTCCTTTGATGGCTATAGAAGTTGTAATGGGGCTAGCTCTGTGCTGGCTTTTTCCTTTGCAGAGTAGCTACTGCACTAGAGGAGACCTGCTGCCCTGGAATCCCTTCATTCACCCAGGCAGAAGGTCCTTCTGACAGCCCTGAGAAGAGACATTCCAGATGTGGATTGGAACCATCTTAGGGTCCAGAGGATTGAAAGCTACTCTGTTCCTCATGCAAGCACTTCTTTTACACCAGCCTGGAAGCAAGCAAGCAACCAAAGCTCTCTTAATCTTTGGCCTTGGCCATGAGGTCTGTCAGAGCTATAAATGAGGTGCCACCTCTCCTGTCACAATTGCCTCCTTTAGAACAACTACACTTAGACTTTTTAGGATGACAAAGAGAAGCCCTTTTACCCCCTGTAAATGGAAACTGGCAGTCCAGTCTATTATGGGACTCTTCGTATTTTCCTGTTCTCTCGGGCATTGTTCAGAATGGAGAAGTTATCAAACAATGAAATAGTTGAATTATAACTACCTGTGTGCTTTAATAGCCCAATTTTGATTTTGGCAACAAATCCAGAAAAGAGGCAGTTCCTATTTAAGAGTCCTTGAACCAATATGAAGTGGGTAGTTGCCATCCTGCCCTGGCATAGCTGCACACCTCCACAGTGGTGCTTAAGGCAGTACAGATGGGATGTTACTGTTGGGGGAGGTCATCAAGAGTTCTGGACTTTGGAATCACCAATATATGGATGACACACAACCCTGTTTCTCCTTTCTCCCTTCTGCAGTGGATGCCCTCGAGTCCCTGAGTACTGCCTGGGTGCATGTTGTGGTGGATTGGGGACAACAGGTTGAGGGTAAACCCAGACAAGATAGAGGTCCTTGGGGTGGATGCTCCTGGTCTCTCCTTTGGTTGGGTTACTCTCTCCACTAAGAATGAGATGGGAACACAGTGGGAACAGTGCACCAATGATGATATTAACTGGTATACTACCTGCAGAATCAAGGATTGTCTTTGTACAATTCCAAGCTTGAAAACAGTGATTCGTGCCAAATATATAGTGCATACATGTTCACAACCTCATAAACTATAACCATTGTGTTTCAGGAACAATGTTAATACTGTATAAGGCAATCTCATGGATATCCCTCTGTGTTTGTAAACTAAAGTAAGGATTGGATTTGTAAATATCAGGAACAGAGTCTTATGTGCTGGCAGCAATGGGGCATGAGTTGCAAGTTTCCCAATCGTGACATATGTGATCTTTTTATTCTCATAAAATCCTCCTTCCTGCTAATTGTGAATGTTGCTTGATGGTTTCCTTATTAGTTTGTTCTTTTAGCAACATTTCTCTGATTGCTTATTTTTTACTTTAGGCAAACTTGTAGATGCGTTCTTATTTTCAGAAAGCCAATAACCAGTACAGTAGGACCCCTGTGTCCACCGATTCATTAACCATTGATTCAGTTATCCACGGTTGGCAGAGCAAAAAATTAAATAAATAATTCAGCAGCCACAAAGCAAGCTACTGTCACAAACAGCAGCTGTAAAGCAAGCTACTGTTGCAAAACAGCAGCCGTAAAGCATGCTGTCACAAAACAGCGGTTGAGGGGTGTTTGGTGTTCTCTCTTATCCATAGTTTTCATTATCCACGAGAAGGTCTGGAACTGGAACCAATCCCCAATGGATACAGGGGTCCTATTGTAATCTGGCAGCACATGTAGATCTTATATCAGCAGCTAATGGGAAAAGACATACTGTATTTGAGAGTGAGTTTGCCACCACATTCATACATGTGTCTACTTAGAAGTAAGACCTGAGCCTTCCTGAGAAATTGTGATTGGAATTGCACCCCAAATTGCACAAGGGTTTTTTGTTTTTGTTTTTAACAAAACTGGGTTTGCTGATTAGATTAAGTAAGTCAAATTGTTCATTCTTTCTACACATTCTTCTGAAAAAGATCTCATAGTTCCATGTAGAACATCACACTGCTTCTGAAAAGAAAAGTCAGTAGGTAGGGGTTTTGTGAAGAACTGAGAGAAGCAGCCAGTGCTAACTTCTTGCCTACATATGCTTTGATTATGAGACGAGGTAGTCTTCAAGTAGTTTGTCTTTTTGTCTAGGATGTGTATGCCTCCTAGTTGCTTATAGACATTGTAACTTCATTTGAAATAATTTCTGATGGTTATATATTGGGTTTGTTTGTATATCATATGGCTCCATGATTTATGTTAGCTGTTGCTTTAACCTTCCATTGTCATGCAGATAACCAGACAGACCGCTTGATTTTCCTTCCTTCTGGTTTGTTCTTCTTTTGTCAGGATGAGCAGCGGAAGAAATGAGACAGGGATACACCATGGCTCTGGATTCAGATGTAGCAGCAAGCATGGATTTGAACAAACCAAGAATTGGGAAGCCATCAAACTTTGGGTTCTAAACACAGTTTGTGGCTGACTGACAAATCATGGTTTGCTTTTACTTTAACTCAGAGATAACAAACCAGGATTCGGGGAACTAAAAACTGGTTGGCAGTTGAGTGTGAACCTGGCCAGAATCCTTTCAGAAGAAAGAAGCAACAAGATGACTTGCCAACTTTATACATAGCTCTCTAGTCCCCAAAAGAATATTGTTGACCTAAAAAGAGTTTGAAAACGCATATTAGGGGATTGGAAATCCTTTTGTAGAAGAAACATCTTTAAAGCATTTGGGGCTTACTAGATCTGGTTGTGGGGTTGGGGACTTAATAAAGATAGATATAACAAAGAATTATGTAATGTGGGAAAAGAAGACTGCTTTTTCCTTTTAAGACTAAAACTTGGGGTGACTGAAACAACTTGGCAGTAGATTAAGACAGATGAGTGAAACTACTCTTTCATGTAATGCATCATTAATTCATACAGTTAATTTATGTAAAGATCATTGGCCTAGAGATGCATTTAAAAGGGAGCTAGTGATATTTGAGAGGGGTGAAAAGTGGCATTAAAGGAATTAATAGTTTTTTGTTTGTTTTTACAATAGGAGCTGTTAAGGTTAATGACTAAAGCTGGAAAAATTCACTTGAGTTCTTACTTTGTAGAGCTGTGGGATGTAATGACAGTGCCTCTAGTCACATCAGAGAAATTGGCTCATGCACTTACATTAAATAAAAGTAAAGTTAATAACATCTCTTTTTTGTGCAAGATGACATGATTTCGTGACACATGTAATTAAAATGTATAAACAATTATGTTTATCAAAGTCTTTCTCAGAAAGAGATTGAATAAAGATGGTTATTAAAAGGAGTTATGCAGGGAAGTCTCCAAACTGTCAGTGGTTTCCATTTGTGTCTTGCATGTAAAGCGAAAGAGGAAAAATATCTAAATACACTACTTTCTGTCAATAATCAGACTTGCCATTACGTCTGCCTATGTCTTGTCTGTTTTAATTTCTGCATAGTTTTTCTTTTCCATTTGTTGTTTTGAGTTCTGCAATGCTTCAATTAAAAATAAAATAATAAAATAAAAGCCCTGAGACAACTATATTGAGGCTTGCTTTGTACGAGTTATGTGCCTCTCACTGTCATAGGAAGGTCCTGTTTCTGTTATGTTTGAGGGTTTATCAGAGGTATCTGACTGGCCACTATGGAAAATAAGAAACTGAGCTAGACAGACACTTGGTCTGATCCAGCAGACTGCTTTGTGTTCTTAGTGAGTCCTTGAAAATTAAATTGAAAAACATGCACTTGGTATTGGTATTGTGGTGAATGGAAATGGTTGTAGCCTTTCCTGAAGAAGCGGTGGAACCTCATACGGTAAATACGGACACTGTTTAATGAAAAGGATCATGTGTAGTACTCATGAGTAGATATATGGTTTGGTCCACAATTCCTAAAACTCCCCGGGCAGTGATGAGATGTTTAGTTAAAAAACAAACAAACAAAAAACAAAACAAAAAACCCAAAAAATCTGCACAGTTCTAATGGCCAGTGCCAGCTGTGGGATTCTGGAGGACATAATAAATAAATAAATAAAATTACTGTAACACTTCCTAGTTCTGATACTGATTGATAAAATATTATGGACAAGCTCTGCCACTCCAGCTACTGCAGCTGTGAATTCTTTGGTTAAAATGTGTAAGTGTTAGCAGAATGTGTGCAGGTTGGTATGTACAAATATGAAAACTAGACAACAATGAAAGCTTACAGAAAAGATAAATAAATCCTTTCTGAATATAGTATTGGAAGGCAGCTTTATGGATACTGTGGGTCCCTAGGAAGGCAAGTGGGTACTTGCTGTCAAGTGCACTTGCACTAGAAACAACATTGACTAAATAGAGGCTGCCATTTCGCGAGAAAAGAAGTCTCGCTGGGAAGAAAATGATGTTGGGAAAAGCTGAAGGCAGTAGGAAGAGAGGAAGACCAAATATGATATAGATTGACTCAGTGGCAGAAATCCAATAGTAAGTGCCAACTAGAGTGTGTTTCCATTGAATCAAATGGAACTTATGGAGGAGTGGACCCACCAAATCTTCCACCGATTCAATAGGTCTACTATAATTTTGTCTTACTAATGGATTTAAGCCAATAAAAAGAAATTTTGCAAGACCTGAACAGGTCTTTTAATGACAGAATATTTTAGAGGCCATTAATTCATAAGGTTGCCACAAGCCAGGGGTGACTACATGGCATGTAACAGCTCAATAATGTTCAGGCAAAGAGTTGGATTCCATCAGATCTTTACAACTTGCCTGGTCAGTGTTCTGATTATATTGGCAATTGAAGCAAAACAAGTTGTGGAGCCGTATAGTCATCAGAAAAAAAAAATACAAAAGTAGAGCAGGTTATACCTTTAGGCTACTAGAAAAATAACAAAAAAATTCCTAATATTTTGTGGGAAAAACCTTCTTCTTCAGAGCTGTACCAACAGGTTAAAACATGGCAAAAGATGGAGTTGCCACGGGTTATTTCTTAGATGTAAAGTCCTTGGCAAGATGGAAAATATGTCAGGTATTATATTGGGGGTCTTACTCACTGGGGGAGACAGCGGAAACAGATCATGTTTGGATAGGTCTTTCCAGGTACTGTCTGAGGAACGAGAAAGAAAATACCAGGGCTTATAAAAGTTGTGAGGTTTTTAAATTACAGTGGGATTTTTCCTTTTCATTCCTGAGCAGTTAGTCTAATGTCTCATTCTAAATAGCATTTTACACACTACAGGGACAGTCATATTTTCTCCCAAATATGTACTCAGCAGGGAGTTGGGGTCAGTGTCTATATACATATTTATATCAACGTATCAAGCATTTTTTTTGCAGGGGTAACATTTTTGTGAGTAAATGTTTCTGACATTTTGAACATCTTCTCAGCCTTCTAAATTTCAGAGGAGCACAACACTTCCCTTCCCTTTCCTTCAAGTAACAACTTGGTGAATAACTTGGAGCGTTTCAGAACGCCCTCCCTTGCCACTTGCTACAGATTATATCGCTGGTAGGCCACAAATACTGGATTCTGCTTTAAAACAGCTGAAAATGTTTATTTTAAAGGCATTTACTATTACATACAGAAAAAAGGACTATAGATAGAGTATAGACCTCAAAGGCATTTATTAAAGTACAGTCATATCAGTATGTTATTAGGAGAAGAGCATGGCTTTATTTAATAGAGCCACCTTTGTTCTGCTTGGTTGGCTGGTCAGCATTGCTTTCTTTTATTTGTGGTCCCCTGTCCTAGGAGAAACTTCTTACCCATTGGGATCCAGATGACCTTATTTTCCATTAGACATAGCAAAGAAAAAGGAAGGAAAACATAGTGTTAAAATGTCATGACTTTCACATCTGACGTCATAATTTCTGGTATGACGACATTGTTTCTAGGGTATCATATTTCCCGTAAATCTTTTGAATCTAGTTAGGGAGTGATGGAAAGGATATGAGTGAAGCTGAGTATAAGTGCTCAAGAGATTAGTTGAGTTATATATAGCCATGCGTGTTTGTTATATATAGACATGTCTGTTCATGGAAAATAACAAAATGTCAGTTAATGGATGATCTTCATTGAACCACAGTGACATATCAGAATAATTTTTTGTGATTCTGTTGCTAATTTTAGTCTGCTTTCAAACAGTAAATTTTGATATTGACCAGAGTGGCGAATAGTTCAGTGAGGAATCTGGTGACCAGATACAAAAATTGATTGTGAAGACGTCAGGTTGATTGATTCTGTGATGAATCTTTTGCTCTAATTACTGAAGTGTAGGGAAAGGTTTCCTAAATATTCATTTCTCACATTTTGTTTCTTCAAGAAATAGCTTAGTTAGTGGATAAGAAACCACTTGCCTCTTCGAATGGCCTCTCTATATTTGTCCATTTATACTGAGTTAATAATGGTGTCATGATTCATAAAAAGTAACATTTCATATTTTGCCTGTTACGTACTTGTTTTTAAACCAGACTTTCACCAGGCTTAGCACTTAATCTCCTTTAAAGCTGACACGGCTGCTCTGAAATTGGGATAGTACGCCTCTTATAAAATGTGGCTTCAGTCTGAGAATGTCATAAAGATATTAACTGTGACTCTTATCCATCTGTATGCTGGAAGATCTGATGCTTATTTCAGGCTAATATTAATTTGGTAGAAACCTCTGTATAGTGTAATGGAAAGAAGAACTAAATTAGCTATGTGCAGTCATATTTTTACACTTTGTTGGTGGCAGCAGAAAAAACCACCCAGCCAACTTTCTCATTTTAGCATGGCAAAATGTGGGCGATACCAGCTTGGAAAGCTGGGACATTGATTCTGTGCAAAAGCCACCTGAGTAATTCATGAAGATATGAGGTTATTTCCTATTGCTCCTTTCCACATGAAGAATGTTGGTTCTTGAACTAACTGTTTTGTGTCATTTTTGTGCATCATTAGGATTCATATTCTAGGACAGTGATGGCGAACCAATGGCACGGGTGCCAAAGGTGGCACTCGGAGCCCTTTCTGTGGGCACCCGACATCACACCTTCATAGCCACCTGTATACAGGTTAAATTACTGTATTGGCACTTTGCAAAAAAAATTGCTGGGTTTTGAATTGTAGTTTGGGCACCTGGTCTCTAAAAGGTTTGCCATCACTGTTCTAGGATTTATGAGGGTAAATGTTCCTGACAAGAAAGGCAAGAAATCTTTCTATAGCTGCATTTCCTCTATATTGTATGTACCTCAATGAGTGATACTGTATGGTTGATAATTTTTAATTGTATCTTAACATTAGCAGAACATGAGCAGTTCTGAATTGCTAGTACTCTAGCTGGAAGCAATTAACAATTCAAGTAAGAGAGAAGATAAGGAAGGAACTTTGGGAGATAGTCCTACAGCCACTTTTCTGAGAACAAGCATCCCTGAACTCATTTGGGTTTCCTTTGGAATGGACCAGTGGTTCTCAACTTGTGGGTCCCCAGATGTTCCTGGACTGCAACTCCCAGAAACCCCTTCCAGCACAGCGAGTAGTGGAGGCTTCTGGGAGTGGCAGTCCAGGAAAATCTGAGGATCCACAGATTGAGAACCACTGGAATAGATCCTATTTCAATGATGGCTGTTGCCTTCAAGCAGCATAAGGGCACATTTTGTATTTGTTAGGAGTGTTTTCTCTACCCCAGTATGAGCTGTTGCAATTAAAAAAACAGCATACCAGTTGATTGGATTAAACTGACTGAGTTTTAAAAAACAATAAATATATCCTTTAATCAGATGTTAATGACATTTTAAATATATGTTAGATGTTCCTCTTTAAAATAATCTGGTTTACAATCCCATTATACTGTAGTCTTATTTAAGAATCTAATATATCTATTTTTCATAAAGCTAATTCATAATCCATTCAAATTATATCACAGGGCCCTTGTGGAATGTATCAGTTTAAATCCTACAGATACTCTGTATACAGAACAGCTTTCCTGAAACCATACTTGAATTGGTTAACTATTATAAATATGCCACAACACATGATTTATTGACTTTGATCACACACCACTTACCCTCTAATTATCTGCTAGCATGGGGCATGTGCCCCTTCCCAACAGGACAACCCTCATGGGAACTTGTAGTTCAGAGAGAACCAGGCAAACTCTCCCCTTCTTTTTATTTATTGGGGGTTATGTGTTTGTTATATTTATATCCTGCTTTTTCTGCAAGGAACCAATAGTGAAGCATGTCACTAATTTATTTTATCCTCAAAATAGTCTTGTGAGGTTAGACAGGCTGAGATAAGTTACGAATATATACGACGATTGATGAAGGCAGCATGGACATTTACTACTTATTTCATGGGTCAGTATTTTTGTGCCCAGTGTCATTTTGGCCTTACTAGGAGAAAGAGGCCATTGGATTCTTCAAGCTCCAAAGCAGCCTTGATAGATTGAAATGAAATGAACGACCCTAGTGGAACAGTTCAGCCTTCTGCTAAGTCAGCTGCCAAGCCTGGCTTATAGCAATTCCAATGCCATGTGGGGAAATTATTTCCTTTGATGTATTTTAGTAATACTTGTTGCCATCCAGCATATCTACAGGGACATTTCATGTCCAAGAACCCCTTCATCTGCCTCAGCATTGCTTGTTGCACTTCACAAATCAGCATGCCAATTGTAGATCAGTCTAGTTCACTTTGTTTCTGTTTCAGTGTGGCATGAACTTGAGTTGCATAGTTAAATTGAATTAGAGGAATAATGAGATTTGAGTCATGTCAAGTTAGCATAAGATTGCTGGCGGGGTGTGTTGCCTATGGCTTTGTAGTCTTCATTTCTAAGAGCCAACTGGGAGCTATTCCTATCTGTCATATTCATTCAGTCCTTCAATTGCAGTGATGTTTTGTAAGCTTTCAGTCCAAAAATGGGTTGGTCTCTTTGAATACCACTGCTGTTACTTGAACATATTTTCTCTGTGGTGATGTAACCCAGTGGTTGGCTTTAGAGGGGGAAACATCCAGCGTCATGTGTGTATTTATTTGCTCTCACACTTGCTGGCTTATTGAAGGGACAGAGGTTTGGCACTGAGCACAAGTTGAAGCGGCAAACTTCCCTTAGAAAGTCAGCTTTGACCGCTCTGTTTTTCCCCTTACGGGAATGGTCTTGTTTTTCTTTCTGACGCTTGTCTAGTTCAGTTTAACTCCACAGCGAGTATGGAAAATGCTCAAATATAGCCACACTGGAAAGGTTTACCTGCCGTAGGTACAAAAGGCTCAGGGCAAGTCTTAATATGTTATGTATATGCATGGTCAAAGTTTAGTCTAGCCAAGGTAAAGCAAAGTGTGCTGCTCATATGTTACCCCATAGTGTTTAAACCCCTCTCAGGGTGGTTTACACTACAGTTTAATTAGGCAGGTTACACATTGCCGCCCATCCCTAGCTATGTACTCATTTTGCTGACCTTGGAAGTACGGAAGGCTGAATTAACTCCAAGCTTGCCTTTCAGGACAGAGCTCAGGTTGTTAGGAGAGTATTGACTGCAGTAGTGTAGTTCGACCACTTCACCACAAGGTTCCTTAGCTAAGCCTCTAAGTAAGTGGAACACAAGAGAAAGTATAATTCTTTCCCAATTACTCTGGCCAATCCTCAGTGAAGGTCTGATGGTTTGTTCTGTAACCAGTTGGGTGCTTTTGGGCAATATTCTGAGGGCTGGTCATCCTACTTAGGGCCCTTATCCTAAAACATCTTCCCTCTTGTGATTTGAGAGGCAGAACCTATGACATGCTTTGGACATCTGTTGGAAATGCATTCATTGATGCAGTCTTTTCCTCATTAGAAATGATTGTGATAGCTCTGTAGTGGCAATTGCATTATTTCATGTTGTTTAGTATTTCTTGTATATTTCATTATATAGTATTAGAATATAAATGGCTAGTAGATCTTACTATATAAACAATATACAGTTGAGACAGATAGACAGACAGACATACAGATAGATAGATAGATAGATAGATAGATAGATAGATAGATAGATAGA
>JAHTLZ010000010.1:46649662-46713660 GCA_023846285.1 Phrynocephalus versicolor
ATAGATAGATAGATAGATAGATAGATAGATAGATAGATAGATAGATAATTTTCTTTCCTTATCAATATGATGGTGAAACTTTGATATGACTGTGCAGTATGACTAATAAAATAGCCTGAAAACCACACCAGGCAAGTGTTTTGCAATTGGACTGGATCAGTCCGGAAAGAGGGGTTGAGGGAGACGTTTGTGAATTACATCTATTTATGCATTTTTGTAGAGAACATTCCTATGAAATTTTTCATCACCTCCCTATTCTTTTTTCAAGTAGCATAACACTCATGCCTGGCCTATGCTGAAACAGCCACTGCCCTGCTGTGCAAGCCTGTGATTCTGAACTTCAGAATGTACAGCTACTTCGTACCAAGAATGGGGGTAGAACATGTCATATAATAGTTCCCCCTTTTATGGAAAGAGACAAGTGCCACTGTCCTCATTTCCACTTTTGCCCTCAAGTGCAAAGTCAGGAGGGCTCCAGGAGGAGACCCTTAGTTTCATGTTAATAAATGTGCCTTTGATTGACTGGGGCTTTTAGCACAGGGTCTGAGGGGGAAAAACACAGGAGGGCTGCCAGGAGCTTTTCCCGCAGGGGGAACAGAAGGAATAAACAAGCAGGGATCTTTGAGAAGACTGCCTAAATTGAGGTGAACTTTTCAGCCTTGGGTGATCGTTTGCTTCTGCCTCTCTCTGTTCTCGGGAGCCTCTTATTTTACTCTTTTTATACCAAGAAGCAGAACTTGGAAAATAGGAAAAACAAATAGGAGGGCATATTCTACACTTACGGGGACTTTGTAGAACTTGCTCTTAGGGGAATGGGCAACCTGGGGCAGGATTCCAAGGAACAAGAAGAAAACTGGAGGAGTAATACCTCCTTAAAAAACCTTGGTCCAGCTGGCCCGGTTGGTAGTACCTTGTAAGGGCTCCCATCTGGGGTTACAGGAGAGGACGGTCAACGGTTTTGAAGGCGGAAGAGGGCTCTCATCACCCCAATGGCAGAAAAAGCAGAAGAACCACCTTCAGAAGAAGGAAACTCTTTCAAACCTCCAATGCCTTGTGGCTATATCCATCATTAGAAAAGGCTTCAGGAGTCAACCTCGAGGAAAAAACCGGAGCCGGAGTCCCGGAGACAGTTCATGACTGTATACAATCATGTTCTGGCAACTCCTGCGACGCAGCTGGAACTAATCGTATCGGCTTGCCGTTCCATTGGACCACTCCAGCTACGTGGAGAGGGGGGTTTCGCTGCCTTGGTAACAGCCTAATCTCCATATTGAATTACCCAGGCCTTGTGCCCTGGAGAGGATCACTTGCAGCAAATAGTGGGGGAACAACACAGGAAGCGGCAGCTACCTGGGTGTAGGCGGATCAGGATGGAAACCAGCAAACAAATTGTTGACTCCGCACCATGCAATAAACATAAAAAAATCTCGAGCCTAAAGTTGGGCAGATGGAATGTTAGGACAATGAATCCTGGCTGTTCAGACTATCTCCAAGAAATGGACACTATACGATAGACAGCTGTCAACGACAGGGAACTGTGCAGACTGTGGATGGACATTGTTGCTCTCCAAGAGACAAGGCTACCTGACTCTGGATCTGTCAAGGAGAGGAACTTTACGTTCTTCTAGCAGGAAAAACCATCAAATGAGACCAGGGAATGTGGGGTTGGCTTTGCTGTTAGAAATACTTTACTAGGTCTCATTATCCCACCTGCTGTAGGAAGTGAGAGAATCCTGTCCATGCAACTACACTCTACAGCGGGGGTTACACTTATCAGTGCATACGCACCAACATTATCATCTCTAGCAGAACTCAGAGACAAATTCTATGATGATCTAGCTGCCACTATCAAGAAAATCCCTGAGAAAAGACCAATAGCTATCTTTGGTGACTTTAATGTCAGGGTTGGAGCTGATTATAACTCCTGGCCCACCTGCCTAGGTCGGTTCGGCATTGGAAAGATGAATGAAAATGGCCAACGCCTGCTGGAGCTTTGCTGCTATTATGGTCTCTGTGTCAGCAATACATTCTTTAACACAAAGCCCCAGCACAAAGTCTCTTGGAGACATCCAAGATCGAAGCACTGGCATCAGCTCGACCTGATTCTCGTCAGGCGCTCCAGCATTTCTAGCATTACAATCACACACAGTTATCAGAGTGCCGACTGTGACACAGACCACTCCCTGGTGTACAGCAAAGTAAAACTGAAAACAAAGAGATTGCACCACCTGAAGAAGAAAAGAAGATCAAAATTGATACCAGTAAGACCTATAACCAAGGAAAAGTGGAGGAATTCTCCCATGTACTCAAGGAAGCTCTTCCTGGCCCTGCTGAAGATAATGCATCTAAACGTTGGGAACATTTTAAGAATGTTGTTTATAACACTGCTTTATCAGTATTCGGCAAGGAGACTCGAAAGACAGCAGATTGGTTTGAAGCCCACTCAGAAGAGCTGATGGCAGCTATTGAGGAAAAGAGGAGAGCCTTGACTGCATATAAAGCTTGTCCCAGCGAGCACAACCTACAGGCCCTGCAAGCTGTTTCTAACAAAGTCCAGCAGACTGCCAGGAAATGTGCTAACAATTACTGGCTGCAACTGTGTTCTCGGATTCAGATGGCAGCTGATACAGGTAACATCAAGGGGATGTATGACGGAATTAAACAGGCCTTAGGGCCAATACATAAGAAAACTGCACACTTAAAGACTGTTTCAGGTGAGATAATCCAGGATCGTGAGCAGCAGATGGCATGCTGGGTGCAGCACTACTCTGAACTATATTCCAGAGAAAACACAATAACTGAAGAAGTCTTAAATAATATTGAGTGATTTTCTGTCTTGGAGGAGCTTGACAATGAACCAACACTAAAAGAACTAAATGTAGCTCTGGATTCACTTGCCTCTTGCAAGGCACCTGGAAAAGATAACATCCCTGTTGAAGTTCTGAAGTGCTGCAAAGAGATCATTTCCACTGAACTGTACGAAATCCTCTGCCTTTGCTGGAGGGAAGGGGGAGTACCACAGGATATGAAGGACGCTAATATGTTACGCTTTATAAGAACAAAGGTGACAGGAGCGACTGTAACAACTATCGTGGCATCTCTCTTCTTAGTGTTGTCGGGAAGCTGTTTGCACGTGTTATACTGAAGAGGCTCTAGATACTTGCAGAGAGAGTCTACCCAGAATCACAGTGTGGCTTTCGAACCAACAGGTTCACTACTGATATGGTATTTTCCCTCAGGCAGTTGCAGGAGAAATGCAGGGAACAAGGACAGCCACTTTTTGTAGCCTTCATAGATCTTACGAAGGCATTTGATATGGTTAGTAGGGAGGGACTCTTTAAAATACTCCTCTGGGTTGGATGCCCACCCAAGCTCCTTAACATCATTAGGTCTTTTCATGAGGATATGAAGGACAATGTAGTTTTCGATGGCCTGATGTCAGATCCCTTCGACATCCGAAGCGGCGTGAAGCAGGGCTGTGTCCTTGCGCCAACCTTGTTTGGGATCTTCTTTGCTACCACGCTGAAGTATGCTTTTGGAACTTCAACAGAGGGTATCTGTCTCCAGACCAGATCAGATGGAAAACTCTTCAACCTCTCTAGATTGAGAGCAAAGTCTAAGGTACAGGAGAAGTGTTTGCGGGATCTCCTCTTCACTGATGATGCCGCCATTACTGCTCACTCTGCCGAAGATCTCCAACAACTCATGGACCATTTTAGTAAAGCTTGCAAAGATTTTGGGCTAGAAATCAGCCTGAAAAAAAAAAACACAAATAATGGGCCAGAATGTGGACTCTCCTCCTCACATTACCATTTCTGCAAAGAACTGGAAGTTGTCCATGACTTTGTGTATCTTGGCTCAACTATCTCAGATACACTCTCACTAGAGTCTGAGCTGAACAAACAAATAGGTAAAGCAGCAACTATATTTTCCAGTCTAACAAAGAGAGTATGGCTCAATAAGAAGCTGACAAAACATATAAAGATACAGGTCTATAGAGCTTGCATACTGAGCACACTTTTGTATTGCAGCGAGTCTTGGACCATCCATGCCCGACAGGAAAGAAAGCTTAATACCTTCCATGTGCGCTGTCTTAGGCGAATATTCAACATTACCTGGCACGACAAAGTTCCAAATAGCATAGTCCTGAATCGAGCTGGAATCCCTAGCATGTACACTTTATTGAAACAGCGACGCCTACGCTGGCTTGGACACATTGTGAGAATGGATGACAGTCCGATCCCAAAAGATCTTCTATATGGAGAACTAATGCAGGGAAAGCGCCTCAGAGGGAGACCACAGCTGCGGTATAAGGATATCTGTAAGAGGGACGTGGAGGCCTTGGGAATGAACCTCAACAGTTGGGAAACCCTGACCTCCGATCGCACTGTCTGGAGGCAAGAGATACAGCATGGTTTACATAAATTTGAAGAGGCACTTGTCCAACAGGCAAAGGAAAAGAGGCAGGCACGGTAAGAATGAAACTCGAGGACCGTGCAAGAAACAGAATACATCTGTCCCCAGTGCGGTAGAGACTGCCATTCCCGAATTGGTCTATTTAGTCACACTAGGTGTTGTTTTTAGGATCTCTACTCCAGGCATGATACCATAGTCTTTCGAGACTGAAGGATGCCAATGATGATGATGATTGACCGGGAGGGCAGGGGAAAGGGTTTGTGTTTGAAGACTCTCTGTGTATTTAGTCTGGTTAGGTAGCTAAGAGATTCCATGATTTAGCTCTTCCGCTCTCTTCTTGACTGTTCCTTCTGTTCTACTTAGGTGGTGAATCTGCTAGCTGTTTTTCCCTTGCTGAATGTACCAGTGCTGTATGGTGTTACATCCTTATTGGACAGCAGCTAGCACTCCTCCTTGCTTGAGAAACTTCCTCTGTTAATTTCAGTTTGGGAGCTGGAATTAAGAGGGTGGAGCTGATTGGATTTAGGAGGCATTCTAGTTCCTCCACACTGGAATCAGAGTGGTGCCATCCTGTAAGGTTAAAAAAAAAAAAAAGCCAAGGGAGTTAATGGTGCTGGAAGAGTGCTCTTATTTTCATCTTATCAGTTCAGTGGATGATAGTTCCTTAGTCACTTAATAATTAGCTGGTGTGTGTAATAAACACATTATTCATCCTGCGTTGGATAAGTGTTTGTTTGACTTCATCTAGACTTGTGGTCAGGCTTTCAAAGAACAACTTCCTATGTTTGTTTTGATTCTTAAACGAATCATACCAGCTGTAAGATCTGTAACAAGAAGTTCTCATTTTGAAACACTCCTCTACCATGAACTTATTTGTGGACAAGCCATTCTTCCATTCTTCTATTAATGTTGTAAGATGTCCCTCAATTCCTTGTTCTCAAATACTTGAATATGTCTTAATTGTACTGGACTGTATATTATCCTTCATTACTGTAAGCCACTGCCTTGGGTCCTTTTCTAAGGAAAAAGGCAGGGTAAAAATACTCTTAAACAAACAAACAAACAAACAAACATTGTCCCCACCATCCCCACTCTAGTATTATAGAATACACCACTAGCTTGCCTCGTAGCAATGTAAGTTTTCACCTAGACGGTGCAGAGGCACACAAACTTTTTAGCCCCGGCTGCTGTCCAGCCAGGATCTGCCACATGGAATTTGCCAGCAAGACTACACGAATACTTCAGTGCCTAAGGGTGGAGAGATGCCAACCTCTCTTTTCTAATTGCTGAGCTATGAGGATTACAGTGGTACCTTGACTTATGAATTTAATCTGTTCCGAATGCATGCTCTTAAGTCGAACTACTCTTAAGTTGGGGTGCCTATCTAAAAAATTGAAAAAATAAGTTAAAAATCAAAAACATGGAAAAATATTTGTAAGTCAAGCAGACCATATCTAAAATTTGTAAGGCGGCAGTTAAAATGCCAACAGTTTTCTGTTCTTAAGTCAAATTGCTCTTAAGTCGAGCTGCTCTTAAATTGTACCACTGTACTACACATATGGTGGGATGGTGGCAGAAGTAGGAGTAAAAACCTTTTGCACCCAACAGAGATCTCTGTTTTCTTTTTCTCTTGGGGAAAATGTAAGTGAATATCTCTAGGTTTAGGAGTACAAGGAGTGCCCAAAACCGGCAGAACATGTATGTCTGAGATCATATCTGTGAAGCCTTTAAAAATCTTGTATCTACATGTTAAGCAACATATTCTTATTGTTTATGCATAAGGAAAGGCCTAAAAACCCTGTGTAACTTGTCACACTTCCAGCTGTGCAGTTCTGAGGTGGTGGTGGTGGTGGTGGTGGTGATGAAGAAATATGAGTGTTGTCCATGTCTGTATTACATCATATGTATACTCACATTGAAAGCAATTACAATACTTATCAGTATTTCACTGTACATTTCCAGGATTTGTTTCTTCAACATCTACTGATAGCCATACATAATCATTATTATTGAAAAAATACTGGGCAAAGGCAATCAAAATTATAAAAACATTGACTGGCATTTTTATAACTAGGGTGTTTGTATGATGGCCATTCCATTGTCAGCTCAGAGATTAAAATGCAACCTGAAAAACTCATCAGTGTAAACATGGAGGTTTGCTGTTCACCAGTCATCCCAGCATGGAAGGCTAAAGTAAGTGTTTGCAATCTTCAGAACCTATGGAGCAGGCTACCCATTAAAAGCTTACAGTGGAATTATTGTGGTTGATCTGGAAGTGTCATTCAGTTTCTGAAGTTGTGTTAGACATACTTTTACCATGAACGTTCTGAGCCACCAAGTCTGTGTTCTTAGTGCCCTACTTTATTGTGGCATTAATAAACTACTTTTAGTTGGCAAAGTAGCGAATTTGCAGCATCATGGTTTTTCATTTCTTTGTCATTTTCCAGGATTGTAAGGTAAGTAATGTGGACATCGTTACTTTGTTTATTTTAAGGAATCTCTTTGCTTTTTTGAGCAGAATAGATGGCATGAGATTTGGGAAGCGTGTGGTACATAAAGTGGATGAAACTATTTATTTATTTATTTATTTATTTATTTATTTATTTATTTATTTATTTAGAATATGTTTACCCCGTCTATCTCCTTAGAAAAGGACCTAAAGCAGCTTACAATAATGAGCGACAATATACAGCCCAGAACATTTAAGACATATTCAAGTTTAAGAACAGGGAATTAGAAGAGCCATCTTACAACATTAAAAGGCCACATTAAAGCTAAAAAGAGCATGCGAACAGTTTAAAAGAAAAAAAAATCCATTATGAGGGATGGAAACTAACATGGTGTACTTACGAAATCAGTGAGTGCAATCGTGCAACCTACCAAGCACAAAACAGTCTGGGTCCAAGCTACCTCAAAGATCGAATCTCACAGTATGAACCGGCTTAGGTGCTAAAGTCATCAGGAGAGGCCTTCCTCTCCATCCTGCCATCTTTACAGGTGTGTCTCATAAGAACACATGAAAGGGCCTTCTCTGTTGCTGCTCCCAAACTTTGGAACTCCCTCCCACTGGAGGCCAGGACTGCTCAATCTCTGCTGTCTTTCTGGAAGCAGGCAAAGACTTTCCTCTTCACACAAGCTTTCCCCAAATAAGGGACTACCTACTATTGACTTTTATATGGATTACCATGCATGATTACATTGACTGATTTCATAAGAACACTTGTGTTTTCTACAGTACAGTGGTACCTTGTATAGAGGAATTAATTCGTTACAAATTAAATTATGTTAAGCAAATTTTCCTTTATACAAATTCCCATAGGAATGCATTGAAAACAGAGTAATCCCATTTTTATGTTGTACGGATTTTCCCCATAGGCAATTATGTTAAGCAAATTTCCCCTATCTCCGGAATTTTTTATGTTGTACAAATTTTATGTTAAACAAGCTGTTTGTTATACAAGGGTCCACTGTATGTTACTTTCTACCCCTCATAATGGATTGTTTTTCTTTTTACATGGTCTTTGTAGCTTTAATGTTACCCTTTTAACGTTCTAAGATGCCTCTTCTAATTCCCTGTTCTTAACTTGATGATGTCCTAAATATTCTGGGTTGTATATTGTCCCTCATTATTGTAAGCCACATTGGGTTCTTTTCAAGAGGAAAGATGGAGTAAAATAATCAAACTAAATAAATAAAAATAATAGGTAATCCATCATTTAGGGAAAACTTGCCTGAAGATGAAGGACTTCGCCTGCTTCTGGAAAGACAGACTTAAAATACTTGAATATCTACTGAAGGAGAAGTTCTGAGATCTAACAGGAATGGATGTTGTCATGTCATAGGTAGGAAATCTGTAGCTTTATAGAAGTTGAAATCCACCAGTATCTGGAAAGTCATGGAGTTGCCTCTAACAAAATACCAGAACTAGGGGACATACACTCAAATTAAGGGCTGGGAGAGGAAGAACAGACAAAAGAAAATATTTTTTCACCCAGTACATTGTTAGTCTGTAGAACTCCCTGCCACAGGATGTGGTGATGGCATCTGGCTTGGATAGCTTCAAAAGGGGATTGGACAGATTCCTGGAGGAAAAGTCCATCACAGGTTACAGACCATGATGGAGATGTGTAATCTCCAGGCTTAAAACGGGGGTACTTCAAGGGCCAGATGCAGGGGAGTGGTATCAGGAGACAGATATCTAGTCTTGTGCGCTCCCAGAGGCATTTGGTGGGGCCACTGTTAGATACAGGAAAATGGACTAGATGGGCCTTTGGCCTGATCCAGCATGGCTCTTCTTATGTTCTTATGCCATGCTTGTCTAAGTTGTCACCTAAACTTGTACTGAGGCCTGAGGAAAAAAAAGTGAACATCATGCTAGTAATAAGCATCCAAGTAGGTGTGCAATTTCTAAGTCTTGAGGAACCAGCCTCTTCGTTGCCCAAAAGAACAGTCAGTTGAATAAGCTTAAGTCACCCAAAGATGTTCCAAGTCTTGCACTGACTCCCATTTACTGTGCACAGGGTTGTCTGTGTGGCTGCATATGGAGCGAATGGTTTGTTATAGAGTATTCAGCAAAATGATGAAGTGCATTTCATAGTCCTTTTACAGCAAATGCTCAAACAGTAGATGCGCTGGCTCTGCTGCTTGGTAAAAGTCTGCTTGAGCTTAGGAAAGCAAAATTATGCAGATGCAACAAAGTGTATAGAGTAGTAGCATGTTTTAGGAGGTGATTCCATTTTAACTGTGAGCAATTTAAGCCATCTTTATGGCAGAACAAGGTGATCTTATTAGTCGGTTGGTATTGTTTCTGTCTGTCTTAACTGTTTAATAAGTAAGCGTGGTTGACCTGGCATTACTAAAGAATTAAGATGAAACACCCCTCGGGGAATTGTTTCTGATCAGTGATCCAGAGAAACATTGAACTTCTTGGTTACTATATAATTTGCTTCTTCACATGTTTCATGTTGGCTCTGAAGGACTGTGTTAGCTTCTTTTGTCCAGCCTTGGAACTTGTTCTATATTCTGCAGTTTACCAATTTATTTATTTATGTTTTTTTAATAATATTTTAACCCTGCCTTTCTCCTTGGAAAAGGACCCAAGGCAGCTTACAGTAATTAGGGCCTCATTTAATGAGGGATAAGAAGCACTCCAGTACAATTAAGACATGTTCAAGTATTGAGAACAGGGAATTGGGGGACATCTTACAGCATTAAAAGACAGCAATACATTAAAGCTACAAGAGAACACAAGCAGTTAAAAAGAGCAAAATTCCATGTAAAAGTTATCAGTGATGGAAACTAACATTGAAAACATAGTGTCAATGCAGTTACACAAGGTATGTAGAATAGAATATACAAAACGGCTTGTCCCTTGGCATTAGTGAAATGTCATCACTGTTCTACTAGGAACTAGAATCATATTTTGTTTTTAAATTAAAGGGAAGACCTGCAAGTCAAACAACATTGACTTCCGGATATATATCCCTTATTTGTAATCAAAGCACCTGGAATTACAGATGTGGTATGTACCACTTCCATGACCTCACTGTGCATAGTACATCCCTTCTCAGTTTCCAATGGATTTGCTTATTTGGCAAAGCAGGCATCTGCAAAGTTGAAAATGTCAACTCTTGGCATTTCTTCTACACTTTCAGGCATCATACAAAATCATGATTTTTGTTTTATCTCAGAGAACAAGAGAGTTACTCTGGAGGAAGGAATTTGGGAAGTACCCTCTGTATCAGTTCTCTAAAAACAATATTATACAGCAAGTGTCTCTAAATAAGGAAGAGAACAAAGCATTTTTTGTTTGATACGATCAGAAAGCAATATAATAATGTCTATTTTTAACAAGTGGAGAAAGAACTTTAAAAATAGGAGCAGTAGGTTCGCTTGTTTGCACCTTCTATTCTTCCCATGCTACCATAGGGCCGTAGACAATACTTGCTGACACCTCATGGCTCTTCTGTCTTTGTCTTCAAATGGTTATTTTTATCTTGTAGCACTTTTTATAATTTACTTTTCATTGCTGGAATGGCTCTTTTGTTAGAGTAATAGATTTTAAATTGAAAATGTCCAAAAGACACCCTGCCACAGTTGTATGACACAAGGCCTGACTGTTCACTCATCACGCTCCTTCATGTCAACCCACACAAGCTAAGCCCTATAATGTTGGAAGCAGGAGCATTTCACGAAAGTATTCACAGAGCAAATAATTTTGGGTGACTCAGCTCGTCTGTTTGAATTAGGAGATGGCAAAATTGCATTTCCTTCTGTAGCAAAGTGTATGAGTTTGCTTCTTAAATATCACTATATTGGTAGCTCAGAGAGAAGAAAATCAAGAATAAGTGTGATATAAAATTGTTTAGTCATCATGTGGTATCATTCTGAACTTACACGCAATTAAGCCCAACAGTATGGAACCGAGTAACTCAAGTTGTTTTGTGGGCAAGGGCCTAAAGCCAAATGATTTGGATCTGTCTACAATATTTTGTATGCCCCTTTCTTAATCTTCTACTCCCTTCCCTTGACAGCCTGGCAATAACCACATGTTTGGCTGAAGCAGTCTCCTCATACAGTTTGGTCACGAACTGTAAAGCGCAAAATTGTGAAGTTCAAAGCTGAAGCCATGCTATCACACCCACTTTGCCAGGCTCCATAGATGTTGCTTTTTAGGCTCGCAACTTGTCTATGAGAACAATTTTATTTTTTTCGTTGCCACTTTCAGAAAATTTGGTGAATTAGTATACATATATTCTCTTTCATCTCACTTCCTGTGATGGTCTGTTGAGCTAGTTTTTAATGGCTTTCAAAGGCATCAGCATTTTCATTTCTATTCCAGTTTAGCTGCTCATAAGGAAGTGGCTTTCTTGTCTCCACTAATCCACGTTCTTTGATGTATTTTCTGCTCCCTGATTGTACAAGCTTCAAAATCTTCCATTTTTTCCTGTGAAACTAGTATTTGAATTCCTACTTTGTTTCCTCAGAGTGTCATGGTTGTGCTCTTTTATTCTTGATATTTACAGGCAACCACGCCCTTTAACAAGAGCCCTTTTGTTTGACAATGGTTTGCACATATATCTAGTTTAAAAGCATCCATTTTCTAGTTTGCCTAGGACAAAATGGGAGCTCCTGCTTTTGACAGCCTTGAACTGATTGGGGATTGCCACTCCTATTTCAACTGAACTGCTGTGTCAATGATTTCTTGACTCAACTTGCTGAACTGATCCCCCATATCATATGGTCTAGATAACAAAAATGGTTTCCAGACGGTTACGCATCACTGCATCTAGCTGCTTAGGACTAATAAAACCGTCATAATCTCAGAGCCAAAGGTGGGAGGATAATTGACTTGAGAACATGTAACAGTTGTGTGATGGCTGTGCAGTGTACTGTTCTGCTTTGTGCTTTACTGTGAGTGTGTCTACAAATGATGGCAGGTGCTGAAACAACCTTTCTTATGTGTTGAACTGTCAAAAATTGGTAAAGCATGCTGAAGTCATGGACTCCTTCCATTAAGCAGCCCCCACTTTCTATGGAGCTTAATATCTCTGCCCCCAGAAACCTTACCTTTTCCAAATCTTAAGGGATCCTCTAAAATCACTTGGGAAAAGAGCAGCCTACCATTCACATGCCTGAGATCAGTAATTTTCCATTGAATATATTACCAATTTAAGGGTTAATTGACAGCTTCCTCTCAGCGTGCCAATCCACACTCTTTCAATTTAGTTCCCCCAACAGCTCCTTTGGATCTCAATAACTCAGTTCCCTGTACCCCAAACCTCTCCAAATTGGGGGTGCTTCCAGGGGAGAGCTTGAGGACACTTAACCGTAATTTCCACACTGCTAACTGCCTGGGATCACTATTTTCAAGCACATAACATTGCAATTCTAAATGTTTTTTCTGAGGGCACCCCTTTGAACTTGAATAACTTGGCCCCCTGAACCCCAAATATCTCCAAATTTGGAGGGCTTAAAGGGGAGAGTTCAAGGAAGGTACCCACGAAATTTGGTGCCTCCAGGGGGGCTGTTTTACAGAGAAACAAATTGATTCATTTCAAACTTTAAAAAATCATTTTGTTTCATTACTAACAAAACCCTGCTTCCCCAGTTCGTTTTGTTTTGTTACATAACAAACGGACAAATCAGCATTTCGTTTCCCTCCATCCCTAATACTGACCTATAATTAACAGGCCAGGATATCTGCCTGACAGTGAATGAGCAGTGTGTGCATGCAAGCAGCATGTTAGCTTCTGCTTCTTTTGCTTGCAAGAAGGGGTGAGCAGATTGGGAAAAGGATAGCTAAGAACATAAAAGAACAGCCCATCCAGTCCAGCATTCTGTCTTACACAGCGGCTCACCATTTGCTTCAGAGTATTCCCAAGCAGATGTCTTCACCTGCTTAGGATTCCCTGCAAATGGCATTGGGAGATAGCCTCCCTATCTCTCCAACCCGGTTAGTGTTATACCTGAATGCAGGATCCTGGCTTGCTGCTGGTTTGTTATCTCTATGTAGATTGTGGGAACATGTTTGCTGTTTATACAGTGCTTCAAAATCTATCTCTGGACTCTTATGTGAGGAGGTTTAAACCGTTGCTTTTTCCTGTCATCCTGATCTGAAACAGAGGCTCTCTTTGGTTTGATTGGGAGGTTTTCTTCCAAAGCAAGAAGGGCATTGGGGACTTGACCCAGATCTACACTACTGTGGGGGATTAAGGAGTTAAAGCACACTTATTCTCCCCATCATGGTCTCTGTCCAGGGTGGAGACTTGATCTTGCTATTTGCGCCAACAAAGCTCTTCACACAATTACTACAGTACTTGCATCTCCTTTGGCTCAGTCTAAGCTAAATCCCCACCAGGTGGTGTCAGCTCAGTTGCTCAGATGCCAGTGAAGAAGTAGCAGAGGCTACACTTGCGTTCTTCCTCACTTTCCCCAGAAGCATTGTATGGCAATTGTTATGGAAAAAATATATTCAACTATTGGATTTTTTTCCCATGCTGCACATATTATTAAGTTGACTCAGCTTGCTTCTTCATCCTTTTTAACAATATTTTGTGCTTGTTCTTTGAGGGCGCTGTATTATAGAGCTTAAAAACTCTGTGTGTGCTAGCGGGGAGACTGCAGGCTAAAAAGAAGTGGCTCAAAATATGGTTGAATCGCTATCCTCTGCCTCCACCATTCCAAAAGCAAGAATATATTTTCCATATTTTTTTCTGTGAAAAATCTCCGTTTCCTCTGCTTCCCTGCCCCCCTCACCATTTTGTTTGAGAACTTGCTGAGTGTAGGTGGCAGCGGAATTTTGTTTCTCTTCAGTGACTCACCAGAATGAATCACTTGAATGTGGAGAGAGAGGAGAAGAGAGGAAAAAAAGACCCCCAGAGGCAGTTTTAAGTGTTAGGCTGTGTTTCGAATGCTTAGGCCGAGTGACATACTCACAGGCCTGTAGGCCCTTCTGTTTTTGAAAGCTGCCAGCCTCACCTCTTTCTACATGTACCTGTGTGTGGGAGACTTTTGTCCTAGTCAACATGCTATGAGTTATGCTTGTCCATCTGTTAAGGAGAGGAGGTGGAATATACCTTTCAGGAACAAGATATTGGGTGGCCTGCAGTGTTTTACCAAATTTAAGCAGCTGAGATTCATCAAACTGAGTGCATTGTTCATCACCACAAGTATCTTTGTCATCTCCTCTCAGTTTTGTAAGATATTCTCAACTTCTGGCTTGTTTAATCCAACTTCCGTGATAGCTTTAAGATCCTTGATTATTTCATTTTAGTTGCAGTGAGCTGGTGGTGGACTGTGTTATATAATGCAGTTCAAACAGCCAACGAAAGAATGTATGTCAACCTCATGCTGAATTTAAGAAGCAAGCATATTCCTTGAGTGGCTAGAACAGGGGTTCAAAAATTTTATAAAGTGATCTTCACTCGTCCACCAGGTGTTGTTTATTTGGTCTAGATAATGGTGAACTATCTTCTCTGAATGTGACAGATTAGTGAGGCATGATTTGCCCTTGCAAAAGCCATGTTGGCTCTCCTTCAACAGAGCCTTCTCTTCTATGTGCCTATTAATTTTATCTTTTAGGGTGGTTTCCATCACTTTACCTGGGACACATGTCAAACTGACTGGTCAGTAATTTCCTGGATTACCTCTGAATCCTTTTTTGGTGTTACATTCGCTACCTTCCAGTCATCAGGCGCAAAGCCTGAACTGAGGGAAAGTTTATATATATTTGGCTAGGACCTCAGCAATTTCATCTTTAAGTTCCTTGAGGACTCGTGGATGGATGCCGCCTGGTCCTGGTGATTCTCGGGGGTGCGTGGGAGGGCAGCGCAGAGCGACGGGATCCCCCCTTCGCCCCCTGCCCCCCCATGGTTCCGGTACTGCGGTCCCGCGATGTAGTGGGACCACAATACCGGAACCGCGAAATGGCGGGGGGGGGGGTCACTGTATTATTTAGATCAGTCTTTTTCTCTTCTCTCTGATGATGCCCATCTATGTTCAAAAGTATTGCTTATATGGTTTGGTAAGAAATTGTGTAATGTGTGTGCGTGAATGAAAGTCATGGAATATTGGGAGGAATGCTTGTGATTGGCTCTGAGAAGCTACTCAAGGAATGGATATTAGTTTGGATTTTGGAGCAGTCTGTGGTAGAGACATTGGGGGATAAAGTGGTTTTGGAGTCTGACAGAGAAGTCTGAGAGAGGATGAAGGAGGGAAGTGGTCCTATCTAGAGTGAGTGAGAGATTGTGCTGAATGAATTTAAAGGCTAGGAATAAACAGTATTCTTCTGACACCCTCATTTTAATGAACATGTGTTTGTTCTGTTAAAACTGAGAGGTGCTAAATTCAAAGCCCAAGGACTGGCTATGTGCAGGGCACCATAAGGGCCTAAGTGAAGGGTTAAAATAAAGGCACACATAGGAGAAAGGTTGGTGGCAGTGGACAATGAAGAGTGGACAAAGAATCTTACTGCACACATGTTTGTTTTCCTGCTTATTTAAAGAGACCATAAATATTCAAGTAACAATGCAAAGGGAGCTTAGATATTGGTATCAAAGGGAAGGGGTGTCATGTTCCATAGACTGAGTTTAGTAAATAAACTTGAGAAAATTGTGCAGTTGTCATCTGGACATTTATCTTCAGAGCTACATACTTGCTGACAGCAGTATATGGAGATGAGAAATAACTGACTAGATCATCCTTATTTTCCAACTATGACCATAGTTATTCTTGGAGCTTTTCCCTCCTCTTGACGCAATATGATTTTGGAAGTGGATGAAAGAATTCTTGGAAATCTGCAGAACAGGTTTCGGTCATTTTCTTGACTGATTTCAATTCCTTTAGAATGACAAGCCTGCTGCTGTTACCTATGCAACTTTGTGCAAACAAACTCCACCCTCTCTTTGAAAGTGTGAAGTGCCCATAAGTGTCAGGGAATAGAAAGTTAGTGGAGGTGGAGTCATTCTAGACAAGGAGATTGTTCAAAACATGGATTAAGTTCACAGTATGGATTAAGGACAAGTAAACCAGCAGAGGGGGTCCCCGAAACTTAGAATTATGTTTGTTACTCTATATTAATTCATTGTTTGTGTGGAATGGTCTTCATTTCCTTGGAAATAGGCCCATCCTATAACATTGCCACCTAAAAGCATTATGTTTAGAGTCTGATTGTTTCACCAGAAGTACAAATCAGTGAACCTTAAAATTTGAACATTATCCGAGGTTTGGAATTCGACGCTTTAAAACTAGGTTGGGTACCAACTTAATATATAAGCTTGCAATATAGTTACAGTGGAACCTCGTATAACAAACGGTTTGTATAACATAAAATCTGTACAACATAAAAAAATCTGGAGATAGGGGACATTTGCTTAACAGAATTGTCTATGGGGCGAATCCATACAACATAAAAATGGTCACAATTAGGGATTACTCTGTTTTCAATGCATTCCTATGGGAAATTTGTATAAAGGAAAGTTTGCATAACATAATTTCATTTGGAATGAATTAATTCCTTTATACAAGGTACCACTGTATCTGCTCTCCCTATATGTTTGTTTTAAAATAAAACACTATGATTGGCAGATAAATGTAGCTGATTGACTACAGGTCAGCTTCATTATCTTTATTTTAAAAAAATCAACAGACTTTTTGGTATAGAAAGCATGTGTATTTTCCCCCACCACTAACACCCCCGTGCTTTTCTGTTGCTAATCCACAGATGGCAGTCGTTTAAGATAATTTGAATGAATAGTATTGAGAAGAAGTTGCTTTCTTTCTGGTCAACACATCACCCTTTATTTTTATTTTTCAGTCAGCGGCCCCACAATGTTGGCAACACATTTGCAAATATTGCAGTGGGTTGTTCCTCCCTCCCAAGAAGGGAGAAACATGCTTCCTTTTATAGTATCCACATGGTGTTATTTTTACTGCCTTCAGCCTAAAGCTATTTCCTGTTTCCAATTATTTAGTTACACTCTAAAGACCCTCTCTTTCCCCTCCTGGCTTCCTCGCCAGGTTTGCCAAAGCATTATTGTCATTTCTATGAGACGAAGGTTTTAATAGGCTGTGAGCAGGAAGTTTAGCTATTTCCTCTGCCTGTGAGGCCATGATGTCATGATCTGCTATGGGGTTCTTTATCATACGCTGCGGTTGCTGTGGTCCATGTGGAAAGAATGTAAACAGTGCTTTCCAGATGTTCCCAGGGAAACTGTGGCTCCATAAATGAGCCATTATGTTCAAGGATATTATTTCAAATAATGTGGCATGTGAATCAAGCTGCATAGAAAACATAACTTTGGATGCTGTAATAGGCTTTCCCCCACTCTGGTGGTAATATTACCATGTGGAGATAATAGTTTTTGTGTGCATGAGTGGTTTGTTTAAAGATTTACTGTATGCATACATGAAAACTGTGTATTATTAGAGGGCTGATAACTATCCTTTATTTGGAAAATAATGCTTTCAAAAACATTTGAAATCTAAAAGTCACCTTAAACTAGTGTACTTCTCTCTAGCTGGCCAGTTTTGCTGCCTTATTGTTGTTTCTGTGGGCTATGTCCCAGAATTTAAGTGGTTTACATTTGAAAACAACAACCATAAAACAGCCACATAAGCACCAAACACTCCAGATCTAGTCAAAACAGAAGATAATTACATACCTCCAATGTACAGGTTTATTCCAATTACTTACCCCTTGTGGGTAGAAAAACAAATCCAGTTGGGAATGTCTTTCAGCACTTCCCAAAAATACGCCAAGGAGTAGCTATAGTAGCAGTTTTTAGTAACATTTTTATTGTCATATTAAAAACAGAGAGTAAAATTCACAGCGTAAAATCCAAGCAGAGCAGATTCTGCAGCCAAGTACTTAAACCCTGGTGTGGATGTGGACTTCTAGCTAATTTCTTTTGTGATACTTGGCATTTTGTGTGTACAAAATGTGTGGTCTATGGGGCCCCAGAACGAATCATCTGAGTTTCCATTATTTGTTATGGGGAAACTTGCTTTGCTATATGAGTGTTTTGGTTTACAACCATGTTTCCAGAATGAATTGTGCTCGTAAACCAAAGTATTACTCTATACTTCTGTGCCTTAGAGTGGCTGCTATGTGGAAGGCAGTGGATCATTGGTTAACAAGAGCAGAAAGCATGAAGAGAAATGGAAGAATATATAGCCTTACTCCTTGAATCCTACATTCCTTGGGGTCTCTTAAATGACACTCTCTATGTGGCTGGACCCTCATGGAAAAGTATTTGGCTTAAACCTTTACTCCTCAATCCCCAAAGAAAGGAAACCTAGGTAGATGCAACTGCATTTGTTGTTTTCATTTCCCCCGGCTTGCCTCTTGTTCAGTTTCTGGTGTCCTTGCTGGTGTAACATTTAGATCATACATTCCTCAAGGTTGAGGGCTTTGTCTTCATCTTCTTTATCATTTTCATCTTTTGCAGGACTTCTTACTCTTTGAGACTCTGCACATATCAGTGGTATTAATCCGGACGTATTGCAGCCAGTGGGAGAGCCAGTGGGAGCCAGGGTGATGCAGCAGATAGAGAGACTAGGATTCAGGGACCCTGGTCCAAATTTGCCATTTAGCCATGGCAGCTCACGGTGTAAACCAACCTTTAAATATCTTGCATATCTTAAAAACCTTATTAGGACCCTCTTAAGATGGAAATGATTTGATGGTAACCTGCTTTTATAATTTACTGCCATTTTCTTTGTTGAACTCTAGCATGTTTTCTTGATGTTTATTTTCCACACACCACAGAGGAGATGGCAAACCTCGTTGCCAGCTGTATAACTCGGGACTACAGGCACAGAGTTGCATGTCCAAATGCTCTCTCCTACAGAATCCTTCTACTGTATATGGAAAGATGGCATGTCAAAGAGATTCTAGTCAGCATTCTTCCTGACATGCTAGTTCTTCTTTATGGGGAATGTTTAATACTGAGGTATATTTGGACATCATAGAATCCCATTTGCAGTCCAAAATGTACAGCAGCTTTAAGACATCTGTCTTACAAATTGCTTGTGAAAAGCATATGTAAGAAATTGGAATTTGGGCAGGGCTGTTAAACAGAGTTGGGTCTGTTTGGGTGTAGGTGTTGCTGGCATGAGTTTTTGGCTTCCAGTGTGGTCTGTAAAACAAGGGAATGGGATTTAGCACTGAACACATTTGAGGGGTCTCTGTTTTAGTGGAGGGGGAAACAGAGGAAAGAATTAGAATTCCCCCTCTTTTCCATTTTCTCTCCTCAAGCTACCCATCAAAAACCTTGCTGCCCTTTACCTAGGAACAATCATCAAGAAAACCAGTTCACTTACATAACCAAATGAAAATGACATATTTTTGCAGACCGGTGTAAATTGAAAAATGAGAGGTGTTGGAAACCTTAATGGAAAAATCCACAGCATCCTTCAACTCTATAGATTTTGCACAGTGAAGCGCTCCACCTGTTTTATAACATCTATGTTTTCTTTTTGCTGCGCTTTTCAGGTTTGACATCTACAGGAAGGTGCCAAAAGACCTTACACAGCCAACCTTTACAGGAGCAATTAGTAAGTATCTGTGTATGTGTCTTTGCCTTTCCATCGTTTAAACTAAAGAGAAAGTTCCTTTCAGTCTTGCCTTTAAAACGGAATGGCTACACTTCAAAAGTAGGGTTGGATAACATCTTTTTAAACTTTTGATTGCAGTTTCTGAAATGTGCACACATATTTGTGTTTGGAACCGAAAGAACTTTGGAAAAAAGAAGCTGAATATAGAAGAAACCAATATGGAAGAATTAATATTATAGGCCATCCTAGAGTTCTTGATGTTTTGCTGTTTAGAATCTGTTTTTTAAACCCTTATATGTTCAGCTATGCTGGTGTTGAATCCCATTCCCCACCCCTGAGAGTCCTCAACTTGAACAGAGTCATTATCTCTCTAAATTGAGAGTAGATGTAGCTATTGAATTTGACCAAGGAAAGCTATTGGACATTTTTGTCATTTTGTTTTGGAAAGAATTTGCAGAAGTTCATAAATATGTTCATGTTCCTGAAAGAACTGCCCATTTAACAAAACCGATTACTGAAGGAAGTGAAATTTCCGGATTTTCCCATTTCTGTTCAAAAGAATAATAAGACAGGTAAATTGTAATGCAACCTGATATGGTTTTGGACTGAATAATCTTGAGATTAATGGGAAGAATTAGTGTGGGCTCCTAGGGATCATATTGATTTCCATCATGGAAGATCCTCCTGTGAGGGTTCTCCTTTTTCCCAGGCACCCCGCCTTCCAGGTTTCAATAAGGACACATTCTTAAAAGAATAAACAGGACTTTTATTTTGTTCTTCCACTGCTATGGAAGCTCTCTTCTTAATTACAGTTCCAACATCCTTAACTTTAGTAACAAACGGATTGTTTTTGGATTCATACAATGGCGTAAATACAGACAACTCTAACCCTCCCCCTCTCCTTGGGGAGATTTGGTTCCACCATTTCTCTTCTCCTCCCTCCCGAAGAGGCTCAGCTCCCCCACTTGCATCCCAGTCTCCGAAGTAAGTTTGGGTCCAGGATGTCTCTGGCGGTGAGATCTGAAGGGATAATCTTCTCTCAGGGTTAACCCCCTCCCGGTACAAGGTTTCCCGGTTCTTTCCTCCTCCTCCTTCAGTTTGGCTATCCATTGCTCCAAAGCCAACTCTTTCCGAATCTCCTTCCTCTTGCGGTTGTACTCACGGGCTTCCCGCTCTTCCCAGTACGAACAACTTTGGCGGTGGGCTCGTATCCTGTAACTTTCAGCCTCAGGTTTGGGCATCATCATTTGCTCCCAATCTCCAGTCCATGGGTTCTGCATCCAAACCCATTCCCAGTCTGGGGGCAAAACACGTGGTGTACCCTTTTTACATTGTCCGAACCCCACCTCCACCACAGCTGATTGGTTGGACTTTCCTGCCGTTTCTGTCTCTTTCTCCTCCTTCCTCAGGGTCTCCCTTTTTCCCTCCTCCTCCTCCCTTTCCAGAATCTTCAGTGAATCTTTGAACTGTTTCCAGAGCATTTCCCTTTCCAGGGCTTCCTGGTCTTGGGCTGCTCTGCATTTTTCCCTTGCCTTTTGCTTTTCCAGCCACTCAACCCTGTCACAGTCCTGTTGTACAGGTGTCACTCTCCCACCCTCGGCCTCTCCAGGATAACTTCCCTCACACCTCCTTTAGTCATGAAATACTGGATGGCCCTGGAAAGTCTTTCTCGTACAGGTTTGGGTTAGTGGACAGTGGATAACAACATGGAAGGTGGCTTCTTTGAAATCAAACTCAAGGCACGAGGCACCTTAACAAAGATTATTTTGTTGCTTACTTTTAAGAAATGTTGATCACAAGCCACCTTATCTTCTCTCTGCTTTGTTGGCCCATAGCATAGTTTTGAATTGATATAATCTTCTCACTTGGTACTTCACCTCCTGCCTGCCTGCCTTTTTTCCTTTCTAGGAGTGTATCTTGTTGGCTGAGTAATGCGAATTGGCGCTGTCATTGTTAGCAAGTGTGTCGTGTAGCACAGTTGAGTTGCTCATGCCAAGGCTGTAATTAGATGTCTAATGTTGCATTCCTGTCTTGTCACACACTGGTTTCCTTTGCGCAAATTCACCCCAGTCTACTTATTCTCACACTTTGGGACCCTGTCTGTGTGTATCTTAGTTGACGCAGACAGGATCATGTCCCTTGAGCTTAGTAATACTGAATCATGTTGATTACAATGTGAAAAAACAAGGAAGGGACAATTGACCAAAGATCAGGAGTCCAAATAAATAGTGGTGATATTTTACTTTGTCATGTTATTCCTTACTCTCTTTCCCCAATAGGCTCATCTAGAATTTGAATTATTCAAGTAATTGCACTGTAACTGTTCAGAGGAATCATGAAGAGTAGAGGAGAATGCAACCTGAGTGGCTACTTCCCACTAATCTACCCACTTTGTGATTACAAAAAGAAATGTTGGAACTCCTATATGTGCCGGTTGTAGCAATCTCAGATTTATTTAGGAAGGAGATCTTCCAAACTTATTGTGCTTTAATGCTGATTCAAGAAAAAAAGATCTCAATGTTCATCATGTTTTAAAGAAATTCAGAAGAAAATTTTGTCCTGTCCAGTGAAATTAGAGGGATGGCTTTATTGTTGAATATACTGGAAACTGTGACCATAATGAACTTCTGCTGGTGTTTGTCTGCCTATTGGTCATTTGGGAAGAAGCATGTTTTTGAGGGTACAGGCACATATATGTGTTCACTTCCTTTGGCATATTACCTAAGCACACATTCTAAAGGAGCAGCCATAAGAGATGTGAAAGAGTAGAGAGCAGGATGAAGGCAAGATGAGGGGCTATAGTTAAAGCTCACTTGCTTGGTGTGCAAACTGGCCATAAATGTGGTGAGCTTCACATGATGCAGTGAAAAATATAGCTGTTTTCTTTGGTGGTATGGAAGGCATTGTATGAGTAGGTGTGAAGGAGCATTTCCAAATACATTGAGAGGCTCTGTGGCTAAAGCCTGCCTTTGGAACAATCCTATGTCTGGAATAAGCAACGGTGGCTATTAATTAATTAATTAATTAAATTGATATCCTTCGTTTCTGCTTTAAAAGCATTAGAAGAGTGTCTAGCAGTAATAACACTCAGATTAAACAGAAATACAATTAAATATGGAAAGTGTTTAAAAATATAATTAGAATATCATTAGAAAGAAGTAATAGTACCAAGTCAGTTAAAACTCCCCCTTTTATCACAGCTTTGCTTATATGCCTAAGGCCTGTGGATAGAAGGGCAGTAGAGCTGTGGCCATCCTCTCCTTCCTTGACAGGGCATACTCGAACTTGAAAGTGACCTCTTAGAAATCCTTCTCTCATCAACTCAAGAAACATGCGGCCATGCCAACAGAATCATTTCACGTTTTAATTACCTCATTGGTTTTACTTTGAAAATAGCAGTGGTCAGTGAAGATGTAGTAACATGTTTTGTTCAGCTGACCTCGTTCACCATCTGGCTTTGCACCATTCCGGACCAGCTGATGTTCCTGTGTGTGTTTCAGTGGCAGCACCGGGTAGCAAGTAGTCCACAAGGGAGGTCATTAAAGCATGTGTGGCCACAGGGAGAGCAGACATTTCTATAAATGGGTGCTGGTGGAGCATTGGCCATAACGATGCAAACGTGGTCCTGGTCATTGGTGAAACCTGGGCAACAAGGTGCAGATCTGAATCCAGGACTACACCCAAGTATCAGGCACAAGTCTTCAAAAGAAATGTAGCCTCATTAAGCACATATTGAATCACTGTTACCTGATCTGCCTTTCTGTATATCGGAAGCACCTCCTTCTTGTCTGAGTTAAGTGTTAATTTATGGTCACCTGGTCCATTGTTGACATCTGACACTGTATTCCTTCCAGGTAGATGAGAGGGAGGGAATGAAATAGGGTTGGATATCATCAGCATATGGGTAGCACTAAAACTCCAAACTACCTCTCTTGGTAAGGACACCTTAGAGCAGTGGCTTCAACGTTAAACAAGTGGCCCCTGGGACCATCTTCTCCTCTGTTGTGCCCCCCTCTGCCGCAACAATATCATTGCCTCTTCTGGCAGGATCTCAGTGAGACTGTGGACAACAGGCTTAATAAACTGTCAGATGGGAGAAAATTAGGAAGGAGCACTGAGACTCAAGTGGGCAGACTATTCATGTGATCTCAATAAACTGGAGAGTTGGTGGGGACATTGCAAAACAGCTGCCAAAATACATGGACAATTATTAAATATTACACATATGAATCAAGGAACAGATATAAGATTCAGAGATGGAGAGTTTGTTAAGCAGCATAGTTACGGGGGGGGGGGGTGTTGTGGGTTTTTGTAATGCCAGTTAAATGAAGTGTGAATCAGCCATGGGTAATGCATGTTTATGCTGTTAACCAGGGTGTCATTTGTTGTACTTAGTGCACCATTCTGTCCTGTAGAGATGAGAGCAAGTCTGAGTTCTATATTCAGTCTTAGGAGTACAGTTCAAGGATGGTAAAGACAAACGCAGAGTGATTCAAGGATGAGGGACGGTACCTGCTCATAGTGTTCCTGTATGTGAAAGGCTATCTGAAAGAGTGGGGATGAGAATCATTTTTCGTGAAATGTTATGTTGTTAGGAAGTATGTTTCTGGTGATTAGAGTTGTTTAACAAACGAGCAGAATGCCTAGGGGCACTGTAACATCATGTTTCCCTGGAAAGAACATTCGGGAGAATTTTGGAGGAATAATAGAGGTAAGCAGTCCATCACAAGAGATGAGACAATGCTCTCCCCCAAATCACTTCCACATTTAGATGCCTTTTTAAGAAGAAAGGGATAAAATATTTTAAAATAAATACATTAAATTAAATCTCTCATCTCAAACAATTTGTGTATGTCAAACAGGCTAGAATTTGGAAGAAGCTTACAGAGATAAAGCTTGAAATAAGGTTGAAGTTGGTCTTGAGAAGAAAAGGCAGTGACTTTTTACAGAAATTACATTGTCAAGAACAGGGACATGCTAAAGATTTTTATTCACTTCCAAGTGATCAGGTTCATTTGCCAGTCTAAAGACCATCATGTGATAAGGGAGACTCGGCAGAAAAGGATGGACTACAACTACTAAAAACCTCCAAAAGAAACAATCTGAGCCCCAACCTAAGCACCATAAAGTAGTATGGGAAAATGACTGCCTTCTTTCTGTAGCTCATGTCAACCTGTGCATCCACAGACTTTTTCCTTTCACTTCTGCTAATTATTGCAGACACGTCTGCTATGTACAACAAAAAAAGGTTAATTGACCTTCCAGGTCTTTGGGGATTTCTTTCTCGTTGACTTTGCAGTAGGAGGGCTGTCCTGCAGAGATTGCAAAGCATATGTGGGCCTTAAACCAAGCAGAGACGTGTTTCCCCTAAAAATCTCTGGGTGAGCCCCCGCTCGCTTTTCATGAGCCAACCCTTTTGCATGGCCATCTTCTTATTCAACCCCGTTTCCTGCACCCAGACTCAACTTTCAGTCTGCAGAAAAATGCTGTACACTGGGTCCAGCTATGCCTCTATGTTGATATTGCCTGTGAGAATGTTCGGACATCAATTGCCATAGGCAGCAGCCAGCATGGCCAATGGTTAGGAATGCTTGGGGTTGCACTCCTAGATATCTGGAGGCCAGCAAGTTGGCAAAGACTGGTCTAAGCTGAATCGTACCAGCTCCCCCAAGGTTTCACAGAGGTGTCTTTCCCAGCCCTACCTGGAGACTCGGGGGACTGCTTCTGGGTCACTTGCTTTGTTTGTTTTTACAGCCACGGACATATCAACTGTGTCACTGCTCTGCAGTCACTTCCACTGCAGAAGGCTGTGAAGGAACTGTACATTAAGAGTGTGTCATAAATTGGCATTGATGGAGAAACAAAAATATGCATACATACTGTCACTGCGTATGGTTTAAATAGCCTTCCATGTGACACTGAGTAAATTGGGTACTGCTTTCTGTTAATATCTTCTTCCTAAAGATTTTGCCATGTGTTGAGTCAGGAAATGACTGACACTGCAGCAACCCTGTTCCGTTTCAATACCTTACATGTATTAGTTACTGAATGCCTTCCAGACACCGCGGTATATTCTATAGTGCCTACCCTTAGTTGTTCCAGGAGAGCAACGTATCGCAGTGCCAGGCTGCCCATATTTGGATATGAAACCCTATGCTCTGGCATGTGACAAAGTTAGCATCCAAGTGGCATGCACTATAGGGCACATTGGCAGGGGCAGGCAGTCAAGACAGCTGTTCTGTCAATCCCACCGTTTAGTAATTAGTTCATGGAGATGTGTTGTGCGTACATGTGACAGCATTATACAGAAATATTGTACGTCTGTACAGGTACAAGGGAGCTACCTGTATTCCGTATATTACCTTCACCTACTTCACTCTTTAATCTCCTCAACAGTTCATTTACAATAACAACACAAATGAAACCATTATTAAATGGTTTGGTTTAGTTTAGTTTAGTTTAGTTTAGTTTAGATTTATATACCATCAGCTTGCACAAAGGCAACTCAAGTTGGGGAACAACAACAAAGCCAACAAAACAAAGTAAAATACACAAAAAAGAGACAGTATAAATGTAAACAGTATATAAGATTTAAAAAATACAAAAAGATGCCAAAAATACCAAGAATATAGGTGCCCGGCATGGTTTGATTTGTATGGCCTTTACAGCAAAACTTTCTACCTCATGTTTGACCTTGCCGTTGTATTATTTCAGGCAAAGCTGAAGCAGTGAATGGGCAGTTTTAGCAGGTTGAGGTCCATTTTTTGGTCCCTGGGGTAATCTAGATGCTACATGGATGCCTCCCCTCTAAAAGGAAAAAAGGAGGGGGGAAACTGAAATTGCATTTCTTGTTTTGGAAAAAAAAAGGCATGTTTGATATTAAAGACACCACATTGAAACTACAAGCTATTTTAAAGGGAGATTGCTAGGTGTGGCATTTCATCCTTATCCGCTGAGAAAGCCAATATTTTCCCTTAAGAGGAGCAAAGGAATTTTTTGGGGGTGGGTGGGAATCAAGGCCCACACAAACAGCCTTGGAAAACCTCATGCAGCTTCTGGGTCACAATTTGTCCATTGAACTTCCATGTGTAACCCCTAAACAGCACAGCCTCTTGCTGCAAAATTAGTAAATGGTGTGCCTATATCAAATATCTCCAGTCCATTCTTCACCATAGCTGCCCAGAATGATTTAATTGCTAAATATATCCTTAGTCCATACTTGTGATGACTAGTAGTTGTCAATAGCCATATCCTTCGCAAATCTTTGCAATCTATTTTTGTGAAGCCAATTGTGTTGGTGGCTATTACAACTTCTTATGAAAGTGAATGTTCAAAATAACTGTGTGAAGAACAGTGTCTTTTTTATCTATTCTGAATTCCCCCTCCATTGGGTGATCTCAAATGTTAGTATTATGAGAGAAGCAGAAAACCCTATCTCTCCTCTCTTCCCACAGCAGGTATACAGTACTGTATGTTTAATATGCCTTGGATATTACCCTCTCTTTATTTGGTTTTTCTACTAGCCTTGTGGCACAGTGCTTCAACTGCAGTACTGCAGCCAAAACTCTGCTCATGACCTAGGCTCAATCCCAGATGTCTTTATCTATCTGAGGTCAATAAATAAATAGAGTGCCCAGCTTGCTGGGCGGGTGGGCATTATATAGCCTGCATAATTGAACTGTAAATCGCTCAGAGTGCTGATGAAGCTGCTTGGATGAGCAGTGAAACATTTTGATCTCTCAAGAAAAGAAGTCCAGTTAGCATGACTCAACTTCCAGATAACCTTGATTGGAAATTTCTTCCAGAACCATGGACAGAGCCAGGGTCAGACCTGTTTATCTCTTTAAAATATGAATATGCCACCTTTCTCCTAAAGCATTGTTGGCGAACTTATGGCATAGGTGCCAAAGGTGGCCCTCGGAGCCCTTTCTGTGAACACCTGACACCTTCCCTTCACAGCCACCTATATTCAGGTTAAATTGCCTTATTGGAAATTTGTGTGAAAAATTAGTGGGTTTTGAATCACAGTTTGGGCACTTGGTCTCTAAAAGGTTTGCCATCACTGTCCTAAAGGATCTGAGGTGGCTTGCAGTCTTAAAAGAAATAGTCAATTCTTGCACTAATAAAAATATATACAGTATATTAAACACATACATTAAAAACTATATTTGTTTTCTTCCCTGTTGTTTTTATTGCTATCATATTTTATTGTAAACCGCCCAGAGTTCCGTCTGGAAGATGGGTGGTATATAAATATAATAAATAAATAAATAAACCTCACCTGTATGACTGAGAATCTTCACAGACACTCAGAGTATTGTGGGGAAGTATAAACTGTAACCAGAGCAATTTACTATGCTGAAGAGTTGTAATATTTTATTTATTTATTTATTTATTTATTTATTTATTTATTTATTTATTTATACATTTGTATACTGCCCATCTTCTAGATACACTCTGGGCAGTTTTCAGCAGTCACAAATTACAAGATATATAACATTATAAAATATAGTCAATCAGAAGTCAATAAAGATAATCAATAATCACAAAACAGCCCAAAAACCCGTAATAATAGCTGGCATTGCAGTCTTATAACTAGGACTTGAAACAACCAAAATAGCTTATTTACTTCTAGGGGAGCTGTTGCACCATTTTTACTTTGCCATTTATTTGTGCCCTTTGCAGAACTACTATGTTGCTGCTGTTGCTTTTAGGTGCCGCTGCCAGGACTGCACCTAGATTCCCAATTGTAGTTCCAGCATTAGACATGCATACCGACAAAATAGTATCAGCTCCTTGTCTCATTACAAAACAAATTGTGGCATATGTAGGATATGATTTGGTTGTTACAGCTCATATTGAAACGTGCTAAACAAGAATTGCACTCTTAGGATCTTTGATCCACTAATGATTTATTATATATCCCTCCTTCTTCTGGGCTTGCTATTGCTAAAGTGCAATAAGTTGTGTAGGTGGATTTCTATGGAACTAGTCTGAAGTTGACTTTACAATCTTTGTAGGACGACTGTGGCTTGCCTGCCCCCACAGTGAATTTAAATGCTGCAATCAAGTAGTGTTTTTTTCCTCTTCATAAGCTGCCTCTAGTTTTCTATCCCCACTTAGGTCATGGTGATCTGCAACTGAGGGAAAATGTGTTTCTTCATAGAGGTAGATAACGTTCATAACATAGGAAATAGCCACCTGTACAGTATTCTCATTTTTGTATTCTCACAACTGTAAAGTTGTGCAATTGTATTCTCATTTCTGCATGTATTATATGTGTCTGTTGGGTCAGAAATTGTGTTCTGTAGTCCTGAGTCCAAAAGAGCCGACATTCGTATGAATCAGATTTCCACCCACTACTTTGAAAAGGAAAAGGAGATTTCTCCCCCTGCCTTTCCTCCTCAAAACATAGGCAGGTACACTACCTCTCAGTGTCCTGTGTTTTGACAAAGTGAAGCTGTCCTTGCCTGTAGGAAAACCAAATTAACCTCCTAGTGTTGTTTTGTTTACCCCTTTCCTTCAGAATAGATGATTCTGTTCTCTCCCCACCCACTGCTGTGCTGGTGTGCTTGTGGTTGCTTGTTATAACTGCCTTGTAATCATAGAGTTCATATTCAGGCCCTGGATATGAACTCAGGCCCTACTCCCCACCCCACCAACAGCATCTCAACGTTTGTTGCTGAAACGCCCAGGAGTTTAAATTTTAGTTTAGTAGAATTTTATTCTCCTATTTATAACTAGATATGGTAGCTTTGGCTACATGTATACTTTATGCATGTGCTTGTTCTCTTTGCACACACATTAGATCTGGAAAAGGTACCCCCCCCCCAAAAAAGGGAATGTTTGCGGCTTATATATGGTCCCATGGTGCTTAAAGCACTCTCTTAGCAGTTTATAAAGTAATTAGGCAGGCTGCACATTTCCCCTCTCCCCAACGAGCTGGGTACTCGTTTTACTGACGTTGGAAGGCTGGAATCCTGAGTGAACCTTGAGCTGGCTGCTTGAGCTTGTTGAGATTGAACTCAGGTCATGACCAGAGGCTTGACTGCAGTTTAACCAGTGCACCACAAGCCTCAGATACAGTTGCCTGTTTCTGTAAGAGGGCAGCAGGAAGACAGAGCAAAACCTTTGTTTCCTTCACTGACTCACTTTGCTGTGATTCCATTGTTTTATGTTTTTCCCCTTTTAGTTAACCTCCCCCACCTCAAACTCCTTTTAATGTGTTTTAGAATAGATTCTACCTTCCAAAAACCCCATACTTATTTAGGGAAGATGTGTGTATGGACTACAGCCTTATCACAACTAGTTTGCACCTGAAAGGAAAGAGATACTAGAACATGCATTTTCTAGGTGAGAGAAAAGTGGAAGTAAGATTTTTCCAGGCTATGATGTTGGCGAGGGGGGAGGGGATGAAAGAGGAAGGAATCTTTATTGTGTAATATTGGAAAGGGCACTTGTGGGGGGACACACAAAATGTTTTTCAAGTTGGCGCTACACTTTTAGAGGAGATAAACTAGGACAGAGAAGGGAGGAGCGAGAGTAGATACTGTTTAATAGCACTCACTGAGTAAAGAATGGTATAACTTTAAAGCAGAGCTGGTCAGATAATGGTCTGCTATGATTTTGGTGTTAGGGGTGGTTTTGAGATAATCTGATATTTGTGATTACATTTTTTTTTTGTTCTTACTTGACTCTGCCAAGAATTGATGTCCCTGACAGAGGTGTACTCATTCTGATTTTTGGCAGTTGTGAGTTAGAAAGAGCCTGCTTAACCAGTCCGTGCTGCTTTGAACTGGTTTGCACTGTTTTTAATCAGCCCGGGACATTCCCTGTACTCGGTTCAGTAGATCAACCGAGTTGCAGAAAAAGTCAGACTCTGGTTGCATCTGATTGTTTTCCATGCTGTGGTTCCTGTCAAACAACTTTTGCTTCCTTCTGAATCTCTTTATACTTTCAGGGCTTTTCAGCTCTCTCCCTGGTGTTAATTTATTGTTGTTTTCATTTTGAAGATATATTAACAACCATGTAGCTGCCTGTATGCCCTAAGCACATCTGATCTCACCTGATTTCGGATGCTAAGCAGGGTTGGCCCTGGTTAGTAGTTGGATGGGAGACCACCAGGGAATACCAGGTGCTGTAGGCGCCTGGAGTAGGAACTGGCAAACCACTCCAGTATTCCTGCCAAGAAAACTCCATGGACATGGGGTCACGAAGAGTCGGTCACGACTATAACGACACAACACACATCCTAATAATATGAGCAGGGGAAAGAAGAGAGATTTCAGGTTGGTCGGCTACTTGAGGGCTGTACAATTAAAGGGGGCAGGATTTAAAGGGAAGGGGCTTTATAAAAATAGGAAAAAATCATTTAAGGCACTGGCAAATTAACCAAAAATTATATTATATTTATTTTGAAAAAATCATCTACAAACCAACTCAGATTTTATAATGAAATATTGTGATGCTGGGGGGAATATCAGTCCCACTCAGATATAATTCATTTTCTTTTTAACATTTATGTTCCTCTAATTTATTATGTTGGAATATGTAACCATGAAAACATCTGAGATTAAGTAAAGATTTATTACACTTCAGTTTACTCTACTAATATTTATTAATAATGATGAATTCAATAAACATTTTATACATAACGAAAAAAAATAATTCAACAAGGTGCTTTCAATTTGCTAACATTGGTTAGAGGCATGGTTACTCATAGCAGCAGCGAAAAATAAAAATAAAACCTCTCTGAGACTGAGGCCTCTGAAAGAGTATTGTGTTCAAGGACTGAAGATGCTGAGAGAAATGAGCAAGACAGTTGCTTATGGAGAATGATATTGCAGGAAGAGTTACTGCAGGAAGAGGATCATGAGTGAAATACTGCAAAGGACTTTTAGTAGAAGAACCATATCTCCCCGTATGAACCTCCCAACCCTTAAGATCCTCAGGGGATGCCTTCTCTTGGTCCTATTGCCATCACAGGCATGTTTGATGGGGACACAAGATAGGGTCTTCTCTGTGGCTGCTCCCAGATTGTGGAATCCACTCCCTTTAGAGTTTAGACCCCTCCCCCTTTTTTATCCTTTCACTGAAGGCTAAAGGAAGACTCACCTCTTCAGGCAGGCAAAGGTCTAGCTTTGTCATAACATGAAGAACAAAAAGGGCATTTTCTTTCAGGCGTTCAGCCTCTGAGTATTTTCATTTATCTTCTGTAGAATTCCAGTCTCTGAGACTGATAATGCTAGATTATAGAATGGTGTGCGGTCTCTGAAAACTTTTAGGTTTTAAAACCATAGTGCCTTTTTGGGGTTTCATTTTTATTTGGGATTTATTTAATTAATTAATTTATATCCCACCCATCTGGCCAAAGGCAACTCTGGGAGTTTGATAGCACAAGTGGCAGCTTACAACATTAATAAAACAATGTAAACAGGTATAATAAAATCAGCAATTAATATAGCATGAATGCATAGCACAATAAGAGAAAATTGGGGAGGGGGAACGATAATCTAGTTAAAACCACCAATAAGAAATACATTGCAAATCATGATGTTACACCATTTTACATGATTCCTTAATTTGTGTTCTATTTTATTAAGAGTAATTACTGTTGTGATTATATGAATAACATGTCAAGTTAAAAACACAGAACTTGTAGGTATTCTGCAAAAGGATAGTTTGGTTAAACATTGTTACAAGAATATGAACAGAAAAAGATCTGATATAAACAAGTTAGTTGAAAACTTGCCCTTTTAAGGAACGATAAGTTACTGATAACCAAAAACGGAGAGTGGCAGAACTCTGGGTTCCATTTTGAACCCAAGTTGAAAAAACTTATACTAGGGCAATAGCTTTCTAAGCCTATTAAGAGAAGAGGGCTTACACCTGATCCAAACTCTTTGATGAACTTAATCAGGTCTGGACATGATCATTGTCCAGGTGCGAGATTCCTGGGAGCTCTGTGCACACATCCTTTGAGTTCACAGAAGAGAGACAGGATCTAAATGAAAGTACCAGATATTCATGCAGATTTTAAGTGCATGGGATGAACAAAAGAAGCACATATGCTTTTGGAATTCCTGCTGCAGCAGCTTCATCTTGTAGTGAACACTTGAATGTGCGTCCTGGCCCACATTTTAACAAAGCTTAAGTACGAGTAGAGGGGATCTGCATGATCAGGCAAAAAGGGTGAGTGTGATCTTATGCAAGACACTTGCTCCTCATTCAGAAAAAAATTAGCTGAAGCTCAGAAATAGAGTAGAGATGGGCACGAAATGAACTTTTTTTGTTTCCGTTATTCATTATTCATTTCATAACGTAATGAAACGAATAATGAACATTGTGATGAAATTGGAACGAACCAAACAGAACCAGGAAAATTAGGTTCGTTATGTTTCGTTTTTCGTTAATGGTGACGCGCAATGAAATGAGCTGTTTTAAATGTTACAAAAATGTCCTGGACATCCATAAAAATGCAGCAATAATTATTTATACTGTCTGATAATACTTACCGGGGGGTTGTGGTCCTTAAAATGTTTGTTTTTGTCTTCTCCCATCGCGATGTATTTTTCTTTTCCCTTTAAGGATGGCAAAATGGATGTCGCCAGCCACAAAATGGAGGCAAGCCATGTGATGGGATCATGTAAATTCTTGGACAACTTCAACCAATAGCATGCCCAGGTTGCAGACTGGGCAGGTCTGGCAGCCACAGAGGGCATAAAAAGCTCTGGCAGCCCCCGTCCTCCTTGCAGTCTCCGGTGGGAGTTAGGGTGGGATTGCTGTCTCTGTGACTCGTTATTTTCACTTTAGTCCAGCCAGGCAGGTGTGTGTCTCTGTATTCTTGCTGGCTGCAGCCTGGCTCTTAGGGGAGAGAAAGAAGAGATTTCTCTCTAGCTTCAGTCCTGCAGCCTCCCTGTGTGCGTGTGTGCGTACCTCTTGGTGAGTACCCTCCCCTGCAGTGCAGTCGCTCTGTGGCTGCCTTGCACCCTGGGCAACGCCCGCCGCTGCCTTTGCAGCCTCCCTGCGTACCTAGTCTATACTGTGTCTCTGCCAGCATCAAATTTTTTTAGGGTTTTCCCTCTGGTCTGGGGCGTTGGAGGACGCCCATGCACGGAAGTGCTTTAAAAATTGCTCTAAAAGTGGGTAAAAATGAAAAATGAATAAACAAATAAACGAAAACTTTTTTTCAAAAATTCACGAAAAACAAAAACGAACCAAAATGGACCCCCTCAACAAAAAATGAAAAACCGAAACACCATTTTTTCGATTCATGCCCATCTCGAATAGAGAGTGATGGTATGGCCAGGGATGGCGTCATGGTTCCCCTGGTTAAGACCTGGTCAGAGGAGGAAGATGATCTGGCTCAGCAGTAGGAAGCCAGAGCAGAAGGAGAGTTTGATAGCACAAGTGGCAGCATCTGCTCAGGAAAGGAAGCCAGAAGCCAATCTTGCCAGGAAAGACTTGGAGATGAAAGGCACTTGCTGGCTGATATGCTGTCTCATTGCTGAGAAAAACCGATGGTGGCTTTGACTTTTAAGAACAGAGCTTTTGAAGTTCAAACTCTCCTCTGCTAACTAAATGGAAAGAGCTGAATTGGGGGACCCTGGAGAACTATGAATTCTGCCATCTGAGTTGGTTCCACTGCTATTGATTTTATCTGATCCACGTCTGTTGCCAATTCTGTTGGCACAGATTCCTTGTAATGGCCTGTAACTTGGATTTGATGTGTCTGTGTTTCTGCTTGTTCCATGCTTGGCAGGTGAAAGGCTTATGTGACTGAACTGTCGGCTTCAATCTTAAAATCTTACAAAGCAGTCCATCAATTGGAACTAGAGATGTAAAATTTCCAGAAAATTTGAAAAAATCCCTGGCTTTTTCTGTTTGTTTTTTTTTTCTTCAGGAAAAAATGGAAATTTTCAGAAAAATTGAAAAAAATGTTACATTACACTCCCCCCGTCCTTTTACAGCTTGAAAGCCATTCTGTTACTTCAGGAACATAAAATACGACTATGGATAATTTGACTTGGCATAAAATTATCACAAGTAGCATATTAAAATATAGTGTATCCAAACAATTATTACAAACGAAGTTTACTTTTTAACGTTTTTAACTGTTTTAACTGTTCATTTTAATTGTAAGCTGCCCAGAGACCTTTGGGTCGTGGGTGGCATATAAGTTGTATAAATAAATAAATAATAAAATAAATAAATAATATTTATTTTTAATTGTAAGTAACAAATTGAGTAACTGAACTGTTAACTAGTTTGTGTGGAACAGAAAAACCTCTACAAGACAACGTTTAAAAACCAATGGTTTTAAAAATCCAGAATTAACAGTTACTCATATTTCCTCTCCACAGTATTAAATACAAATAAAATAAAAACCTCATTCTCATAAAAAGAATTGAAGAGGGGGGGAAATGTATAGAAGGGAGTGGGACTAAGTTTCAATGATATTTTTTTAGAAATGATTTGGAAAATATTTGAACACCCTGTCTTAAAATATTTTATTCATCATGTTAATATAAAACATTCCATAATCATTTTTTTCGTTTTCTTTTTTCAATGTTTCAAAAAAAAAATTGGGGGGGGCACAAAAAGGCATCAGGAAAAAAATAGGAAAAAGGTATTTTCCCCAAAAATTTCCTGATTTTTTTCCCAGGCCTTCACATCTCTAATTGGAACCTGAACTCACCTGAACAGCGCTTACCTCCTGCCGACAGTACTGGGGGAGGAAGGATGTAGAAAATGAGTGAAGTTGGCAAATGTAGGCAATATCTTTTTTCTCTCCATCTCAGTCACCAGGGGAAGGGATGTGAGTAAGATCCAGAGGTGAAGAAGAGGAACTTCCTGCACTGGAAATCATTTTTCTCTTTAGATTCCAGTCCCAGTCTCACTTGCTGCTGTCTACACTTTTGTTCTCTGTGGTGGTCTCCTGATTTACCGGGAAAGGAGATACACAGTATATACAAAATGAAAAGCAAACAAGCAGACTAAAATGGTGCCAGGAAAGGTAGTGCTACATAACACATTCCATTTAGTTTTGAAATATTTGAAACAATCTGAAGTCCTTCTAGTTTCTGGCCTTTAAGGCCTCTTTCTGACACCTGTCACCACAAGCCATACCAAAATTTAATTTGCTCAAGTGTCTTGAAGATATTTTCATTCACTAGTCCAAAATTTGTACATAAGAATTAAGATATTCTTCATAGCCCTGTTTCTAACACTCAGTCAGTATGTGCTGTAGTTTGCATTGTCAGAACTGAGTCCACTCCAAATGTGTTCAAAGAATGGGTTCTCTTGCAACATATATCACAAGACCAGACCTGAGAATGATAGCATTGCTAAGAAAAGTTGAAGGTGATGTAAAAAAGTACAGGGAATCATGGTTTATTTTGGGTCACAGATAGCTTTGGAGGACGGTTGGAGGCTTCTAGGCCTTGCCAGAGTAACACAGTTATGGGGACTTCTTAAGAGGTTAGGTAAATATGTTAGAAGGTCCTCTGACAAGCTTTTGGAACAAGTTCTCCAGTGCCTTATCATTGGTCATTCAGGATAGGTCTGATGGGAGTTTTAGGGTAAATATCTAGAAGGCCAATATTATTGTCCCTAGAGACAATATATTTCTAAATGCCAGGTACTTTGAACAAAGGGGGGGGGGAGCTGTTCCCTTGACCACCTAGCTAGCAACTGATACAGACAGATTGATTAGATGGCCCTTTGATCTGCTAAGGTTTTGTTTTCTTAAGCTAGAACCAAATCTGGAGCAAGCATTTAAATGACTACAGAAGGAATCAGTCCGGACTGTTTTCTGTTCTGATCCACTTTTCTATGGCTGAGGGATTACTCACCCATGGATATGCTCTATCATGGATCTTTTTTTCTTCTAGAAGGGCTAGCTGACTAAGCATGAACTAAATCACAACACAAAAGGGGAGTTATAGAGAAGGGAAGGCCATCGTAGCCTTGCCTTTACTGATGTACTTCCTCTAGTCTTTGTCTTTTTTCAGACTTCTGCGCATTGGTGAGCAGCATAACTATGATCCCCATAATGGATGAGTCACAGTGCAATAGAACAGGTCTCAGCAGCTATTGCTGTACAAGGGGTGGGCCATCTAGATATTGTGGAACCACAATTCCCAACAGCCTTCCATAACATGGGCCACATTCTCTAGGGCTGCTAGGAGTTGTATTGTGGAAATACAGTATCTAGAATGGACACATTAATCCCTCCCCAGTGATTGTGGATATTAATTTCCTAAATTTCACAGGTGATGCAAGATCCATTTTTAATTTTCTGCAACTTGAGAGAAACTTTCCTCCTGTTTTCTAGGCAGGGATAATTAGAAGAAAATATAACATTATTTGATACCTGTTGTGATTTTTGGGGGCTGTTTGGCCATGTTCTGGAAGTTTTTTTCAGAACACGGCCAAATAGCCAGAAAAACTCAAAACAGGTATCAGATCCCGTCTGTGAAAGCCTTCGAGAATACATATAACATTGTTTTTTAGAATTACTAGCTATGTCTATGTGGTTTGAGGCATGGGGGCAACTTTATCTTATAATTCTAAAAGCACCATTGCTGTGATACATAGAACAAAGTTCAGGGGCAGAAGTCTTAAAACTGAAGGTAGTTATTGGTCATGAAATGCTCAGTCATTGTGACTGAAGCACAAACAAATAAAACACGTGTTTCTCTGATCACCCGCTCCCTATACTGTTATTCTGTGGGACATTTCCCCCTGCTTATTCTGTGATGATTCAGCATGGACTCAGAAGGTAGAGAATGTTTACTTTAATCTGCTCTAAAATGCCAACCCTGCCCCCTTTTTAGTCATTCTAACACTTTGTGCCACGCCCTCAGCACTTGCATCTCTTTCTGACACCCTTGCGAACAGTAGTTGAACCTCAGAGTAAAATCTCCATACCTATTAAAAAAAACACAACACGGCAGAATTGCAGCACCTTCCTCAGAAAAGCTTGGATTAAATCTATGTTTGGAGAGAAATACTGTTTATTTGTTCACATTGACCAGTAGTTGACTAGCCCATGTTGAACTGTGGCATGGGAAATGAGAGTTGTTGATGATAGATAGATAGATAGATAGATAGATAGATAGATAGATAGACAGACAGACAGACAGACAGACAGACAGACAGACAGACAGACAGACAGACAGACAGACAGACAGATAGATAGATAGATAGATAGATAGATAGATAGATAGATAGATAGTTTTATGAGGAAAACAGCAAATGTACAATATTGTTGTGGAGACAAGTGCAGTAGTATAAAGGCACATAAACTTTCTTCAAGGATACAGGCTTTAAGAGAATATTGGTTAGAAAAAATGTTTTTCACACCAGTAAAGTACTGGTTTTCATTTATTTCTTTAAACCCTATATCAGTGGTTGATACCCAGTGTGGTATACTGGATAAAGTAATAGATTAGGACTCAAGGCTTAGATTTCTATTCCCATTTGGCCCGGGAAACTCACCGGGGATATGGAATGGAAATTCATTCCTTAAATATATTGCTTACCTATAAGTCAGTTCCAATTTGATAGCACATAACAGCAGTATTAGAAGCTAAAGCACTAATCATTACAGCTATATATTTGGTCCAAGTTACATTACATTAGGATGTAGGCAGGATGCTTCTGAATACACTTTGCTGGGGGGGGGGGGTTGGCAAAGGGAGGGTATTGTCCTGATGTCCTTCTTGAACACATCCCATAGGCCACACTATCGATAACAGTGGTGGTGACAACAATGACATAAAGGAGGAGGATTAGAAACACCAATAGATATGTGGGATTTTGGTGGGAGGTAGATGCTCCTTCCAGATGAGGTATGCTTTGTGGAATTTGCTTTCTTGATCACATTTTACAGGAGGTCTACATAATGTCATCATATTGTGTTTCTCCAGTGTTGATTCTTTTTACTTATTCTTAACAGCAAGACATTGACTTCAGGGGGAAGGATAGAATAATAATACCAGGGGTCACACTGCAGATCTCATTTTACTTTTTGTCATCATGTTTATGTTTTGGCAACACATTGTTATATGGGTGTTATGATGGCTGGTGATTTCTTGACAGCCGCTTCAGGATGCTGACAGATTTTCAGTCGTCAAGTCATATTAAAAAGGGGAGAACATTTGTTATCTGGCTAATGAAATTTGGTGAATAGGTGGCAAAGTAAAGCTGGACAAAAACCTGTAAGTCAATCTTCACATGTGTAGGTGCTGTCAGCATTGCTCTTCACTTTTGTTTTTTGTTTTAGGTTTTAGGTTTTAACATGGTCAATGACTCATCAGGCAGGTGAATTTGTGACAGTTCAGTGCACTTTGGGTATATCCTTCGTGATTGGTACCATTTCTGTCATCCATTTATTTTTTTATTAATCCTTGAAGTAATGGTAAAGCCCTTCTTCAAAGTTTTAAAAAATTAAATAATAGCAGAATAGTACTTTAATCTAATGCTGAAGTACAAGAATGTTGTTACACTATATGGAATATCAAATCCACATGCTGCGTTATGTAACTTTTTGATTCAAATGCTGGCTTCTTTTTATGGGGACAATCACAAGAAAGGAAGTTCTTATCGGTGTGCATTTGTGAAATAGAAAGAGTCCGTATCTACTGTTGGTGATCATCCAGTGTGAGTTCTTTGCTGAAATCTGGTGATGCACCATTTTGAGGTGCAGTACTTGTCTTACAGGATCTTAACACTAGCAGATGCTTTGCAAACACATCGAAGGGTTTGAGTGGAAAGATGAGATTACCTATGGACCCTTGGAGCTCCCAAATCTAAGCATCCTGTAGCCTTTATTTCCTTCTACATCCAACATAGTTACAGGAAAACAGAGAAGGCAAAACTATATTTAGAAGAGAAAGGATGATGAGGGAAAGTGTTTCACAGGAAGCTCTTTCTGGTCCCATGTTCTTTTTAAAACATCTAAGAGCAATTGGGAGATAGAAGAGTGAAGCTTTTGAGGCAGTGAATGGAGGCCATAATGTCAAACATTTGATGCTAGAGACTGAAAATAAATCTTTATCTTCTTGTGTCTTTTCTAGTTTCTGTCTGCTGCTGCTTCTTTATACTGTTTCTCTTCCTGTCTGAGCTTACTGGGTTCATAGCCACTGAAATGTAAGTATAAACTATTACTGTACTGTTGTTGTTTTAAAAAAGTGACCATTTAACCGCATGCCTCCTTTGTGGGGCTGATACCTCTAAATTTACAGCCTACATGATTTGAATTGAGTTTTGATATGTTTTTGGCCATAGCACTGAAATATATTTTTCCTGAGATATGGTTTAAACTTTACTTAAGTAAATTATCTGTGTATACTGTATATAATGCTGTTGACATCCTACTAGAAATGTTCTTCATGAAGAACATAAAACACCTTAAATAATAGAATTACCACATTTTTCGCTGTATAAGACTCTCTTTCCCCCCTCAAAAGTAAGGAGAAATGTCAGTGCTTCTTATAGAGCGAATACAGTCCACCAGACCCGGTCGCGGCCACTGTGGTGTCACCACACTGCAGCCCATGCCTCCTTTCCTTCCTCAAAGGGAGCCATGGGCTGCAACCGGGGCTTTCACAGCAGCTGTCACTTGTCTGGAAGTTTCTGCGGCAGTGGCCACTGGGAGCCTCCAGGGCCCGCAGCCCTTAGCATGTCCTGTGAGCTACTACAGGGAGGAGTCTTCCAGGCTGGGCTCAGCCTCAGCCTGCGGTGGGGAGGTTCGGCGGAGGGGGGGCAAGAGCTGTGAGGGTAGGCTGAGTCCCTCCCCTGGAAGATGAAGTGAGGGCCTGGGGAGCAGAATGGGCTGAGCTGGGGCACGTTCCTCCCAGCAGATGCCACAAAATGGCAGGGTCTGAGGAGGTGGCAGCAGCAACAGAAGAAGCCACAGCAGCGGTGGTGGCTTCAGAGACCTCTGGACCTGGCAGCGGTTGCTGTGGAATCGCCCACCAGTGGCTGCCACAGACACCTCCAGACCTGACTGCAGTATGTATCGTATTTTTCACAACATAAGACACACTTCCCCCCTCGACAGTAAGGAGAAATATCTGCGCATCTTATGGGGCGAATGCACCACCACCAGGAGCCTCCAGAATGGCTGCTGTGGAAGCCTCCGGCCCTGGTTCAGGTTCCAGCCCCAGCTGCAGCCACAACGGAGGCTTCCCCACCCAGCTGTTTTTTTAAAAAATTACCTTGCATGATTGATTCTTAGAAGATGGCGAGTAATCAGCCCTATTGGAGACCATAGAGATGAGAAATGGGCTAAAGAGTAACCACTCACCATGATGACCCATAGAGCTGCACTCTGCCTCTGGAGAGTGCCTGGCCAGTTGTGTCAGCAACGGTGGTGGTGGTGGGGACTTTGAATTTCCCACTCAGGTCCAGAGCGGCAGATCGGAAGTTTGAGCAGGAAGTTCAAAACTTCCAATTCGCTGCCTGGGACCCAACCCGGAAGTTCAGAAGCCGGTTGGCCAGGCAGGTGAGTCCCAACCCTACCTCACTGGAGGGTGCCTAGCAGGCAGGGGCAGGACGTTTTATTTTTAATTTCCCCCACTCCTTGCTGCCCCGCCCCCGGCTGATCACCAGCCGCAGATAACTGATTCTGCGGTTGGTGAATCAGCGAATGTGGGGGTCGTACTTTTGTTGTTGTTGTTGTTGTTGTTGTTGTTGTTGTTGTTGTTGTTGTTGTTGTTATTATTATTATTATTATTATTATTATTATTATTATTATTATTATTATTATTATTAATGATTCAAAGACTTTAGGCTCACTAAATATCTTTTCATGTCTGTTTGTTCTGTTAATTATTTCTTAATAAGTAGTTGTGCTCATTTTGCTCTGCCGCTTGAAAATCAGTAACGAAGGAAGGAGAAATGTACAGAGTACAACGAACCAAATGGTAGACCACATCAATCACTCTTATAACTCGGTGCTTAAAGCAAGGAAGGTTTTTCTGACAAATAGCCAGTGTGAGAGGCTTGATCCTGATTGCCACCCTAGCTCAGGATTGGGGTGGGGGGGCATTAACTCTTTCCTTACTGTGGGCTTCAAAATGATCCACAGGCTTTGTCCAGATGAAGAGCCTCATCCTTAGAAATTGCTTTGGGAGAAAAAAAACCATGTTCTTCTTATTGGTCAATGGGCAGGACAGAGGGCAAAGATTATAGAGCCCACTTCCTCTCCATGTCAGGATTCCCATCCTTAGTATACCCTCAAGAAACAAAGCAAAGCAGTGGAACGTCTGTACTAAAGGGGAGGGGGAGGCGGGTGGTGGTGCTCCATGGCTGACACTGTGTGTAGTTTTGTACCTATGCTGGTGACGTTTTAAAGATGGAGGAGACATTCCCTCATTGAAAACTCGCTCTGAATGAATTACTTGTGGCTCAGCGGAAGCATAACAATTCCTGACTGGTAATTTCTGCCAGAACCGAACTTTCTGCTTGAAGTGTCATGTGGGTGGATAAGCGGTGTGGATTCCCCTGGGTAAATCACAGCGCCAGAAAGGCCTGTGGAACACGAAGCTTTGTCATATCACGCAACTATCAGCAGGTCTCTTGTTTTGACAATGGGGCGATTGTCTGAAGAGTTGGTTGGCAAGGATTCAAGGCTACCTCATCCAATTGTAAAGTCCAGTCATCTGCTCCCACATATATGCTTGCAGCAAAGTATAGAAATCTCCCAGCAGTGACTGAGCGATCCCTTTCTGGTTCTGATGTTTGAAAGCCTTGCCTTCACCCACTCGTACACCTCAGAGGGCAGGCAAAAGAGGTGAAGGGTTGTCAGAGCGGCATCGTATAATAGTCTTAATGTTATTGAGTTCCTCCACTTGGAATCAACACAAGGGTTTTCTAGTGAAGACTTTTCTTTTTTGCTTTGTTTTGTTTTGTGCCTCTTTGGTTTTTCTGCAAGTGTTTTTACTGTTGTGTTTTGCTACAGCAGGAAAAGAGGCAGCAGCATAGCTGTATATCTGCGTCACTTATGGAGCAGGGCTGGCATATGGTTTTGGGGTGGTAAAGCAATCATTGTCTGGACCAGCAGTTCCCAATCTTCTTTCCCCTAGATGTTCTTGGACTACAACTTCCAGAAATTGTGGCCAGCGCAGCTTCTGCGAGTTTTAGTCCAAGAATATCCATGGACCCAATGTTGGAAATCACTGGTCTAGGGAGCTGGCAGGTCTTTTATTGTTGCTATAGGGAGCAGTGTCTACATCCCTTGGAGAAACCTGAGGATGCTATTGGTACATTCCAGACCTCATGGCCTTTGGATTGATCAGCAGAAAGACTGAATGCAGCACAGTGTATTTATAATACAGTGGTATCTTGTATAAAGGATTTAATTCATTCCAAATCTAATTCTGTTAAGCAAATTGTCCTTTATACAAATTTCCCATAGGAATGCATTGAAAACGGAGTAATCCCTAATCGTGACCATTTTTGTGTTGTGTGGATTCATCCCATAGGCGATTCTGTTAAGCAGATTTCCACTATCTCTGGAATTTTTTATGTTGTACAGATTTTATGTTATACAAGCCATTTGTTATACGAGGGCCCGCTCTATGTGTATTGTGCGTTGTAACTGCAATCTTCGCACAATCTGATGTGATCACTTGTCTCCTTTCTCTCTCTCTCTCTCTCTCTCTCTCTCTCTCTCTCTTTTCTATCTGTTGAAGACAAGGAGAAACAGTGAAAAGCAAATAACCCCACAAGAGTGCTTTGAGGCTTAGCTGACGTAAACACTTTAAATATCAAAAACATTCACAATATTGCTTGTACTTCCGTTCAGAATTGTTTGCCCTTCAGCTTCCCATATTTATATTCTGCAATTGTTCAGTCTCCCCAGGCGAATCTTTCTTCCATCTCTTCACTTGGAATGGAGCACTTACTCCTAGTTCTAATTGGTATGTGCTGGTGCGCGAAGGAAACTCCGTTTCCTTTCCTGGTGCCAGCCGTCTGTTGAGGCCAACATTTATGTTTTTCCTCTTGTGCAATGCAAGAAGATATTTCTCTGGAGCAACAAGGTTTGTATGTGAAATGTGGCAATGTGGGAATAACTGTACCCTTCTGAGACTAAGTGTTTTAAGCCAGAGGCATATAAAGGCTTTGGATTGCTAAATGCTAATCATCTCTAAATGCCGTCGGTAAAATTCTTTTTCTCTGGCCTTGAGCAGTAGATTTCCTGGGACATTCATTTGATGTTATCTTGGGGCCAATGGGTTTTGTTTGCCAGTGACACATCATGGTGATTTTTCAGGTTTAAAACGCCATAAATGCTGTCACATATCTGGAAGGAACTTTCCCCTAAAAGAAGTTTTGTGGAAGTGGTAATCTTGGCGCAGAAGGGTAAAAAATGAAGATGAAGGTGGGTTGGTGCAGAATAGCTTGATTATTTTATTGTCAAAATGCTTCACATCTGCTGCTGTAAGTAATATTAGAGGGGGGCGTATCAGCAATCTGGGGGTGCCTTGAGGGGGAGCAGGAGGAGGAAGCCGTGCACCCTCCCACCGCCCAGCAGTCCTCCTTTCCCCTAAGGCTTGGTGACGGCACCCGCTCCGCTGCCTCCGCTGCCGTGTGCCAGGCAAGTGGCGAAGCAGGCAGGCAGGCAGGAGCTACTCCTCCTCTTCCTTGCCTTGGTGGGAGAGGTGTAAGACGTGCGCAACTGCGCGCACACACACACACCATGCCCGCAGGGTTCAGCCCCCGTTACTGGGTGGATGCGATGTGGGGGGGGGGAGGAAGGGCACAAAAACGAACTTTGTCCCCAGGTGCTCCAAATCCTGGCTACACCTCTGGAGAGAGAGAGGAGGGTTTAATCAAGCCAGGCATCATCTGCTCTTGCATTTGTACTTTGAAGCTTGCATTTTCTTTCTGCGCATGAAAGGGCACTCAATGGTAGGGGGAGGAATGAACTTGGCCCCTTAAGGGATTGCCAAGGGAAATTAGGTCACTGTTCCAAAAGTGGATTTCTCCAAAGCTGACAGTCACAGCTATCCTGTTCCACTAAGTAAGTGACTCAAGTGGTTAAGAAAATGAAGCGGCAAGTGTTAAATGCCTTTGGTATTTCCTGGGCAGGATGCTGTCAATCTGAGATCCACAGAAGACTCTCATTGTAATTTTTAACTACCTTTCCTACTTGTCTTGCTGATACATCATAAATGAAATAACCTTTTTCATGCTTAACCCAGATCTGCTAGTGGCTTGCTGTTATTGTAATACTCGAAATGGTGAGATAATAGTCATATGCCTTTTGACCTAATTAATACTCTGTAGAAGTGAGGTTAAGAGTCTTTCCGTATATTCCTCAATTAAGCAGGAATGAAATAATTAGCTTGGCTGATGCCACAACTAATTGATAGCTGCATGGTGAGGATGTGGCTAAATGTGCAGAGTTTCCATGAATGTGGTGAATGCCCAAATAGTGCCACAACTGTTTTTCAATGTCAGAACCATCTTATTGTTGCTCGTAGGTAATTGTGAGGGATCTGGCACAAAATGGTTTGCCATGCTATAGTAATAAAAAAACAAGAGCCCAGCAACAACTTCAAGTGCAACAGTGCACTGTAAGCTGGTTTTATCTGGATGAGAACTGAGTGCAAGTGAGTACCTAGAAGTAAGTAATTCAGTCTAGGACAGAAACAACGCAGAAGTACGATGATCAGGTATAGTTAATCATACCAGACCTGGTACTTTATGCACACCTTGCACTAAATAGTCTCTACAACGTGTTTGTCAGTGCATTAAAGGGAGACATAGAAATACAGCTCTTTACTGGTACTTTATTTGTCTGTTGGCGGAAATGATGTTGTAACAGTTCTCCTAATAAAGGGATCAGCTAAGTGTGGTCCTTTAAATGTTATTAGACTGGAGGTCCCATCAGCTCAAGTCAGAATAAGTTAGTGATGAGGAATGTTGTGTGTTGCAACCCAACATCTGGAAACTCACACTTGATCCACCTCTGGTGTCCGTCTATTTATGCTATTTCCAAATCAGCTCTATTATATCTCATTTTTATCTTTCACTGCCCTTGCAGTTTTTAGCTTTGCACTTCTAGGCTCTACTTGCTGGAATTCTGAAGTTCTGGTTTCAGCTTCCTGAAGAAGTGTCAGCAGTGCACCTGTGCAAATGCTGTGCAATGTTTTTTCTAAAGGAAAAAAAGAAAGCGTTTGTCTATGCTGCAAAGTCACAAAATGTGTAATAGGGTTCATATTTTCATAAAGTGGGAAGCTTTGGCTTTGGTGGAAATAATTTTATGAGCACACCAAGATATCTGAATGGGTGCATAGGTACTGTGGAGAAATGTACCAGAGATTGGGAGAGGGGAGCACCAGAATTGTATGGAATTGTCATAAAATTCATAAAATTTTATGAAATTGTTATTGGAAACCAGGCTTCATCAATGAGATCTTCTTAGGCACACAAACTTACACACACGCACCAATATCAATGGTTAGGGGCTTCTGCTAAACATGGACTGCTCTCCGACCGTGACACATCTTTTGCCATTGCATAAATAAATCTGCTGGGATTTCTGGGAGATGGTATTCAAAACATTCAAAGCAAAAGCAAAGTGTTCTGCTTCTATACTCCCCCATACCACTTCAAGTAGTCTCTGGGCAGTTTACAGTTTCATTACAGTAAGCAGGCTACACATTCTCCCCCACCCCCGCAAGCTGGATACTCATTTTACCGACCTCAGAGGGATGGAAGGCTGAGTGAACCTTGAGCCTGCTACCTGGGACTGAACCCCAGGTCGTGAGCACAGTTTCACCTGTAGTACAGGCATTTAACCACTGCACCACGAGGCTTTTTCAGAGGAATAAAATGGGAAAACTAGTGGTTCTCTTCCTTTCCTCACTTGCATATCCATTGGTGCCCATTTCCAGGAATTACACCACTGCCATTCACTAAAATAATGAAGCAACAGACATGGATTCACTTCTTATATTGAGAGGAGATGGAATGGGCCCATCCATTGAGGACTATACAGGGTTGCAGTTGCTTTTCAGGATGATCTCACATGTTTTGTCCAAAAGCCAGTTCCCAATGTTTGCCTCTGTTTCTCCTGCCTACATTTTTCCAGGTCTTTTCCCACTCCTGATTCATATCCTTGGGAGTTCATGTACCCCAGTTAGGGAGCCACTGCCTGCAAACATGCCCTGTACTCTCTTGGCTGATGCATATTGAAGGGCAAGGGTAGCAGTGCACTTTCGGGGGGGGGGTGTTACCTAATTCTGCTGATATTTTAATGGCAAACCCAGAAGCATCCCTGTAGTGCCAGTAACATGATCAGAAAAGTCCTGCCTTAGAGCAAGATTTAATTGTTCTAATAGAGGGAGTGTAATTTAATGGCTAAAAGAAAATGATACATTTGTCTCCTGGATCGCTTCCTTGGTGTTATGGCCAGCAGACCTTACACAAATACTTTTGCTTTTGCTTTTTATTATGGCAAGTTTTAAAGGCAAAATAAGCATATCTGGGTGCCTACTTCCTCGGCTTAATTAATGCTTGCTCAACACTTTCAAGATACTTTAATGAAAGGTGTTGCAAGATTGCCAAAGCAACAGGGTTATGCCATTCATCCTTATAATGTTCATGTGTGGGTTAACAGGAAGTAGAATATGCTGTACGCCAATGGTGGCAATTATAATGGCTGACTCAAATAAATGTTGACACCATTGAACTTCCATTTTCTTATGCACTGGTCTGAGAACTCGAGTTATTTTTTAGTAGGTCAAGGTCTTCAATGCATTCTTAAATCTGAGTAGCAAGGAAGTGACCAAGACGATGGTCAAGCTTAAAATAGCAAAGCAGTGTTCTTCTCTTACTTTGATTTTACTTACAGTATCTAATTCCATGCAAGGATTGGGAAACCAGAAAGTTGTCCTCTGGCATGCTTGTACCTTTCTGAGTGGGTGAAGAACAGGAATGTGGAGGGCTTGAGTTGCAAGTGCTGTGGAGGATGAAAAATGTATTTGAGACACTAACAGACCAATCCTGTGGAGGATTGTGGGCAGCGGTGGGTCCTTTTTTCTTACCATTGGTTGCCCTTCTCTTCCACCGATTTTAGTGGAGGGGAAATAATACCAGCTCCTTGGGTGGAAAGTGGAGGGCTTTAGATCCGACAAATTCCAGGCTTTCCTCCCGTCTGCCTTTGGCAAGTGCTTGCTAACCCACTGCTACTGTCAGAACAGCAGCAGAAAACAGGAAGTGGCCACAGAGCTTTCTATGGCCACCATGAGTTTTCCAGAGGTGGGTTTCCTTTCTCCTCCAGTGGGACTTCTTCTGGGTCAAACAGAAGACACCCCTGCCCAGCATCAAGAGGCCCCTCTGCCAATTTAAAATGGATTCCAAAGATTGCCTTTAGGATGAACCCACTTGTTGGAGGTCATGTTGAAGGGCAAATTTTTAAAGATGCTTATCTCTTTAAACAAGCAGAAACAGACAGACAAGGAACATACATTGTCACAGAAATATATGCTTGGTAACGGCCCAGGTCGCTCTATACCAGTAGTGACGAACCTTCAGCACTCCAGATGTTTTGGACCACAACTCCCATAATCCTTTGTCATTGGCCATCTAGGCTTGGAATTCTGGGAGTTGTAGTCCAAAACATCTGGAGTGCCGAGGGCTCGCCACCACTGCTGTATACAAATAAAAGGGGGGGGGAGCCTCCAAGTTGAAATTCCAGGGTTTTGGGGGGTGAGCACATTTGCATTTGCAAACAGTTTGTGGCAAGAGACCTCTGCCGATTCCTGGCACAGCCGTGGCGTCTCTCATGCAGGAAGAACCAAGGAGATGGTCCTGGACATCTTGCAGGCTTTGGTGTTTTTGGAGTCTAGGATAATATGTCTGAAGAGAGACAAGATTCTGAAGCAAGTAGAAGCCAACCTTATTATTTTTCAAGTACCATTACAGAAAATTGAAGGATGCAACTTTAAAGTGGTCAGTTGTTGCAAGCATTAATAACTGGAAATATTTTTATCTCAAATCTATGTTTTATCCCTATGGGAAAAACCTGCTTTGTTGTCGTGCTGCTCCCTTGCAGCAAGCGGAAGAATGGAGGTACGACCATACACCTGTTTCAGGTAAATGCTGAATCCTAGCTTGAACTGGGTTTATTTATATTATCTTGGACATGCCTGGATTGAAGCAGGCAGCCCTGAAACACCAACGTGGATCAGGACTGTCCCAGATTTCTCTGGAAAATGTTGGGATTCATATTGTGAAACGATATGCAGAAACAGAATCAGAAATGTAGAGGAAACAGAATCAGAAATGTAGAGTTAATATGGTGTGAGATGCCCCCCAAAAAGAGAGAAAGGGTCTGGGCCTCTCTAAGATTTCACACCTCTCCCAGTGAAGACAAAGAATCTCTCCTGTACTTTTCTAATCACTGAAAGTGTGGCAAGGATGCTGTGGCCAAGCAGCTCCTAATGGAGCTCCACCAGCAGTGGCACTGGCCATTAATTCATCCTGAGGAGCAGATCGGTGCTAACTAATGAGTTTCTGTTTTGATTCTGGGGTGCATGCAGTTTTGTCTCATTGTTCACAAGCCTTGCACTGCCCAAAACAAAAAAAAGAGAAACTCTTGAATTAGTGTTGGTTTGTCATTGCCAGTGACTTCACTCCCAGTTCTGTAAGAAGGTATTGGGCTCTGTTTTTCTTGCTTGGCCATGCAACTCAGTTCACTTCACAGCTCATGGTTATGTGGTGTACTGGTTTGTTTAGTTTCATTTGAATAAGCCCTGAGCATGTGTGTATGTATGTTGGATGCTTGCTTTCTTCTTTGGCGTTTGAGAGATTAGGTTTCTGTTTTAGTACAGTTGGCCTTGTCTCTGTGAAGATTCTCAGTCATCCAGGTGAGTTTATCTGGAAGTTTGAGTCATGGCAACTGGACTTCTTTTCTTGAGAGATCGATCTCTCAAGAGAAGAAGGCCAGGTGCTATGACTCAACTTCCAGTTGACTTTGTCTTCCTTCCATTCACTCTTTTATCTTCTTTCCCCTGTGGCTTTTGGAGCTTCATTCTCCCTTTCACCTGGAATGGGGGTCACGGGTGTTAGCTGAACTAAGCCTGATGCTGCTGCATAAACAGACCTCCCCCCGTTCAGTGTGCATCAATTTTTGAACTGCTAGGGCCATTTGGACAAGAGCAGTAGCTTTAAAAAGAAAAGAAAAGAAACAACAAAGGAACAAAAACTTTGGAGATGGGTTAACCCAAAGCCTGGGATGTCATTTGCAGACTGGCACAATAAAACCTACCCTTTTGGCATACTTTTGTTTCAGCATCCATGGCAATGTTTAACAATATGCCAAAGTTATGGTTGCTTGCAGGCCCCTCTTCAAGTGAATCGGAGTCCTTGATATTTGGAAATCAAAATATCAGTCTGGTTCTGAGCCTGGATTGAATCAGAGGGTGCCAGGTTGTGCTGGGTTAAATCTGTTCCCAATCCAAAGTGCTGAATTGGATCTGTCTTGGGGACTTATGTACAGCCCTAGAAGGAATAGACACAATGAAGAGGTAGAATTAGAAAGCAGGTGAACAAAGACATGCTGTAAATGTGTTTGTAGCACACAAAAAAGTGACTGTTTTTCTGACTTTCTCTTTCTTAGGAATGAAAGAAGATAATATTTATATGTGTTGAAATATTCTACTGTGACGGATGTGGAAAAATATGTGCAAATTATATTCAATTGACTCTTGCTCCAAAATGTCTCTGACAGAGGCCTCACTTGAGAAAAGCGGCTTCTACTTTTTTGGGCAAATCTGGGCGATAATAAATTCTTCCCCCGACAAGACCCTCTCCGCAGCTCCTGGTGATGCAATTTGTAGATGTGGCCAGGCTGTCCTTAAAAGCTTCTTAAACTATGTCTTGCTGGAGATACACTACACATCCATCCTTCTTCCTGCCTTACTCAAGCCTGCTTCAGAATCTTAAATATTGAAAGCCATCTTTTCCTCAGGCTTCTATTGCATGAGGAGGGTTGCCTGATTCATTTGAAAGTGTTGAAGGAGGTTCTCTGTGGGGGTGGGGCGGGGCGAGAAAGCCTATTTCTTCCCAAATTTTTAATGTAGAAATACTGACAGGGAGCAATCCTTTAAATAGTTTTGAAGACTCAAAGATAGTACTGTTACAATATGACAATAAAAGAAAAATCAATAGTTGGGTTTTACTTTTACTGTACAAGTGTTAGCCAAAATATAGAAACAGCAAAGGGTCATGGAAGAAAAAGAAAAGCCCTCAGGTTAGGCAAGCCATTATGTTCTGTAGTTTAAACTCAGTCTGAAGATGGGAGATGATAGGCTACATCACTGTTGGCAAACGCATGGCATGGGTGCCAAAGGTGGCACTCGGAGCCCTTTCTGTGGGCACCTGACATGGCCCCTTCACAGCCACCTGTATTCAGGTTAAATGGCTGTATTGGCACTTTGTGAAAAATTAGTGGGTTTTGAATCGCAGTTTGGGCACTCAGTCTCTAAAAGGTTCGCCATCACTGGGCTAGATGAATAGGGACTGGTAAGTGTCACATAATGGCAACAGTGCATGCTGGAATTTTTTTTTTAAAGCAATGGTTCATCTCTATTTCTGAAATCATAATGACCCTATTTCGGAGTTGTCTGTATGTTTGGTAGGGAGAGTGCACAGGTCAGTGTAGAGCAGAAGTGCAAAAAGTCATACATATGGAGAAATACAATGTTTATAGTAGCAAAGCAGGATATAGTTGAGTATGTTGTTTTTCACTTTTTAGGCATGACATTTTCACTTTTAACCAGGAAACACTTATTTCACAGAGAACATAGGCAATGATGCTACATGGTGTCAGATCATGGGTCCGTGGGCTTAGTATTAGCAAAGCGTACTGATGGGGCGAGGAGCGGAGTGACCAGAGGAGCCAGGGGAGGCGCAGCAAGGTGGGCGGTTATGCTGCATCAGGAGCAGGGGCCCGGAAGTCATCTTCAGCCAAGGCTGCCCTCTGCCAAAGTAAAGGAGGACTGGATGGATAGCTCAGTGAATCAGGCATCTGGCTGCGAAGCAAGGGGTCAGGAGTTTGATTCCCTACTGTGCATCCCACAAAAGCCAGTCTTGGTGGCCTTGGGCAACCTGAACATTCCCAGGTTGCCCCCGAAAGAAGGGAATGATCAGCCATTTCTGAGTACTCTCTATCTAGAAAACCCCGAAAAGAGCTGCCCTAAAATCAGAACTGACTTGGTTACACACGCACACACGCACACTGTAATCATTGGAGTAAAACACCAGGGGGAAATGACCTCAGTCACAGAACAGGTACATAAAGAACACTGCAGGGCTGCTTGGTGCAACGTCTGAAGCTTGGATGACTGTCTTTGTTCATGAGTAGCAGGCAAATATAAACCCACAGGGCTAGACTGCTTAGTACTGAGTTTTAACAGCTTTATGTAACTGTGACAGGATGGGAGTAGCTCTGAACTCAAAGATCCCAGAAGGAGATGAGGTGAAGGGCACTGAGACATTGTTATGAAATAATATGCTTGGCAAACTGGCATCCAGCAGGAAGCGCCTCTTGGGTGCAGATTGGTACAGTGGTAATCAGGAATAATACTACTCCTGGCTGAGGTCACTCCTGGGTGCTGGGAGGAATCACTTATTACTTAATCTTGAAGATGACATGATCCGGTTGTGATAAACTACACAGAAGGCTCACTTGTGCCTGTCAGGAAGGAACAGTTGTACTAAGGGATCATCAAACCAGGTCATCTGTGAGTAGGCATGTTCCTCCCCTCTGTGTCATGTTTATTAATCACTTGAAAAATATGTTGAGCAATGCTTACCAATACGTAGCTCTTCAGACCATTTTTTTTTTCTAAAGAGAAGAGATCAAAGTTCAGAGGGGGAAGCTGAACAAGAGAAGTACAGTTGCTTTGAAATGAGTCCTGGCTAACTTTATCTGACTCCCAGTGATAATATTCGTTACCACATACATTACTGTAAATTGACAATATGCGGTATTGTGAAAGAATAGCATATTTTGTCAAGTAAAGGAGACACAGGCTTATTCTTAAGTATGTGTCCAGTTCAACCACTTTATGAATGTCAAATATTTGATTATGGCTAATATGTTAGCTAATAAACGCAGACAGTAAAAGGCAGTATCAAACATATTCTGAATTTAGTGGATCCCGTACTTGCAGGAAAATGCTAGAAAGAAGACCTTGTATTCTAAGTTTTAGACTCTGAAGATACTGTATCAATTTTCCTTATTATTTCACTTCTCATGTAGCCATTTTACATGGCCTAGTAAGGAGTTCCTATTATTGTGTTTTCTGCTGCTTAATATTATCACATATTCATGCTGGTTTACTTCTCAGCTTTAATGACAGCAAGACAATAATTGAAAGCACAATTAGTTCTATACATTTTTCCATTGCAAACCTCTTGCAAGGAAAGTTTCATTATCTTTTTTTTTTAAAGAACGACTTCATTCTTCCGCCCTGCGAAGCCTGTGTGAGCAATGATGTAGGAAAGTTACCGTTTTTGTTATCTTTTTTCTGAACATTTCCTTGCTCCACTTCTCTCCCCCCCCAACGAGCGATCTCTCAAGGGATGGGTCGGTTGATAAAAAAAGGGAGTTATCTTCCCTCTTCTCTCCCCCCCCCCCCCCCCCACCGGCAGTGTGAATGAACTGTACGTGGATGATCCAGACAAAGACAGTGGTGGCAAAATAGAAGTCAATTTGAACATCAGCTTGCCGAATCTGCACTGTGAATGTGAGTATTTCTTTTGAGGACAGGCTTGGCAATGGCAGTTGAGTAACTGCTACGTTAATGTTTCAAATTCAGATTGCTATGAGTAATGCCCATTCTTTTTCTAGGAAAAAATGAAGATGTCTGTTTAGAGTGCATTCTTGCTGCTATTATGAATGGTCTCTTTCTGCTATTGCAAAACATTTATTTTAACAGTGGCATGTTAGGCATTGTACTGAGTGACGTGGTCCCTAATAAAATGAAAGCATTTGCGAAACAGTCTTCTTCTGGGATGGAAGGTGTGGGGGCGGGGGGCATTTCGCCTGATGCAGAAGTCTTTGGCAGTAAGCAGATTTCTAATTTTCCAATTTTTCTTTCTGGTTTTCTCAAGCCCTTTTAAAGTATAAGTGCCTGTCCTCTTTACGCTGCTATGTGTTACAGTGATCCCCCACCTATTGCGGGAGTTAGGGACCTGACCTGACCCGCGATAATTGAAGATCCACGATATGTGGATGCAGGTCAAGTCAGGCCTGGAGGGCCTAGCTGGGGGCTCTTGTACTTACCCCCAGCCTGGCTTAACCTGAACGGGCCTGTGAGAGCCTTCCTGGGCCTTCTGGAGGCCCCAAAAGAAGCTCCCTGCGAACCAGAAGTGACTTCCGGTAAACTGGAAATCATTTCTGAGGCCTTTGACAGGCCTAGAAAGGCTCTCGGGGGCCTCAGAAATGATTTTCAGAGATCCAGAAGTCACTTCTGGATTGCAGGGAGGCCCTTTTGGGGCCTCCAGAAGGCCCAGGAAGGCCCTCACAGGGGATATAGTGGGACCCCAGTATATGAACCACGAAGGGGCGAGAGACCACTGGATCCAGTTTGGGGCTGTTTAACTCTTTGCTATTGATGTTGATTAGTGTCTTAAGTGATTAAATTGTTTTCAGGTTGATAGAAGTTCTTTACAATGATCTGAGGGTTATTTTTATAACTGAAAATGTTGAAGTATAACTTGTACAAATAAAATCACCATTGCTAGCCAGGTGCTCTTCATTTCAAGCTTCAGGGTGCAGAAGAGGCTGTTTATTTCCTTTGCTATAAGGATTACTACACATATTCTAAAACTAGTTTTCTAAACATCATAGAAATCTGTAGAATACTTTGATGACTGAGTTGAGACTAAGAAGTCAACATGCCTTGATTTCACTTTTAGAAGATCAGAGAAACTGGCAGGTGACAAGTCTGAGTTAAAACTGCTGTTAAAACTGCTGTTTCAACTTGGTTGTTGCTGCTATTGTTATGTGCTGTCAAGTCACTTCACATTTATGGCAACCCCGTGAAATGGTGATCTCTGAAAGGTCCTGTCATTAGCAACCATGCTCAGTTATCTGTCATCAAAATTCAATTGCTTGTTTTTTATCTAAGAGAAAAAACACGCATGTCATCCTTGCACAGTTTGAATACAAAGGTTAATTGCATTAACAAGTGAGCCTTTGAGTTCTGCAGAAAAATTTTAGTGGTTCCTAAAGTTCCTACGGGAAGATGGGCTGGGTATAAATCTAATAATTAAATAAATAAATAAATAAATTAACCAAGTCATTGGAATTACCCAGTGTGGTATAGTGGACAGAGTGATGGACTCGGACTCAGGAGACATGGATTCATATTTCTGGTTGGCCATGGCAACTCAAAAGGAAGATAGAACAGGCAAAATTACCCCTTAAATGTCTAACTTAATTTGAAAGCCCTATTAGGGTTGCTATAAGTCAGTTCTGACTTTACAGCACATAACACACACACAATAAATGTATCACCCCTAGAGTTTTTAGACTATATTTTATCTTAAGGGGCCATCATGGCCAGTGGCAGTGCTGAGTTCTTCTGGGTTCACCTAGACCCAGCCCATGAGTGTGCAAAGTGGAAGAAAAAAAATCAGAATAACAGACACCCCACCAAGAGGGACAGATGCTAAGGAAAAGGAAAAGATCTTATCTTAAGGAGGTGGGGGGGGGACACTCAGCAAAGTTCTACTTGAGATTGCAATTGTGCATGGTGCCTCCTTGTTTTAGATAAATTTTATAACACATTGTCTTTCCCATTCCTCCTGATCTCTAAATTTGCAGTGATTGGACTAGATATTCAAGATGAAATGGGACGGCATGAAGTTGGGCATATTGACAACTCGATGAAAATTCCTCTGAACAATGGTGATGGATGCAGGTTTGAGGGCCACTTCAGCATCAATAAGGCAAGTTGGAGTCATGAACTGTCTCAAGGGGAAATATTTATGAGAAACTGTTTAAGGTCTGTACAATGTTAGAGCTTGGGATATAATCTCCTCCCCACCCCCCACCCCACTTTTGTGTACTACAGTTGAGCTTGGAGTTTAATCTGTTTTGTCTTGTTTTACTTGTTTGGGCAACAATTCCCAGAATCCTCCAGCCATCATAGTCAGCAGCGGCAATGCTGAATAAGGGGTTCTGAGAACGATAATTGAAAAAAGTAACTTTTCAGAGTTCTCCATGCTGTCAAGACTCTGATCTGCCTCTGGGTCCTGCTGTTTGAGAGGGAGGTGATGAACAATGATCAAGAAGAAAACAGTTTCCAGTTTCAGAATGAGAAGATAGATTTGGCGTTACAAGTAGATAACTTCTACAGAATCTACTTGGGGATAGATAGAAGTGTGGCTCCCAAGGCTTAAAGGTCCCCCAAGCTGGAAAAAATGGCACTGAATGGAGGGGGGGGGAAGCTTATTTCTGCTCCTGGAAGCCTTGAGAAATAGCAGTTTTGCTCTGAAACTTTATGGAAGCCTCTTCTCCACAAATTCACCAAACACAGTTGGAAAGAGAATTTTGGATGCCCGGTTTTGGTAAGCAGGAGTTTGTCTAAAATATTATTGGGGCTGCTGAGTAGGATGGACATGAGGATGGATAATAGGCTGGCATATCCTCTAGAATAGATCCTCACTCTGGTCTAAAGTTGTTTCTGTGTCAGTTCTTGCTCAACCAAGCTTATATCCCAGGATATTCCAGGAACAACTGATGCAGTCTGCTCATCTTCCTGGAAATGTATGTGCAATTAAGGGCCACACACCTGGACTCTGTAGGAAGAAATCAGAATATTTGTTTCACTGTCGATCAGATGCAATGATGCAGAAATATGTTGGCTTGTTATGGTAAGAGTTATTTCATATGTAAATGGCACTTCCAGTTTCAGGATATGTGCCCACAGATAAATCTAATTGAGAAGGAACACTTCACCCTGATCTTAAAATTACAAACTGGAGCCCATACTATCAACCAAATCCCCTCTTTTGCTGGCTTACAGTGGCAGGCTGCTACCTCCTGGGTACTAAACATCATTCTTCCAGTGACTTCTGTCTGTATGTTTTGCCAACATAGCAAGGGTAGGTAGAACAGGGAGGAATTGGGGAGGGGGATGTTAAAATGACAAGGGGCCAAATGGAAACAGAAAGAAAAAGCCCTGTACAGGAAGGGAGTGGAAGGCTGATCTGTAGAGCTAACTAATGGTAGATCTCTTGGGTCTTCTCCAGTAGAGAGGAGTTCTAATTATTGTTTATCCAAATTAATCCCTTCCCCATCCCAGTTATACTGGTGAATTACCAGTAATTTTTCTAAAAGTTCAAGAGTAAGTAGATTGCTGAATTCATTTTGTTGCTCAGTGTGAACTCCTGGGCTCACAGTTCTTTGATTCTAGGCAGAATTCTTCCTTCCTTCCTTCCTTCCTTCCTCCTTCCTTCCTTCCTTCCTTCCTTCCTTCCTTCCTTCCTTCCTTCCTTCGGACCAGAATTCAGTTTATGGGTCTTTGGGGAAGATCCTGTGAGCTCAAATTCTGCCCATTCTTGTCCTGTTCGCACTCACTTACCTCTCTCTGTGTCTGGGTGGGTGAGACATTTTCCCTGGTATTACTTTATATGCCTACAGGCTAGGTATGGGAGTCAGTCATAGGGACCTCATTTACTCTTTTAGATGAGGGCGTTGTCGCTTTTGACTAGAGAGCTGTCACGTGGCCAGGGCCCGTGAGTAGGCCACATCCAACCCTTTTTGTGGAAACCATCACGTGTCAACTCAAGACACTTCCTTTGCAGTTCAAGTGCCTTCGTGGGCTCATCGTTCAGAGGCCTGTGGGAATGAGAGGGACTGGAAACTTGAGCTTTGGTATAAGTTTACTTTTTTGATGAAGATGGTATCTGCAGATGTGCAAGAAACAACCACACACAGCCCTGCTTAGGATTGTGTGATTGCCTGAAACATCCTTCATTGCAAGACAACAGCAACCACTAAATATATCTTTTAGAATGGACATGACCCTTATGTTAATTCCTGCACTGGCAGCTCAATAGTTATGGTCAGTTAAATCTTCAAGAGCTTGCATACCTCGTGAAGGAAGAAGATTGTGGTTGTTGCTGGTGCTAGTGCTTTTTATTTCCCTCTTCTTCCTCTCCTCCTCCTCCTTGTCCTTCTCTTCATCCTAGGTATCCATTTTAGCACCTTGCCTCTTCTGCATGAGAAGGGGAAATGCTTCTCTTGCTATGCCATCTGGCCCAGGCAGTTTAATAAACAGTTGTAACAAGACAACTAACCTCTTCTAGAAAATATGTGCATACCTGCTGACTAATGGATCAAGGGCACTTTATAAATCAACCAATCTCGTCTCTTCAGTGCCTAAAATGCAGTAGCACTAAGTAGGAAAGAGGAAAAGAGCAAAGAAGCCAGTGCTGTGATGGGAAGAGGAAGTAATGCTGGGACTGACGTGAAAACACATGAAGGTGCTATTTTGCCTCCTTGAGGAGCCCAGCATGGCTGTGTGTTCCTTTCTTTTCTCCTCAAGCTTTGTGCCTCCGGCGCATGAGTCACCGCTGCAGTGCGAAGGGCTGCGGCCCAGCTGCGCACAAACCTGCCTTCAGCAAGCGCTTCATTGCCGTGAACGGTTGCCAACCTGACAGAGAGAAATGCCTCGGCATCGAAGAGGAGTGTCTTCACTTCTCGTGTCAAATGTCCCAACCAAAGCTTTTCTCTCAGCTGGCAGAGAAAACATAGGCCTCAGGGGAGGTCACGCCAGGCGGCTGGCATTGGGTAATCTGGGTGTGTGAAAGGCAGCCTCTGACTCCACAGAGGGTGTGATGAGGGGAGAGGGAGAGGGAGCGTGTGGTTTGCCGCTGGCATAGAAAAGATGTAACCCACACCTCGTTTTTACACCACAGGCTACAGAATTGCGCTGCTTCCTCTTCCTGCTACTTCTGAGCACATTCCTAAAAATAGCACGCGAGACCCACCCTTATTTGTTGTGACGTATAAGACTATACGTGGATGCCTTGCTGGGCTTTACCACACAATGTGTGCTTTCTGCCTCTCCCGCGGCTGCTTTTGGTATTAGGCAGCGTAGCTCTAGGTGACTAACTGCACAGTGAGGGTTGGCTGGGAAAAAGGGAAGGGCCCAATTTCCTCTTAGAGCATATAAAGGTTTGCTAAAAGCTCCTGGCAAGGGAAACTCTTAACCTCTTATTGGGTCCATTCACACCATTCGATAACTTATTTCCCCCCCCAATAGACTTTCTCTTCATGAGCTCCTATTCTGTCTCAAAGAGGCATTTCTTCCGTTTTCTACTAGTTATTTTTTCCCATTTGTTCTTATTTTGAATTGTCAAACCATTTTGACTTATTGTATTTGTACTTATTTGCTTATTTGTTCTTTTTATTATTATGATTTGATTACTTGGTTTGATTCATTTTTATTTACTAGTTTAAGTTGTTTAATCTGTTTTTGTATTTTGTATGTTTGTAAACTGCCCAGAGTAGCTTTTTTGTTAGATGGTTGCGGTATATAAATCAAATCAAATCAAATCAAATCAAATAAATAAATAAATAAAAGTTTATTGGGTTTTAAAGCAGGAATAGAAAGACCCCAGGAAAGGCATAGGCCTGGGGGGATCCATTTGCTTGAAACAGCAGCAAGGTGCCTTTGGGTAGCAGGAGAGCTAAGAGGAAAAATACTTCTTAAGGCCAGAACTCTCCGCCTGTGGTTTCTGGGAATAGTAGTGGGGGGAGGGAGGCCACTTCTCTGTTTGAGAATGAAAGGGACTCCATTCAAATCTTTCATCTTGCGAGGGCCTCCTTGGAGAAAGACGGCTGGGCCAAGTGACAGGCTGGGGGCCTTCCTTGCTGAGAGGTCAGCTAGTAGGGGCTCAAGCCTGCTGATGGATGCGCCAGATGGCCACAGGCAATCCTTGGCCTCCCCCCCCCAACCCCTTCCTCTTTGCTTTGAGAACTTTAGGTACACAAAGAAGAGCACTGGGGTTGACTGAAGCCTGGAGAAGAAATTCTGGGGCTGGCTGGACACAAGGCATACTTAAACATAGGAAGCTTTGGATTTCACCTGATATGGTTAAGGAGGAAAACTCTCTGTGCGGAATCACTGGATCTTACCATCCCCAGAATTAGTTGTTGCTTTTGCTGTTGTTAACAATGTATTGTTTTTAAAGCAAAGCAAAGCAAAGTGTTCTGCTTATATACCGCCCCATACCCCTACAAGTAGTCTCTGGGCGGTTTACAATTTTAATTACAGTGTGCAGGCTACACATTGCCCCCCAGCAAGCTGGGTACTCATTTTACCTATCTCGGAAGGATGGAAGGCTGAGTGAACCTTGAGCCTGCTACCAGGGATTGAACCCAGGTCGTGAGCACAGTTTTACCTGCAGTACAGGCATTTAACCACTGTGCCACGAGGCTCTTCCACTTCTTCAAAAAAAAAAAAAAAAAAGTAGCAAGCACAGCATAGTAATTACCACACACATTGTAATCAACGCATGTACGGCCGATAAACTGAATCCAATGCAGTATATAAAATAATATTTATTTCGTAGGTAAACTGATGGGTATTCCCTATGACAGTGATGGCGAACCTTTTAGGGACCGAGTGCCCAAACTGTGATTCAAAACCCACTAATTTTTCACACAAAGTTCCAATAATGCCGATACAGCAATTTAACCTGAATACAGTGGTACCCCAGGTTGCAAATGCTTCGGGTGCTACCCTTCGGGAAAGTGAGGTTCGAAGAGCAGGCCTTTGAATTTCCCACAGCCACAGCACCTTGCTTTGGCTGCGAAAAATTCAAAAAACTTCTCTTCGATCCTAAGCTTTTCCAAAGAGTAGCACCTCATCGGCTTCTCTGCCCTTGGCAGAGAGGCTGATGGGATGCTACACTGTCAGGAAAGCCAGGGAGGAGTGCCGGCGGCTTGTGAGCTTCTTTGTAGCCCCAGTTTACTCTCCAGTTACCCTGCTCTGGGCATCCCAAAAGCGGTGTGGCTGGAGAGTAAACTGGGGCTACGAATGAGCCCACAAACCAGGCCCTCCCATTTGCCAGGTTCTGCACGGAGCACAGTGGTGTGATCCAAGTGGAGGAGGAAGTGCCGTGGCTGTTAGAGAGCGATGTTGCATGCCCACAGAAAAGGCTCCACATGCCACCTTTGGCACTGGTGCCACACATTCTCAAATACTGCACCATGACGATCACCTTCAGTGTAGTTTCTCCATCTTTTACACAACACTGCCGTCCCATGGTGCATGAAAAGCCAAACACTAGGAAACAGTATCCTTGCTTCATGTGATAGTGGTTGAACTGATTCCATTAAAACACTTGGTAATAAAATTCCACTTGTAACAGAGGCCTCAAATACTTGCTGACTGCAGAGTAATTTTGTTACAAATAACATCAGAACTTAACTCCTCAATGCTGCCATGGTGAAAGAAAGCCCTTAGATGAAATTAGCATATTGGAGAACTGCATACCAACTATTTACGAATGTGCTTGGCAAGATGCTATAAATGTTGGGGCCTGATTGGCATTACAAAATGTGACAAACATTTAAAACGGGCTTTGATTCTTCGCCATTTGTCAGGTCATCCAACAGGCGATTACTGTCCTCTCTAACCTTGTGATTTGGCCTTTGCACTCAGTATTGGTTAGTGCAGTGGTTCTCAACCTTCCTAATGCCGCAACCCTTTAATACAGTTCCTTATGCTGTGGTGCCCCTTGCCCTGCTTGGAAGAGGCCACAAGCCCCCTTTGGTAGGCCACTGCCACAGGTGTCATAGACTAGGACTTCCCTCTACGGGCACCCTCAACCAACTGCAGCCTCCGGTGCCATTGACTGACATCCCCTCCAACCTATCAAGCTGTAACTCCCTCTTCCCCCCTTCCTCCCCCTCCTCCTCCAGACCTAAGCTGTTTGTGCCTTTTTCTTCACTGGCTCATGGCGACCCCTGTGAAATGGTTGTTTGACCCCCAAAGGAGTCCCGACCCCCAGATTGGGAACCACTGGGCTATTATCTCTTGCAGCAGTGAAAGACCAGGCTGTGCAGAACTCCAGCTACTTCTGTCTCAATGCCAAGTGGGTTAGTGGGGTTTAAGCCATGGCTATGTGTACTGTACAGTGTTGGCTGGAGGTTGGACAGGTTGCTCTTTTTTGACCCTAGTTTCCATAATCCCAAGTGGCATGGCCAGTTTCTGTGCAGTATCCTGTGAGTTGTAAACCCAAAAAGTAACAGGCCAAAAGTGTTTTCTTGCAGCTTTTGCAGGTGGAGGTGGTAATATTATACTGCATGAAAGTCAAGAAGAATAAGAATATACCAAAGCACATGATGTTTTGTAGGTCTTTTCAATCTGTTGACTGGCATTGGTCCACTTCTGTTTTAAGAATATACCACTACATTATACTGCACCTTGGGTCCTTTAGGGGAGAAAGGTGAGATAGAAATATTTTAAATAAATAAAAAAATAGTGGTATGAACAATATACATAAATAAGGCCAGCTAACTGTATGCTAAATAGAGGTCTTTGAGCATTCAAGATTTCTTAAGCAATGGTGCACAATGTATTGTCCTTCTGATGTTGTTGGAGTCCATAAGTGTCACCTGCATAATCAAATTGTAAACCGCCCAGAGAGTGCTTATATCGCTGTGGGGCGGTATACAAGCAGAACACTTTATAAGTCCTAGTCAACCTACCTAAGCAGGAAGAATAATGGAAGTCGCAGTCCAACAATTTGTAGAGGGCCTCACATAGCCTACTCCAGGTATGTCCAAACTTCGGCCCTCCTGATGTTTTGGACCGCAATTCCCATACCCTGTGACAAAGACTGTGGGAGTTGTGGTCCAAAACATCTGGAGGGCTGAAGTTTGGACATGCCTGGCCTACTCCAAAGGAACTCCCTATCTAACAATTTAAGTATGAAATATGGACCCACAGACATGGTGATGGGTGTGTGTGCAACCACTGAGTAATGCAAATGAATGATGGAATTGATGAGGTAGAATCAGAGGTCCTGACGAGTTTAAGGAGACTCGTGCTTAGAAAGAAATGTGTGTCATTGTCACAAAGATGACTTGAGTGAGGAAGGAAGAACCTTGATTGTTGCAGACAAAGAGGATTCTTTTGTTTGTTTATTTATTTATTTTGAATATTTTTACCCTAACTTTCTCCTTGGAAAAGGACCCAAGATGGCTTACAATAATGAGGGACAATATATAGCCCAGAACGTTTAAGACATATTCAAGTTAAGAACAGGGAATTAGAGGCATCTTACAATATTAAAAGGTAACATTAAAGCTACAAAATATGGGAACAAAAATATGTGTACAAAAAGTCTACACATCAAAAGCAGGAAATGTGTAGTGTTTAGATAAGTGTGAGGGTTGCTGAGATCCAGTTTGACAACTTTTGGAGGGTCACAACCTGTTCCTACATCCCTCTCTTACTCAAGGCACCACAATGTTTAAAGCCCGTAGGTATTGGTTGGTGTGAGATGTAGAATATCAGATGAAGACAGTCATTGGTCTTTGCTTTTCCTATCAGACAACTCAGTCATTGTGGACCATTTTAAGTCTAACAAGTGTTGAACTCTTGCCTGCTTTTAGGTTCCAGGTAATTTCCATGTTTCAACGCACAGTGCCACAGCACAGCCACAGAATCCAGACATGACTCACATCATCCACAAACTCTCCTTTGGTGACAAGTTACAGGTGAGTCTAAGGACATACCACCCAAGATGATGGCAGAGAATCCATGCTTGCTGAATATTATGCTTCAGGGCATCTTCTATGTGTTAAGAAATGTTGCAGAGGGTTATGCTTTTTAGACTGATACTTTATTTTATTATCTATTTTGAGAGATGAAAGTAGTTTGGAAAAGGCCTTTTTCATATTTCACACTGTACATAGGATTGGTGCTTATGAACCCATGCATATTGCAAGATTGGAATCTGTTTAGGTTGATTTCTCAGTCTAGGGCTATGAACTTGTGTTCTAAAAATGTTAGAGGGCCAAATGTGCCCTATCCCACATGCTGCTATAGGTAGTAGACAGAGATGCACTTCAAGTGCAGACCGACAGCCTCTTCGTTCAGCTTTTTTGTAGGGTAGGCGCTTCGGTCATTTCTTGCATTTTTTGCCATGGAGAAGCCCTGGTGGCAGGAAGGGGCAGCGAAATCTGTACTGCTCTGTAAACTGGCATAGTATCATGTGATTTTACTCCAGATTTTATTCTATCCCAGTTTTGTCGGCTCTGAAATGTTCTTGTCTAAACTTATGTGAAAGTGCAGGGTAGAAGATATTGCTTGCTTGTTTGCACTTGCTAAGCAATAGATTGAGTGACCAACCACCCAGAGTGGCCATTGGTCAGATGGTGCAGTAAATAGATAGATAGATCGATAGATCGATAGATTGATCGATAGATAGATAGATAGATAGATAGATAGATAGATAGATAGATAGAT
>JAHTLZ010000010.1:46713670-46749467 GCA_023846285.1 Phrynocephalus versicolor
GATAGATAGATAGATAGATAGATAGATAGATAGATAGATAGATAGATGTATCTTTGGGCCACAAAGTGAGAATAACTGTGAAGATGCAATTGAGAGTTTTGTCAATTAAACATGTGGACTTGCACAGATGACTCCCCAGTATATGCAGAAGAGTTGCATTTCAGTTAAAGAAGAAGCATAGTACCAAGTTCACTGCCTTTGCACCTACTCTTTCAAAGGCCTAAATTTTTCAATAATGAGGTTTTGGATACCAAAGGATTTGGCAGTTGTAAGTTTTATTCATACCTTGGGCTATGAGACAGATACCAGTGGGTGCTAAAATAAACCAAGCCTGAGCTCTCTCTAGAAGCAAGAATGACTAAATGAAGGCCATTGTACTTTGGCCACATCATGAAAAGACAGGACTCATGAAAAAAGTCGTGGGAAAAATGAAAGGCAGCAGGAAGAGAGAGAGGCAGGGCAAATATGGGATAGGTTGACTCAATAAAGGAAACCACAGCCTTGTCTTTGGGAGTGTGGAGAACCTGAGCAGAACTGTTAATAATAAGGCCTTTTGGAGGTCATTAATTCATAAGTGTGCTGTAAATTGACTACCTTGTGATGTGCCTTCAAGTTACATTGAGAGTGACTTGAAGGCACATCACAACAACAAGTTTTATTGTGTCACATTTCTGTCCTCGCTTCCTTTGGGCTGGCTGGGAGTGACATGTAGTCAAACATGTGGTGGAAGAAAACGATGGTTCTCTATCTCTGCTCCTTTTGGGGCAACTGAAGGCCAGGAAGGTAACTTCATTCATCCTCTCCTCACTTGACGCAATGTGGTCTGAAGAATGGCATGTACTTGCCCTGTGGCTCGTGGCTTTTTCCTGAGCTCTCTGATGTTACATAATAGCTTCCAGTTTCTCCACACAGGGACGCGGCTCCCTGCACTCCACCCCTTTCAACCTACTTTCAAAGACTCCATCGGATGACAAGGTTACTTTTTCCCTCCCTCCCTACTCACCGGACATGCTAGCAGTTATTCCTAAACCACTATATCTGCATGAGTATTTCATTATACATTATCTGCTCCTTCTTTCACACATGCGTCCTTTCAGAAGTCTTTTTAATGCCTGTAGCTCTGTCCTTGGATTTTTCTCTCAGTGACTCCAAATGAAAGGGAGGGAGAGGGAGGGAAGGTAAAGGCTCTTGAATGGATTCTGATAGAATAAAGATATAAGATACTAGCTTAGTGATGGCGAACCTTTTAGGGACGGAGTGCCTGGATTGCGTTTCAAAACCCACTAATTTTTCACAAAGTGCCAATACAGCAATTTAACCCGAATAGAGGTGGCTGTGAAGGGGCGATGTTGGGTGCCCACAGAAAGGGCTCCAAGTGCCACCTTTGGCACCCATGCCATAGTTTCGCCAACACTGTACTAGCTCAATGAAACCTCCAGCCAGTGATCCCAGTGCTGCTGAACCCTATTGGCAGCAACTCCTCAGACAGAGATCTTGCCCCCTTCTGACACCTAAAGTCATTTTAACTGGGCTAACTGGGAATTTTTTATATCCAAATTACTACTATGGACCTCTCCCCACTTTCTCAAAGTGAGTTTTTATAAGCACACTCATCCATCCTGGCTTTGCACTGGCAGCCTCTGCAACCTACACTGTTTGCAAGTCTTATTACTGACACTCAGCCAAAAAAAAAAAAAAATTACAACAGCCCCAACAACAATGCAATGATCCACTGAATATTTTCAGGATACAGATGCTGGAGCAAGGTAAACCATATCAATTAATCTTTTTAGTCTAACAGGGTGCGAATTTTTAAAATACGGTAACTGCTTACTAAAAACCTGGCTAAGAGCAAAGCAGGAAAGCATTTCTTATCTTAGAACTAGGTAATTGCCATCATATCCCAGTGAATCTCATATTCAAAGTCACATCAGTTCATTTATTTGCATCTTTCATGCCAATCCCCCAGGTAGGTTGCATTACAGTAGCAGTCTACAATACAGCCAGTAAAAATCCACTCGCTAAAATACTCGAATGTTATTGTAGAACTGGTGAAATGATCTTGAAGCTTTTAAGAGAAGTCTTGCCACCGTTTTTCTTCATGCCTAAGGAACAAATGCTTCCTACCCATGATGCCATTATGTAATGCTCATACACACCCTTGAAACAGATATTGACCTGAATTCATCTCTTCCAAATTGGTTTCAGACAACACCTGCTGCTTGTACACATTCTGAATGTGAACGAAACTGGAATTTCATGTTACCAAGCCACCCGCAAATGCCTGCTCATCTCAGTTCCAGCTGCCTCATTCCTTTACTCTCTTTTGGGGTATCATCTCAGGAAAAAGAGAGGTTGCTGCCACTTGTCTGGTAGCAGCGGTGAATCTTTTCCTTACTGAATGCAAGAAGACCAGTAGCTTTCTAAGGTCCTAGACTGGGGTCTTTCACCTTATCTACTGGTTAATCTGGGGAGAGGCTCTGGGCTCACTCGGGAACCACGTTCGCATGGAAGGCATGCAGTCTGTCTCTGAGCTATGGTTTGCGTCCCATTTTTGTTTTGGAGGGGGTGCAGTTAGAGTTATTTAGAGTCATAGTCGTGAATGAGTTTTCCACGAATACAGAAGGTGCTGGCATGTGTGCTATCAGTTTTGGATGAAAGTTGGTGAGATGCTGTTTTTCCTGAAGGGAGTTAAATTAATAATCTGAATTCTTCACATCAGTGTTCCAGAAATATCCTTAAAGAGCCCTCTTTAGTTTCTACACTGTATCCTTGAGAATCAGGGTCTCCCAGATCTGGATCCAGTTCTAGCCTTGAAGGAACATTGCTGGTGCAATATTTCAGCTACAACAACCGTGGGTAGATTCTAGTCTCCTAATGGACATTGGTGTACCTTAACCCATAGAGCTGAGCTGAGCTGTGTCTGAAAATGCCTATTCTGATGGCCTGTGCGAATGAGGCGGTGCCAAGAACAGAATGGCAGTCACGACTCTGCATAGTTCTATCACTGATGCTGTGCCACTTAGTACAGAGTCAAGCCTTTTGAATTGCTACTCATTTGAAAGGTAGCATAGAAAATCTAGCTGTGTGGCCTTTTTCAGTTAGTTACCCTTGTGCCGCTTCTCCATTTGATGTCATTACAGATGTCCTTTGTGAGCTACAAGTCAAATTATGGGTTATATGATTATAGATGGATACTCTAGCTTCGAGTTTATTTGACTCACACTGCGGGCTAGTAAGATTCTTTAATTGACTGCTGAGGGCTGATCTTCACGTTGATTTTTAGTTATATCTTTTTAAAATATACTATCAAGTCTAAGTGTTAGGAATAGGATGATAGAAGTGTATGTTAATTGCTGTGCTAGCACTGAAAGGCTGCAGCTTAAGGAAGTGAATTACCAGGGTCAGTGTAAATATAGGGAAAAGAAACCTGCTCCCCTGTGCAGATGACAGACAAGATCAAAATGAAATTGCAAAACTGTTGTGGAGCAGGACGGAATGCCTCTCCTGTATCCTGTCTCCATTTGCAATGTTGACGGGTAGAGGGTTCACACTAGTTTTAACCTGGAAGCATACAAGTGTTCATTTTGTGCAAAACACTGTTCTGTGCTTTCTCCCCCCTTCTCCAGGTCTGGAACATCCATGGAGCATTCAATGCCCTGGAGGGAGCAGACAGGCTCAGCTCCAACCGTAGGTATCCGCTGTGATTTCAGGGCCCCGTAATAAGGAACGCTCGCCTGGGGACACTGGTAGAAGCCCATCACTCTTTATCTATGTCACTTAGCAGTAAGCAGTGGTATTATTAATAACCAAAGGAACCTGGCATGTGTGAACTAGATGTCCCCAGTAGTAGGGTAGTGTCCCCTTTCCTTGGCTATGAAAGAGGTAGATATCTCACAATACATAGGATGAGTTTTAGGTTACTTGTTTGTACTCAAAGCTATAGAAACCAGTGATGTCCTGTGCCATTAAGGAGGTCCCTTGCCAAGGGAATCTGACTTGAGAACTTGGGGACTCAAAGGGCTGCTTCCTCCCAATCTTCTGAGGTTTTGCGGAACCTCGTGAGACAAGTAAAAAGGACCACTTTTGTTCCGGCACAATACTGTTCCTGCTTTGGTGTGTAACCACTTAATACTATTGCACCTGCAGTGCTGATCAAATCTGACTAACACCTTCACATTTACTGAGGTTTTCATTGATTTATCCTCCCATTGTTTTACTGGTTTGTTGCCTACTCTACGGCAACTGTGTGGCTGCTGCCTTATTGTACTCGTGTTAACCAGTTTTACGCATTGCGTCACCTCTTCCTTAGCATGGCAAGTTTGGCTGTGCTTCACCTTTGACTTCTGTGGAGAAAAAAATTAAGTAGGTATTTCATGGAAAAGCAAGTTGTAAATATTTGAAACCTCCAGGTGAACACGGAAGGGAGCCAGGCCTGAAAGGTTGACCTGTGAGATCTTTTAAGACTTCTGTGTCATAGCCAGGAAATGAGCATGATCCTGGCCAGCATTTTAATTCTTGGTATTTCCTTCCTCTGTATTTATTTCTTGTCTGTCATGTGTTAGAGTAAATTGGGAATGTAGCACCTTTCAATGCTGGGCCTGTGCCATTTCTACCTTTCCCCACCATCATAAGTTTCCTCTCCCAAAGTAGGCCCTCTCAAAGGACCTTCTTGATCCAGGACATTCTAGGACTCCAGTTTGCAGTCAGAAGTTGTTGTTACTGAAGATTGCCTCTTGCACTGCACACTTGATCATCCATCTGTGAAAGTGGCTATTCCCAGTGACAGATGCTGTATATCTGTATGAAATAAGTACAGTACTTCCCCATTTGAATACTCGGAGGGGAACGCCACATCTGGTGGAAAGTGGTTGTGCGCTGCCAGTTGTTTAACTTTGTACTTTCAGCTTCATAGATGAGTCTTGAGGAGTGTGACTTCTGCCAACAAATCCGATGCTGTAGTTAGCAGGTCCCTGGAAGAAGAAAACACATTAGGATTTCAGCTGTGCTGTATTTTCCCAGCCTCATGTCTGGGAAATCCGAATAAAGGTGGTGTTTAACTCCTGATGGCTACACCACACACAAGGCCAGCTAATTTGCAAGCTACATCTGCTCAAGCAGACGTAGGCAAAATAGTGCTTCTTCACAGGTTTTACATCTTCTTCTGAAGCCAAATTGTGTGTCTCTTTTCCTTTCTTTGTACTTCTTGTACAAATGCATTCTTCCATGTCCTCTAAGAAGCCATAGTCACTACAAGCTTGGCATTTTCTCTTTTGGAGGTAATGGAATGGTTTTCAGTTTGCAGAGCACGAGCAAACAGACAGGAGCTTTCTGAAATCAATAATTTGTAGGATCTCCATACTTGAGTCATGACTTGATGGCACATAACAACAACAGAAATTGATTTCAGCCCAATTTCAGGAATTGTCCCTATTCTGTAGATTCAGTTTAAAAGAGTCATGAAACTAAGTCATCCTTTCTTGTCTTCTCTCTTTCTTAGCTACTGTATATTACTGTTCAGATTTCTGTATTTGAGCAGTGTTGTTTTTGTGGATATGCCTGCTTCCTTCCTCTTCCTTTATTATTACCTTTTTATTTTTATGCATCAAGGCTTAAAAACAGGGTACTTCAAGGGCCAGATGCAGGGGAGTGGTATCAGGAGACAGATATCTGGTCTCGTGCGCTCCCAGATGCATTTGGTGGGGCCACTGTGCGATACAGGAAGCTGGACTAGATGGGCTTTTGGCCTGATCCAGCATGGCTCTTCTTATGTTCTTATGAGAAATTTGTGGTCTTCTGCAGGATTTCCACTTCTGTACGTCATGCTGCCATTTCTCTTTGCCTTCCCTCGTTTTGTTTTGAAGGCTGTCGCACAGTTCTCTATATTTAATATCATCATTCATTTCCCTTTTGGTCTTTCTTCTTGTCCTTCCTTTCTCTTTTTTCCATGTTTGTGTCCAGTTCTACTTTTATAAAGCACACCTAGAGTTATATCTGTTTTTCTGGGGTCTATGAACCTTTTTTCTCATCTGTAATAACCCGATACATGCTTATGTACTGAGGAAGATGCAGAGAAACAGAAGTAAATTGTTCCATATCAAGACTGAGGGTACTACAGGTTGGAGTGAAATGTTTTAGAACAGTATTTCCAAGCATGATTCTTTGCTACAGCTTTGTTTTGTTTTATTGTTTCTGAACATGCACACATTTTGCTTTCTTTCCTGTTTTCTTAGCCCTTGCGTCTCATGATTATATACTGAAGATTGTTCCCACAGTGTATGAAGACATGAGTGGCAAACAACGGTACTCATACCAATATACTGTAGCCAATAAGGTAAGGATGCTGTGCCTTTTGTGCTAAATTGTCCTGCTTGAGTCAGGAGACTGGCTGCTCTTTTTGTGGGTGGTGGTGTTGTGCTTCAAGTCTGTGCAATAGCAGCCCCTGCTGGAGATGAGAGGAAATGAAAATGAAAGAAGGCATTTTCAGAAGTGGCTGCCTAGATGCCCTAAGCACATCTGATCTCACCTGATTTCGGAAGCTAAGCAGGGTCAGCCCTGGTTAGTACTTGGATGGGAGACCACCACGGAATACCACGTGCTGTAGGCACCTGGAGTAGGAACTGGCAAGCCACTCCAGTATCCCTGCCAAGAAAAACTCCATGAACATGGAGTCACGAAGGGTCAGTCACGACTGTAACGATGCAACACACACACAAGGAAGCAAACAGAGTGGATCTTCTGCTCCGAATGTGATGTGCAGGCTGGAATGTTGCTGTGATCCACCAGCTTGCGCATTACCCAAGTGTTCCGATGCAGCTGTTGGCAAAAACTCCATCCAAATATGTAAAAAATATGTTTAAGCTTGCCTATTTTGAGAAAAAAGTGATTGGATTTATATATTTAAATATATGCTGAAAAGCACCTTTTTGTGTAGATTTAGGAATGCCGGTTAAAGCAGAAACAGGGAGGCTTGCCTTCGTACCCTTCTCTCTCCTTCATGTGTATAGAGATCCAGTACGTCTCTTACTTTGCAGTTGTGTATCGCAGAAGTGTGTCTGTGATACACAATTGGATTAATGGATGGGAGAGTATTTTTGTGTGTTCTGCTCCTCTGACTTACTCCTTGGGACTCTTTCTCAAAATGGAAGTGGAGTGTAATGATGAGTGCCTGTTGCAGAACAGTTTAATCTTTTGAGAGGAAGGAAACAGTACCATTTGTAGTGGTCATTATTTTGTCCTGTGACTCTACTCTGAGCAGTTTGTAGTAGATCATGCATGTCCAAACTTCGGCCCTCCTGATGTTTTGTACCACAATCCCCTGAATTCTAAGCTTAGATTGCCAATGACAAAGGACTGTTAGAGTTGTGGTCCAAATCATCTGGAGGGCCGAAGTTTGGACATGCCTGTAGTAAATCTTCCATATGCAACTTTTGAACACCCATTGAGCCCTCAAGAAGGATGATGATGATGATGATGATGATGATGATGATGATGATGATCATCATCATCATCATCATCATCATCATCATCATCATCATCATCATCCTTCTTTGGTCTATGCCTATGCAATAGAAGAAAAATATGGGAAAGAAGAACTTTTGATAATAAAAGTGATGAATACTGATAATGATAAAAGAGGACACTTTTGATACTGCACACTTTAGAAATGTCAATGAAGTGTTTAGCTAAGCTAAACTCTTTTTGTAATAAGGGGAAAAAATCCAGTTTCAAATGTTATTCCTTTTTCAGGACTAGAAAATGAGTTCTTTAAGAACCTTTTTCTTTTTTAAAAAACCCCAAATATCTATATAATATGGTCTGTAATTGGCTTCAATCCTCCTATCTGAAGAAAAAAGAAAAATCAGCCACTTGGGATTTTACTGGGGTTGGCCATTCACTGGAACATTCTGGGCCTGATTGCCTGTTTAAGTCTAGCAAACACAGTGCTGCATTTAAAACAAAAAACCCTCTTCAAGTTAGCATTGGTTTATGATCTACACCAAAATGTTGGGCTGTGGAATTGTTCCAATTGGGTGCTGAACAATTCTGCCATTTCTCACCACTTGAACTTGAGAGCTATTTTTGGGATTCTTGATACAGTTCTGCATAATTTCTTAGATACACCTATTCTTTTAGAAAAGCCCTGAAGACTTTTAGTGGGTTGGTCTTCTTTTAGCTAGAAAGGAATGGTGCGTGCTGCAGCCTCAAATCATTGAACTGGGTCGAGTCTTAGGGTGCGACAACATTGACAGATAGTGTGCAAAACACTACAGTACTGGAACTATCTTGTTTGCCTTTCATTGGCAACATAATGTACAAATCCCTGTTCTCTTCCTTCCTTCCTTCCTTCCTTCCTTTTCTAATAATCCAGGGCAACTGGGCCACCAAAGGGGTGGGGGAATAGTGAGGAACTGGGAGAAAGAGAGGAGGGTGATTTTAAGGCAGCTTTGCTCTAACTGTGCCTCCTGCAAATCTGGGCCAGGAGGGGAGGGCTAGAATAGGGTCACCTTCAAATGCTGGGGACAAGGGTGTCTGAAAACCTTGGGTCCTTCTGCTGATTCCATCCCCCCCGCCGCCGCCCCTAATTGGTCACTTGGCTGTCCTAGCACTAGGATTGCAAGTCTTTAAAAGGGAAAGGGAGAAAGAACTGGAATGGGAAGGGAAGAGGGAAATGGGTGACTCGGACACCAGGTGCGGGGGAAGGAGCCCAGGAGAGAAGGCATTCAGGTGGACAGTCTTTGAGTGTGTTTCGTTGACCGTTCATGCCTTTCATTCCTTGCCTGACTTTCTTCTTCAGGAATATGTTGCATATAGTCACACAGGGCGCATCATTCCAGCTATCTGGTTTCGCTATGACCTGAGTCCCATCACAGTAAAATACACAGAAAGACGGCAGCCCTTGTACAGATTTATCACAACGGTAAGTGGCCATCATCCCTTCCATCATCCTCCCTCCTCTACTTTTAAGATTCTCTCCTCTTTCTGTATGTGTTAAGTGGAGTTCCTGCATTAGAGAGCTAGGTCAGAAATTAACCTGAGTGGCAACTGATGATAAATTGACTTGGGAACTGAAAGCAGCATGGGATTTAACAAAAAGCAATGGCTTTTCAAGAGTAGGGAATTTATTTTTGGAACATGTGTTTCAGAAAGGGAAGGGGGTATACAGGAGAAAAATCAATATGCTTCTGGAGACCCACATGATGGTAGATCAAGCAACTGGAGCCCAGTCGTGTCCCACATGGGTGGTGGTGGTGGAGACTTCCTCATCCAAGTGATGAGTTCTAGTCTCTTGTCCTACCTGAGGTCCTAGTAAAGAAGTATCCTTTCCAGTAGTCTGAGCTCTCTGCTGTTGAAAGCTACAGAGGGACAGAGGTTGCGGCTACATGAGGTGCCATAAGGTTTTAACTTTTTGATTATTGTTATTGTTATTTTTGTCATGTTTTCTGTACTTATTGTAATCTGTGTGGCTATTGCAGCCTTGTAAGCCGCTTAGAGTTCGCAATGAAGATAAGCGGGGTATAAATGCAACAAATAAATGAATAAATAAATAAATGCTAGGAAGGATGAGCCCCCAAAGCTTTCCAGCCCAGCTTCATGACTCTCTTTGTCTGTTGTCATTTTGGCTGTCCCAGCCTTGGCTCACACTTCCGGCTTCTTCTTCCACAACATGGTTTCCTTGAAGACTAGCTCCGGGGTTGTCCTGGGTAAAATAAGAACGGAATAGGGCTGGTGAATATTGGTGCCATAAGAACATAAGAACATAAGAACATAAGAACATAAGAAGAGCCATGCTGGATCAGGCCAAAGGCCCATCTAGTCCAGCTTCCTGTATCTCACAGCGGCCCCACCAGATGCATCTGGGAGCTCATGAGACTAGATATCTGTCTCCTGATACCACTCTCCTGCATCTGGCCCTTGAAGTACCCTGGTTTAAAGCCTGGAGACTACACATCTCCATCATGGTCTGTAACCTGTGATGGACTTTTCCTCCAGGAATCTGTCCAGTCCCCTTTTGAAGGCATCCAGGTCAGATGCCATCACCACATTGTGTGGCAGGGAATTCCATTACATTGGGGCTGGGAAGAAGAAGGGAAGGGGGAGAAAGGCAATTGACTCCAGTCCCTCGTACTAGATACCTTGAACATGTGTAGTTAAACGTTGGGCAGCACCAGAAAGTTAACTTCCACCTTGCAGCCTATATTTCAGTAGAAAGGAAAGATACAGGGATGCATGTTTCTGTCCTCTCCTTCCGAATCATATATAACTTTATTATATTTTCACCTGATGACATGGTTTTTAGGATGGCAGCCAGCCTTAGATTTAATCCGTTGAGCAATATATAGCAGAGCAGGATAAAGTTTTGGACTGGGAGAGGGAGGGGATGCAATTCAGACTTGTTTTGGATCTTGGGCACCCATCTTTCTGGAACAGGGAAGGAGAATGCAGTGCAGTGTTTTATTTCGGCTCCCCCATGGCAAGTACAAAGCAGACACTGCCTTGAGCTTTTTACCTTTGACTAGCGAGCCCTTAGAAGGAAGTGTTGGCTAGAGACAACAGTGGGTTGCAGCACCTGGCTGCAGAGTGAGGGACTGGGAGTGTGATCCCTTCTCTCATGTCTTCTGTGAAAAGATCCAGCCCTTGTAGCCTTGGGCAAGCTGCATTTTCCAAGAGTGCCCTCAGAAGAAGGACTGATAACTCCCTTCTGCATACTTCCTGTCTAGAAAAGCCTGTGTAGAGGACTGTGACAAGCAGGAATCAACTTGATCGCTACTACTGCTTCTGTTACTAATACTACGACTAGAATCATCTAGTAAAGTTGTGCGGTTCGGACTTTTGACTTTCTGGAATAAACATGGCAGTAACTATTGATACAAGGAGATTCCTCTGAAGAAGGAGAATATTTATACAGGCTATAATGTTATTGCTTCTTTTTTGTGCAAAAATTAGTATTGACTTGAAGGAGAAAAAGCTTCTCATTCCCTTTTCTTAACCGTGGATTTTATTTTATTTTTTATCAAATCCGACTCAGAAAATTTAAGTGCATGAGGCAGAAGCAGAGGCAGAGGCAAACAGATGCCAGGTACATCTGAGTCATAAGCACTCAGCTGTACAGATGAATGTATTTCTTTCTTTCTTTTTCTTGTATTTTCTCCCATGAAATAATATTTTCCTGTCCTCGATGCACAAAGTACATCGCTTCTCAGCTTCTTGTGGTATAAAACCTCCTTTGTCAGCTGCTCTGTATGGGCTGGTTACTCAATTCACTCTGTCATTTTCCGTGAAAAGCAACTTGCCTCATCCTTGGAGGAAGGGCGGATATAGGAATAGATACAGAGGGGTGGCAGTGGAAGTCCTACCCATCTCTAAAAATATTTAATTGTACAATGCTTGATTGGTGCCTCTTTTTGTGGTTTGCGTGCCCTAAAATGTCTACCATAATTTGAAAATGCACGCACTAATAATTTTTGCCACTGAAGTGTCTTCTATTTTGCTCAGCTTACTGGACACAAATATCTGAGTTAAAAATACACATCAAAACGAGCAATTCTTCCCTTGCCGCTGCTATTTGCTATTAAAATCCTGCCCACTCGTATTGCTTAGTTCCTTCCCAATTTAGCTGCTATTCTGGTGCACTGACATCTGTGTCACATGCTCGCGTATGGATTTGGTGACGAGGCAGGGAAGAAGAATTAATATTTTCCTTCTCATTCATTCTGAATATCACTGTTAATTATACCAGCAGGCTTGTATTATTGTATTATTATTTATTAACTATTCTTGAGTTGGGGAGGTGGGGCCAGAGTCTGACTCAGTTACATCCATGGGCGCAGAAGTGAGTTCAAAATGCAAAATAGAAGTACAGTATTCTCAAAAGCTTTTATGGCCGGAATCTGATAGTTGTGAATTTTTCAGGCTGTTTGGCCGTGTTCTGGAAGTTTTTCTTCCTGTCGTTTCACCAGACTCTGTGGCTGGCATCTTCAGAGGGCAAGGAGCTCAGGGAACCAGGAGTTCTCTCTGTGCTTTGGGGTGTCTCCTAGTTCCCTGTGCTCCTTGCCCTCTGAAAATGCCAGCCACAGAGTCTGGTGAAACATCAGGAAGAAAAACTTCCAGAACATGGCCAAACAGTGCAAAATAGACTTTATTATTGGCTTAGTCATTTCCAAGTCCAGGTTCATCTCGCCTTCCTCTGGTGCATTTCTGGTCTCAGACATCCTTCACTAGCTCAAGGGTCTCTGTTTCCCTTCTGACAATTTCTGGTTGACTCCTCTGGGGCTGACACAGTCTACTCTCCCACAGTCCACGCTATGTGGGTTTGCTCCCTTCCAGGACTGCTTCTGCCAGTGGGCACCCAGTCCCTTCTGCCTTGCTTTCTGACCCTTGACTGCCAGATACCTCTCCCTACACTCTTGTTGCACCCCTTATTCTAAAAGAGAATTATCTTTTGTCAGAGTTCTTTTCTCATTTCTGAAACTGGTAAAACTGAATGTCTTTAGTTTAGACTTTATGCTTTTTCCCCTCTGAATTTTTCTGTGCCCCCCCACATCGCTGCATTCATATTCTTACATAAATCTGTTTATCCTTCAAAGGATGGGTCTTTTCTATAAGATCACTTACTTTCCCCCCATAGTGATGTCACCCTCTGCCAAGACCCTCGGGACATCTCTATTGTGTCCCTGAAGATGTTATCTATGTGTCTTTTTTGTGTGTCCCCCACACTAGCCACACTGGCCTCATTTGTCTTTCTAAGAGCCAGGGGACACAGAGACCATCTACCTAACAAGTAGACCAGGCCTGCCCAACAGATAGACCAGGGGCTACCAGTAGCCCGCAAAGGGTTCAAAAGTAGCCCGCTGGCCATCAATTCAAAAAGTGAGGGGATAAGTTCTCCACCCTCCCTCCCCCATTCCCAGGACCACCACTGCCCCAGCAAAGTTCTGGGTCTGCCAGCCCACTGTCTCAGCTGAGTGGGGCAGTTCAAGGGCATGGCGCAGTTGCCTGCTCCCCCCACTGGCCTGATGATTGGTGCACTCAAGCCGGGTGCAAGGGAGACATGTGCATAGTTGCATGGGTTGCCCCTTGGAAGGGGTGATCTGTGCAAGCATGCATGCACTTCCCTTGCACCCATCCACACCAGCTCAAGCGGGTGCAAGGGAAGCGTGTGCATGGTCAGCCTTTCCATAGGAATGCAAAGAAATCTGTTACCTCCAGAACAGATTAATTGATTTTCAATGCATTCCTATGGAAAAGCGCTGATATACTTACAAATTAAATTTGTAAGTAGGTAGCCCTCAGGCATTTTGGGCTGGAAAAAGTAGACCTTAGCCTGTTCAAAGTTGGATAGCCCTGAAGTAGACAATAAGGCACGTGAAACTCTGCAATTCACGGTATACTGATTGGTTGCTGTGTGGCTGCTGCATGCATGGGCTTTCTTTGTTCTCTGGGTGTTAATCTGTTGGGAAGCTAATATTAAGAGGATCAGAGAGGAGTTTTCTTCCATGGCCGCCATAGTCTATCCAGAAAGAATTTCTCGGTGCTTTGTTGCTTGTGCTGGAAAGTTTCATAGTCTCCAACTCCCTCACGCTCATAGGACATGGTGGAAAGGAGGGGCACAGTTCAATACCTAAGGAGCATTACCAGTTGTTCCTACTATTGGACACTGATTTAAATTCTAATGTTAAATATTCTTTACAAGTACTGAGAACTGTATGAGAAGTTACATCACCTGTCTCAAAAACAGATATGAGGACAAATATAAAACACAAAAAAATGGAACTGATCAGAGGTGTAGATTGGTTTTTAGGAGCATCTCAGCTTGTAGCAGAAGTTACAGAAGAAATATGTTCTAGCATTAATAGAGAAATCAAGGTTCAAACAGGCTCAGTGAATTTCAGTTTTGCCTACGCTGCACCTAAAAATATCTAGATAGGCAGCAAGAGGAGCCAGTGTGTGTCTGAGGACTTTTTCGCCACTTCTGGGGGGGAAACCAAACTTAGCCTCTACTCATCGTTTTCTCTCTCTCTTTTTTCCCTTTCTGCCAACCCCCCCCCCCCCCGCAATCTTAGATTTGTGCCATCATCGGAGGAACATTCACTGTGGCTGGAATTCTTGACTCCTGCATTTTCACTGCCTCTGAAGCCTGGAAGAAGATCCAACTAGGGAAGATGCAGTAGCAAAAGCAACAACCCTCAAGCAGTTCCGGTGGGGAAAAGCCAAGAATGGGGAAGATCACTGCTATTGTTTTTCTCCTCTTCTTTGCGTCAGTTTCACTTGATAATATGCCAGTTCAGTTACCATGTTGAAAACTTTTTAAATGTGCAAACAACAAAGCCCATTCCAACCTCTGAAAAAGATGTTTGAGGCTTATTTTAAAACCAAATCCTATGGATCTGGCTAATGTAACTATTTTGAAAACCTCACAGGTGCTGAAGCCACTGCAAAAACTTAGTTATGACTAATTATGCAAGTCAGATTTTTTTCAACATTCTGTAATTGGACAATCATGTTATCCTATGATACAACTGCATATAAATACATTTTTAAAAATATATAAAGAAAGCAAGAAAAACAAACTGGCCTAGATATCCAGCACAGGTTGAATGTTTTATTGTTATGAATTTGTATATTAAGATAATATTAACAAGCTGCTGTTGTTTTGACTTGCATACCACCCCCAATAGTACAAGAGCACTGTTTGGGTGGTATACAGTGTAATTATGCAAACAGCACTTGATTCCCAGCAAATGGGTACTTATTTTACTGACCTTGGAAGAATGGAAGGCTGAGTCAACCTCGAGATGGCTACCTGAACCTTTAGGCTCAAATTCAGCTTGTGAACAGAGGCTTGGCTGAAGTATTGCATTTAAGATCCTTCTGGCAGTGTCTAAAAGTGGAACTAAATGTTGTCCATACCTGATTCTTCACTACAGTCCCTTACATTCTTCTAAGCTGCAAAAATAATTTCACGTATTTCCAGCAATTAAATATCCAGTCTGTGTTTACAGAATATAAAGTAACAGAAAACACACCGTGAATAATTAGAATAATATAATCTGTTGCATTTGAAAAGAAACAGGGGGTATTGATCTATTTCTGCATTTTTGTGACTTTCCTCTGCCTCTTATAGCATAGACCACGGAGGTCAAACATTTGGTTTGAAGAGGGGAGAGAGTAAGAACATAAGAAGAGCCCTGCTGGATCAGGCTAAAAGCCCATCTAGTCCAGCTTCCTCTATCTCACAGTGGCCCCACAAAATGTGTCTGGGAGCGCATGAGACAAATTATCTGTCTCCTGATACCACTCCCCTGCATCTGGCCCTTGAAGTACCCTTGTTTTAAGACTGGAGATTACACATCTCCATCATGTCTGGAAGTTGAGTCATGGCTACTGGACTTCTTTTTGGTTTGTAACCTGTGATGGACTTTTCCTCCAGGAATCCTCCAGTACTCAGACATTCAACTAACCTGAATAATGGGTATAGTTTTGAAGGCCATGTAAAATGTTACACAGATGCAGAAATCCCTTGCTATAAGGAATCCATATCCTGGTACATCACCTTCAATGGCTTGGTTATTTTTGAAAAACGTTTAGATGGGTAATATTTTCCATAATAACAACTACAAAGCAAGAGCAGGTGATGTGGTGATTAATAGGAGAAATAAGACAGGGTTGCTGCACAAATATTTTCCGGTTGATAAGCTTCCGTCTTAAGTATAAAGCAGTACATGTAGTTGGTTCTGTCCTCACAGTGAATGGTGGGAAGGCAAAAACATGGCCAGCTTTACTTTTCAATATGTCATCAACATTGGTTCATAAAGAACTAGATAAGACCCCCCCCCAATTAATTTGCATAGACCTCAATTAGCCTTTTGTTACAAGACCCAAGTGACAACTATTGCATGCTTTGTGTGTTTTATATTACCTAGAATTGCATACATGTTAGTGGTGTGTTTTCTAGGTTTTGCTGCACTTCATAAAATAAACACTAAGAATGTTCATGTTACAGTTTGGGGAAAGACATTATTCTGCTATTGGAATAATGCAGGCATATGTTTACCTTTTCATAATTTGAAAATGTCAGTTCATCAGACTGACTAAATGAGAATTGGCCCAAAAGCATTTCAAAGTACATTACTGTGCATGTTTACTTGGAAGTAAATCTCATTGAGTACAGTGGGATTTACCTCTGGGTAAATAGGTATGGGGTTACAACTCTAATCTGCTCGCTATGTCTGTTGAAAAATTTACTGTATTGTGATACAGCGGAGATAGTCACTTTTTTGTTATTAAAATTAATGCTGATTTTCTTACTATTGATTTCTTTCTTGATTTGCTCAGTCTTTGTATAATAATACCTCTCCCACATCTTTAGAATTTCCTTCTGTGTTTCTTATGAAATGATTTATTACTTTTGGTGTAAAACTGGATCTTGTTACTTCTTGTATCATTTAATATTTGGATGGATTTTATACATTTTTCACTTGCAAAGATCAAGTTGAAAATAATGCACGTGTGTTCATTTCTGTCTCTGTGTGCTTTTCTCATATAGAAATAATGGGTTCTTCTAATATGGAAACATAACTTGTCTGTCTGATCAGGGATTCTAACACCTGAATATGCACCCTAAGAGACCTACAGCACTTTATAGACCTCCAGGGAAATATAGCATTTATCCCAGTTAAGGGTTAGTTTCAGAATGAAATCAAACAGTAACTTCCAGCCCACTCAAAATTCATCTGGGAAAGAAGGTACTGGTATGTGTGTTCCTTGTTGCAATAATTACAGGCAACATCAGCTTGTCATTTCATTTAATTTTTTAAAAAAATATACCCCACCCATCTGGCTGTCTGGAGACTCTGGGAGGCTTACAACACATATTTTGTGGTTCTACGAGGTTTATGTTTACATTGCTTTGATGTTTCATGTGCACAAAAATAAAATTTTCAATATTCAAAACATCCAAAAGTCTTACAGTTTTGGTAAAAATTGTAGGTATAGATGCTTAAATACATGAAAACTAAACTTATGTTGCAGGTTTAAATACTTAAGTCAGAATTCAGTTTAAAAGTACAATAAAACACGAAGAAGAATGTTTAATTGCATTCTAAAAATGTAGGTGCTTATAGCCTAAAGAGGCACATGCAAAACCCAAAAGGAAGATAATCCATCTCTAAAACACATCATTTACAAGTAAAAAGCATTATGACTTTAAATGATCATTAGCCTTTAAGCGTGGAAACAGGCAGACCTACCCCTGCACTCATTAGAATGGAGTCTGAGGGAGCAGTTGTAGTTACCTGTAACACTTGTGCCATGTTTGTCATCTTGACAAAACGCACGGAGAACTACACTTGCTGCAAGTGCAAGCTGGTTGCGCTATTAGAAGAGAAGGTCCAGGAGCTAGAGGCCCGCATATCGGACCAGCAACATATTAAGGAGCTTGAGGTGTTCTTGGACAGAGCAGAACAGACTATCCAAGTCCAAGAAGAGACAGGGCACACTTTTCAGGATGAAGTCACTTCCCCAACTCAGGAGATAGATGTGTGGAGGAATGTGACTCAAAGGAGTAGAACGCCAAGGGATTGCTCTGAGACTCTCATATTGCACAATCAATTTGAGGCTCTTTCCCTCATCACACCTCATGAGGCATGCACAGAGGAACAACTGGTTCCACCTGAGGATCTCTCCCTCATCACAACTGATGAGATACAGGATCAGGTACATGTAGATGAACAGGCTGCAGGAGAGAAACTCCTTGTACTAGGGGATTCTATAATTAGAAATACAGAGGGATGGATTTGTGACGAGCATGATAACCATATGGTTACTTGCCTGCCAGGTGCAAAGGTTGCAGACATCACGAGAAATATAAATAGCTTGTTAGAGAGAACTGGGAAAGAGCCAGTGGTCATGGTACACGTTGGTACCAATGATGTCGGGAAGGCCAAGCAGTCAGTCTTGGAAGCCAAATTCAGGTCGTTAGGTAGAAGATTGAAGTCCCGGGCTTCCAAGGTAGCATTTTCAGAAATGCTACCTGTTCCTCATGCAGGACCCGCCAGGCAGGCAGAACTCAGAAGCTTCAATGCGTGGATGAGGTGATGGTGTCAAGAGGAGGGCTTCAGATTTATCAGGAACTGGAGAACATTTTGGGACAAGCCAAACCTGTTCAGGATGGATGGGTTGCACTTGAATCATGATGGGACCAGATTGCTGGCACTCAACCTCAAAAAGGCAGCAGAGCAGCTTTTAAACTGATAACTGGGGGGAAGCCGACAGGAGCTGAGTGGCATCCGGTTCGGAACACCTCATCCTCGGGGAATGAGGTTGGAGAGGGTAAAGAATCACATAGAGATGACATAGCAGGTATTAGCACTGGGAGAATAATGGAATGTGATAGTTTGTCTACTGAAAATATAAGCTGTGGGAGGAAAAGAACAAAGCAGCAGCTGTTGTTGCGGGACCCACTGTACAGGTGCTTCTATGCCAATGCTCGAAGCCTCCGAGCAAAGATGGGAGAACTTGAACATTTGGCAGCTAGGGATAACATAGATATAATAGCCATAACAGAAACCTGGTGGAATGCGGAGAACCAGTGGGATACAGCAATCCCAGACTATAAACTCTATAGAAGGGATAGAGAGGGGCGGGTTGGAGGAGGAGTGGCCATCTATGTCAAAGAAGGTGTAAAATCCAGCAGAATGGAGATTGACAGAGGGTCTGACTCCACCATAGAATCACTGTGGGTTAAACTACCAGGTCCAAGGAGTGATGTGATAGTTGGGGTATTCTATCGTCCACCAGATCAAAAACTTGAGGGGGACCTTGAAATGAGGAGAGAAATCATGGAGGTGGCTAAGAGGGATAGGATAGTAATCATGGGGGACTTCAATTATCCCCACATCGACTGGGCCAATGCGAGCTCCGGGCAAGAAAGAGAAACTGGGTTTCTCGACTTGCTGAATGACTGTGCTTTAGAGCAACTTGTCATGGAGCCCACCCGAGAACAGGTAACTCTGGATCTAATACTGTGTGATACTCAAGACCTGGTCAGGGATGTGAATGTCACTGAGCCTCTGGGGAACAGTGACCATGCTGCAATCTCCTTTGCCATGCATGTTGGAGGAAGAGTATCAAGCAAATCAGATATAAAAACCCTTGATTTCCGAAGGGCAAACTTCCCTCAGATGAGGAAACTAGTTAGAAAGAAATTGAAGGGGAAGGTTGGAAGAATCCAATCTCTTCAGAGTGCATGGAGCCTGTTTAAAACAACAATAATAGAGGCCCAGCACAAGTGCATACCACAAAGAAAGAAGAGCTCCTCTAAGTCCAGGAGGGTGCCAGCATGGTTAAGGAGTGGAGTTAGAGAGGCTCTAAAGCACAAGGAGAGGTCTTTCTATAAATGGAAATCCTCCCCAAATGAGGAAAATAAAAAGGAACACAAACTCTGGCAAAAGAAATATAAGAAGATGATAAGAGAGGCAAAGAAAGATTTTGAGGAACGCATGGCTAGCAATATAAAGGGTAATAATAAAAGCTTCTTTAAATATGTTAGAAGTAGAAAACCTGCCAGAGAACCAATTGGCCCTCTGGATGGTGAGGGAGGAAAAGGGGAGGTTAAGGAGGACTTGGAAATTGCAGAGAAATTAAATGAGTTCTTTGCATCTGTCTTCACGACAGAGGACTGTGAGCAGATTCCGCTGCCTGAACCGCCCCACTTGACTAAAGAATTAAATCAAATACAGGTTTAAAAGGAGGATGTTTTAGGTCTAATTGATAAATTGAAGATTAACAAGTCACCAGGCCCAGATGGCATCCACCCAAGGGTTATTAGGGAACTGAGAAATGAAATTGCAGATCTCTTAACGGTTATATGCAACTTGTCTCTTAGAACGGCCACAGTGCCGGAGGACTGGAGGATAGCAGATGTCACACCAATTTTTAAAAAAGGAAGGAGGGGGGACCCGGGAACTTACAGGCCAGTTAGCCTTACATCTGTCCCAGGTAAGATGGTGGAAAGCCTCATCCAAGAGAAAATCTTAAAACACATAGAAGAACAAACCTTGCTGAGAGAAAATCCGCATGGCTTCTGTAAGGGTAAGTCTTGTCTGACAAATCTTTTAGAATTTTTTGAAAAGGTCAACAGGCATGTGGATTTGGGTGAACCGGTGGATATAGTCTATCTGGATTTTCAAAAGGCTTTTGACACAGTCCCTCACCAAAGGCTGCTGAGAAAATTGCACAGTCAGGGGATAAGAGGGCAGGTTCTCTTATGGATTGAGAACTGGTTGAGATCCAGGAAACAGAGTAGGTGTCAACGGGAAATTTTCACAATGGAGACAAGTGAAAAGCAGTGTGCCCCAGGGATCTGTCCTGGGACCGGTGGTTTTCAATCTGTTCATAAATGACCTGGAGACAAGGATAAACAGTGAGGTGGCCAAGTTTGCAGATGACACAAAACTTTTCCGGGTGGTAAAAACCAGAGAAGATTGTGAAGAGCTCCAAAAGGATATCTCCAAACTGGGGGAGTGGGCTGAGAAATGGCAAATGCGTTTTAATGTAACCAAATGTAAAGTAATGCATATTGGGGCAAAAAATCCGAACTTCATCTATCAACTCATGGGCTCTGAGTTATCCGTGACGGATCAGGAAAGAGATCTTGGTGTGTTGGTGGACAGCTCCATGAAGGTGTCTCCCCAATGTGTGGCAACGGTGAAGAAGGCCAATTCCATGCTAGGGATTATCAAAAAGGGGATTGAAAATAAAACAGCCAACATTATAATGCCATTATACAAAACAATAGTAAGGCCCCACCTGGAGTATTGTGTACAATTCTGGTCACCGCATCTCAAGAAAGACATAGTGGAACTGGAAAAGGTGCAGAAGAGAGCGACTAAAATGACTACTGGGCTGGAGCACCTCCCTTATGAGGAAAGGCTAAAACATTTGGGCCTCTTTAGTCTGGAAAAAAGGCGCTTGAGGGGGGATATGATTGAGACGTACAAAATAATGCAGGGCATGAGTAAAGTGGATAGAGGGAAGCTCTTCTCCCTCTCCCAAAATACCAGAACTAGGGGACATCCACTCAAATTGAGGGCTGGGAGAGTAAGAACAGACAAAAGAAAATATTTTTTCACCCAGCGCGTTGTTGGTCTGTGGAACTCCCTGCCACAGGATGTGGTGATGGCATCTGGCCTGGATGCCTTCAAAAGGGGATTGGACAGATTCCTGGAGGAAAAATCCATCACAGGTTACAAACCATGATGGAGATGTGTAATCTCCAGTCTTAAAACCGGGGTACTTCAAGGGCCAGATGCCGGGGAGTGATATCACGAAACAGATATCTAGTCTCGTGCACTCCCAGACGCATCTGGTGGGGCCACTGTGAGATACAGGAAGCTGGACTAGATGGGCTGTTGGCCTGATCCAGCATGGCTCTTCTTATGTTCTTATGTTCTTACACTCAGAATTACTTTCCTAGCCAGGCCAAATTTGAATCAGTGGAGGAAAATCCATGTAGTTTGTGTTGCTAGCTTTTGAAAATGAAGCTTGGTGCTGTGCTGCCATATGATTGTTGTTGGTATCTAGTGTGTGTGGTGTACAGTGTGAAGTGTTGCTGTGATGTGATGTGATAGTGAGCTGAATTCATGTATATGTCCTGCCTCCCTATATTTATTTTTCCACCATAACCAATCCTTTCTCTATGGACCTGGAGCACCCAAAACATTTTTAAAAATAGGAATTTCTAATTTTGTTGCACTTGCTGTAACTCCAAGTGCTTGTAGCTCAAAATCTGGCAAACTGTGGATACAGTCTTGCGAAGACTGGAGGAATAAAATATTGTAGCATAAAGCCTTGGTACACCGGTCCTGATTGACCAAAATATTGTAATTCCTTCTGTTAATTTTAGATTAAATCTACAGATCGTGCTGTAGACGTAATAAATCTTGACTTCACAAAGTCTTTTATAAAGTCACCCATGAGATTTTGATTAGCAAGCTAAGTAGGTATGGGATAGATAGAACAAATTTTAGGTAGATATACAGTTGGTTAGAAAATTGTACTCAGAGCTTATCATTGGCTCCTTTTCAAACTGGGAGAAGGTAAAAAGTCTCAAAGCTCAGTGCTGGGCCTGATGCTCTTCAACATTTTAATTATAACTTGCATGAGAGGATGCAGAGAATACTTAGGAAACTTGCAAATGACACAACATTGGGTGGAGTAGCAAACACCTTGGAAGACAGGAACAAAATTCAAAAGAATTTTGATAGGCTGGAGCAGTTGCCTGAAAACAACAGAATGAAATTTTACAAGGATGAGTGCAAAGTTCTGCAACAATGGGAAAGAAACTAATGCAGTTACAAGCTAGGGGATACTTGGCTCAGTAATACTACAAGCGAGAAGGATCTTGGAGTTGCTGTAGATTCAAAAACTGAATATGATCCAACAGTGTGGTGTGGCTGCAAAAAAAAAAAAAGCAGCAAATGTAATTTTAGGATGTGTTAACAAAAGTACAGTAAAGTCTCCAAATCCTACGTGGCATTTAGCCCCCTCTATGTGGTACTGGTTAGGGCCTCATTTTGAGTTCTTTGTCCAGTTTGAACACTGTACTTTAAGAAGGATGCCCACAGGCAAGTTCAGTGGAGGGGAAAGGATGATCAGAGGGCTGGAAACCAAGGCCTAGGAGGAAAGACTGAAAGAACTTGGCAAATTTAGCCTGGAGAAAAGGAGACTTGAGTGGAAATACTGATAGCATTTTACAAATACAGTACTTGAACGAAAGTCGTATAGAGGATCTGTTCTTGGTCAGTCCAGAATGTGAGCAGTTAAACAGAGAGTAAAAATTCCATGTACAACAGTAACCATGCACAGTAGACCATCCAAAAAGGAGATATAAACACAAAGTTATAAGTGGTTATAAACACAAAGTCTATGATCATGTATGGTAGATTCATATAAAGATACATAGTAGGTAGTCCCTTATCCAGGTAAAGCTTGTCTGAAAAGGAAGGTCTTCGGGGCATCCAGCAGCTCCCTTTTCTCCACATGGCAAGTGGGCGAGGGTGCCCTGGCCCCGGTCATGGTCAGTAGTGGTGCGGAGACTCCCAGCACCCGATCTGCGTCCAGCCTTATTAAGGTCAAGAGCTCCTGCCTGGGAAGGTGGATTCAAGTGGGCGGCATGGAGGCGTTGCAACCAGACGCGCAGGCCTAAATAAAGCCTGGTTTTAGCGATGTTTCTTTTGAGATGGCGAGTGGAGAGCCAGGCAAAGAACAATAATATCGTTCCAGCCAGAGGCGTGGCTGCACGCACTCTTGCTCTGGAGACTTGATTCATGGTTTTGTTTTTTTGTGTAAGTGGGTTTTCTGCTGACCTATCGTTCTGCCTTGTCATGCACACCATGTCGTTCTCTGCAAATCTTCTTAATTCTGCAGTCAATTTGATGGGAGTTCCCCCTAATTTAGTCCTGTGGGCTACACTGTACCTATCGCAGGCAACGTCTGGATTCTTTCAGGAGCTGTCAATATACAGTATAGGCAACAAGATCCCGGAGAGAAAGATGGCTGCAGGTGTAGCATTAAACGACAGTCAGGAGACGTTTGCAAATCGAAATGATGAGAGCGGTTCCTGACGTCAAGCCTTTTCCTTCCGCAAGCTGTGAAATGGAAGCGAAGCATGATAGCCAGGGGTGGATTAACCATTAAGCACAATAAGCATGTGCTTAGGGGCATGAAGGGAAGAGGTGGCACCATAGAAATTTTCCATAGCTGAATTTACCATTTTATGGGCCATATGGTGCAATACTGCGAACAGAGCAGCTGAACCAGGATCCACAAAAAGAGACCCCCACATTAAGTGGGAAAAAACATACAGATATATGCAATAACAAGAGTGCTCAGAGAGTTTAGAGCTCCACCAAGGGTTATGAAATCGAAGGGGGGACTCTCCCCCCTACACACATATATGAAAGCAGGGGAAACTTTGTATGCAGTCAGTTGTCCATTGAGAATGAGTCTGTGCAGGGACACTAAGGTAAAAATGTAAAGGTTCCTCGCACATGTGTGCTAATGTTCAACTCTAGGGTGGCGCTCATCTCTATTTTTAAGCTGAAGAGCCAGTGTTGTGCAAGTCCATGGCCACATTGTGCCCCTCATGGCTGCAAGGAAGCAGTTTTACCTTCCCTACCTATTTATCTACTTGCATTTACATGCTTTCAAACTGTTAGGTTGGCAGGAGCTGGGGTTAACAGCGGAGGCTCACACCGCTGCATGGCACCGGATTAGAAACACTGAGCTGTTGACTTTGCAGCCGACAGTTTTCAGTGCTCTGGCAGTTTCCATGGGCGCTAGTAGCTGGTTTATTATTGTTTATATTTTGAATTACATATATAATTTTAAGTGCTCAGAGCCTCTAGAGGTCTTAACCCGGTCCTGAAGACGTCCCTGGAGCAACATGGCTTCGAAACTGGCGTAACACCCCCTCATCTGTACACCGAAAGACAAGCTGCTCTCCAAAAGTGGCGAAATCCGGACCTCCCAGGAGCTGCTGCTGCTGCTGCTGTTTTCCTTGATGGGCGCGTGGTGGCGCTGCCCCTCTCGGCCGTGCCATCGATATTTCCGCAGGGCACCTGCAGTTCTCGCGAGAACTGAACGCTCACTAGTCTCGGCGGAAGTGGCTTGGTTCTTTCTTTCCGGGCGGCCATTGGCAAGCTCGCAGTAGGTAAGGTCTCAGCGCCGGAGAGGGTCTCGTAAAATCTGTCGCCATCCGCTTGTTCCTGGTCGGGTACGGGCTGCCCTTTAGGACGGAGCCCAAAGGGAGAAACGGCCGTTGCGGGGGAGCCTGCCTTTTTTGGCGGGAGAAACAGGCAGCTCCGCATCCTTCCTCGCCGGGCCGCTGGGAAGCCTCTGGCCGTGATATATAAATATAAACCACCCGCAGGCCTTTCTGGTGGAAGTGTTGTCCCTAGAGAAGAAGGGGTAGCGGGCGGATCGGGGTCGGCAACGGGTTAACACTGATTCTAGTGCTAAATTTGGAGGGCGGTGCAAGGGTGGCATCGCTTTGCAGTCCATAGAGGCTGGTTTCTTTCATCACTAATAGTAATTTTGTGCGCAGCTCATCACTAATAGTAATTTTATTATTGAGCCTCAATTTCCAGACCGTTCTTGGGAAACGGATGGGCTGTGCTAATTTTTTTTCCCTGTTTGTTGTAGTCTGATCTTCATGGTTACGATATTAGTGTACCTTTTTTTTGTTGTTCAGGCATAGGTTAGGGTTAACTTATCTTGAACAGAATAAATCTGCCAGGGATTTGATGCGAGGCTGATGAGTGCGTTGCCTCCTAACTTCCGGCCTGTAACTGAGTGACGTTGGCTTTGAGAAAGAGGGTCAGAAAATCTGTAAGAAGAAAATGGATGTTTTTTCCTTATACTCAAAATAGTGTTTATCTGGCTAAGCCAAAACACTTCTGTGTTAAGATGTTGATTCTGTACTGCATAAAGAATATTTTACTGAATATCATTGGAAGAGAAGAAATAACAGAATTGTGTCTTTACTGTAAGAATAATCATCACCCTTTGAGTCCCCACCATGTGTATGAAGGTTACAAAAGCAGCTTGTTACATTTCAGAATCTGGAGGTACTGACAATCCAGACATCTTAGAAATTGCCAAGACTAAATTGTGTTGTTTGTGTGGGGTGAACTGTTGTTGCATTTTATGTTGTTTCATTGTTGTAGTTGCAGATGCTTGTCTCCTAGGTTGAGGAGTAATAGGAAGGCATTTGTTTTTTCATGTTGGAGTTCGTTGTGAAAACTGGTCAGCAACTACATTTTACAGAGATCTAATCTGAAACCTTATTTATGTGTTATGAATGTGGAGGAATAAACATAAGGATAGGGAGTGTGATGTAAGGGTGGCTTTCTGTAGAAAAAAATAGGTGCTCCGTGCATGTCCAGAGTGGTGATAATTTAGTATTCCAGGTTTCATAGGCAGTTTCCATGGGCAGAAATGTCCTCTTGAGACAGTCTTCACATGAATAGAGTGGTAGTGGAGAGAAACAGGCTAGGGTCCTGTCCCTCAATTTTAATTCTCCCTATGTAAATAGCACTTGAATTGGGCTGTACTGTTGTGACATAATGTGCAATTCATGGTCTTGGTTGATCTGTAACTACAAATTTGGTGTGTTTTTCTCCAGTCAAAATGAAGTTCAATCCATTTGTAACCTCAGACCGCAGCAAGAACCGCAAACGGCACTTCAATGCACCTTCTCACATTCGCAGGAAGATAATGTCTTCCCCCTTGTCCAAAGAATTGAGGCAGAAGTACAATGTCCGTTCTATGCCCATTCGGAAGGATGATGAAGTCCAGGTATGTGTTTTTCGATGTCAAGTACACAATAATCATGGGAAAAGTTAGAGGCACAAGGAAAAGAGAAAGACCAAGTAAGAGATGGGTTGACTTAATAAAGGAAGAGCCTTGCAATGGCAAGGGATGTGGAAGGCGGCTAATCATAGGCCGTTTTGGAGTCATTCATAGGATTGCCATAACATGGGAGTGACTTGACAGTGTATAACAATAAAAGCTTTATAAAGACTTAGCATGGCAAGTATATTTGGAAAGTTAGGAAGGTGAGTGCACAGTTTTGGAAATCTTTTGTTCCTTATCTATGGGTGCCTTATTCAGATTCTAAACTCTTATTGGAAGAATGGTCCATTTTATTCAGGCAGCGAATTTGAGTGGTGGCTTTTTGGTGCAGCTGTGTGACTGCTGTATTACATATGAAACTGAGTTAATTCTAGAAGGGAAACTAAAGTGGTCTGTTGAAATGAAAACAAAAAATGTACCTATGGTGCTCTCATGAATCCCTTACTGCATACCTTTGTATACATTTAATACAATGAGGTCTAATGGCTACCCAGAATTTGTTAGTCTCTTAAATACTGCCAGGTGTGATTGTTTGAACCAAGCGATTTCTGGTCTACTTTGGCTAATTTCACATATGTCACTGTTTCCTTTTGGAGTATATGTTTCCCATTCCTAGGTCATATTATTAAAATTGCATAAAAGTCATGCTGCAAATACTATTTAGAATTCCTTTTTTGTCATTCCTTCTTTGTTGCAACCAGTTGTGATGGTCGTAGTTGGCTGTGATAGCCAAATCAGACAAACTACAGTTAGTGAAATCCAAAATTTAAAACTGGCTTAAAAGAATGTCAAATGCCTTATAGAATCATTAATGCCTTGAAGTTACATAGTTTGTGTGATGCCAGATGTCATAATGAACTGATAAACTCTAGAAATTCGCACAACTTAAGCCATTGCACTTCATATGAAGTGCACCACGCCGCTCCATAAGGGCCATATGGATCCACCACCACTCTCCACAGATGGCTGGCCAGTGGCAAAGATGAGAAGGGAGAAGAGTGTCTGATTGCCTTATTTCTGTCATAGGGTGAGGAAGAGGCACAGGAGTATTTATTAGAAAGGATGTTTGAGGATGCAAATGGGCTCCCAGTGCATAACCAGTGATATCATGTGCAGTTTAGTTCCTGTTTGGAACAACTGATTCCTTCGATTTAACAGTATGTTGTAGATGCTGACAAGAGAAATTGGGTTAACATAAAGTTTTTTGTATTCTCAGGTCGTCCGGGGCCATTACAAAGGGCAGCAGATTGGCAAGGTAGTCCAGGTATATAGAAAGAAGTATGTCATCTACATTGAACGTGTCCAGCGTGAGAAAGCCAATGGTACAACTGTACATGTGGGCATTCATCCCAGCAAGGTAATATTGGTGTGAATATGTTTCTTTTTCTGGGTAGATTCTGATATCTCTGCAGATATTTTTTTTAAAACAAAATGGAATTCTGATAACAATAGAGACTAATAGCAGAATAGATTTTGTCATTACATATTTTGCAGAACAGAATTAATTTGATCAAGGCTTATGTGGCATTATGTTTGTATCTTGATTGAATTTCTGCAAATTGAAATTTGTTCTCTCTTTAGCTTCATGTTTGTTCATGCATAGAACATATTTAGAATAAAATTGAGGAGGGTATGAAAAGACTGAAGCTGAATCAAAAACTTTTCCATAGTAGTAGCTTGGATCAGTTTAATCTGATGCTTGGATGTAAGAAAACTGCCTCCTGGCTTTTGTCTAGACAGCGTGAAGCTGAATTGCATTCCTGTGCCAATTTTATTGCTTATTCTGTTTCTCTCCTTGAAAGAGATTTAGCATAGAATACATTGATTTACAAATCTGTCTTCTGCCAAAGAATTGAATAATAACATTAGACTTGTGAACTATTGTGGTCTTGACCAGATCACATGCTAGGAAACTGGATGCTATTGATCCATTTAACATTGGATTTAAGAAGGGATAGGAGAAAGATGATTAGGTTATATGAAGTACAAGGTTATTGATAGTAACTATGATCCTTGGTGCTTTTATGAGATAAAGTAGCTGAGACCAATAAATATATATGAATTCTCCTGAGATTTCATAGCTATAATTACTAAAATTAGTACATTTAACAAAGAGCTTTTGATTTGACTGACTAACTGTATCCATGTAGATTTGGTTATTGGTTTGCATGTCTTCTGTATTTTCTTATAAAAATACTTTCATTGGCATAGATCCAGAGGTCTACTAGTAATTGCAGCATAATTCCCTGCCCCCCTTCACTGCTGCTGCCATTTATGCTATCCATGGGGATAGAAAATGTCCAATAGAAATGTCATTGAAAATTGCATTCAGATTATTTGGAAATTAGTAATACCCAAATACTTACACTTAGTTGAAACACATATTACAAGCTTGTTGTTTGCATTTCACTTTGAGAAGGTCCTTAATCTAGAGATCTGACAATTAACACATTCATCATATTCATCTTCCCTCTTTCTTTGTGAGCACACTGGTTGCCATCTTATTCAATATTTCTGCCAATGTAATACAAGCAGCATAATTGTCACTGGTGCATTGCTCCAAGACATGATCTCTCAGTAGACATTTTCTATTGCACACTGAGTCACATGGTTGGTGTGATAAGAGGTGTTTATCCCAATTTATGTCAATTAGTAAGCCACCTTGGTTCCTTTCTAAGGAGAAAAGTGGGATAAAAATAATCAAACAAACTTTTTAATTTCTAATTCTTCCTCCTGAAAGTAACACCACTGTTATGTTGGTAGGCATACCCAGTAGGATTCCTTACCTCCTGTGTTTCTAGAAGCAGATTTCTTGAACTTTTGTCCTTACTTTGGATTGTGTTCATCGTGTTCTGTCTTTTAAATTTGACTGAAATTATGAAACCTAAGATGATATGAATGTACAGTATGTCTTTTGTCTATAGTCCCATACAAACCTGATTATAAGTACTATGTGAATGTCTTCCCAGCGATGAGACTGTATGCTTTCTGGTTGAAATACAGGAGCTGCATCATCAGGACCATTGGGTGGGAATGGTGCTTATAATAGTCCGTTCCTTCAAAAGCTTACTGCAGCATAAGATCTCATTACAGAAAATTGGCTTCTGTGCTATAAACTGATTAGAGCTTAGAAATTAGCTGCCTTCAGTACTCAAGGGTTGAAAGCTAGAGTATGTTTGCTGAATCAGCAAATTTTACAGAGAATTTCCTCTGGGGCAGAATTTGACTTACTAAATAGTGGGCCTATTCTTGTCTGATTTACAAATGCTTGGCACTGTATCTACCTGGTGAAGGAGAATTTTGGTAGTAGAGTGCTTGAGGAGTCAATTTTCCCAGTTCCAAAGTAACCAGTAAGTTAGTTTGTCCCTAGTCTTAGATTAAATTTTCTTTTTGAGTAAAGTGACTTCTGATCACTCATGACAGAGACCCCTCCTGAAAATGGGGGAGGGGATGACAACATTGTGGATGACCTTGCTGCCAGTAAATCCAATAAATAATAAATTGTCTCCCACATCTGCTAGGGGATGTCTTGAGTTAAAAGTGTTTTTAAAGTGGTTAAGTGTACTGAGGCCACATTTGTTCTCTTTTGGAAGAGATACATGGAACCTGCAGACAATACTTTGCCTGTTCCTGCTGCAGTTGAATTAGATGCAGAAAATAACCGGAATTATGTATTGAAGCTAACCATGGGTAAGATGTATAATTACCTGATTTTAGGAGGAGTGACTGGTCACTGGTATTTGAGTGAAGTTCGTTTGCTACAGCCTAAGGTTGGGGATAGATTGCTGGAATAGGCACAATTTGATGGAAATGTGTGACAAGGTAATAAATTACTTTTTGGGACAGGAGATGGTGCTTTCAGCTTCTCAGTGGGCATTTGAGAGACTCCTGCATAATGCATTTTTTATGGATCATGTTATAGTTTACAAGTTATGTTGGAAGGTTCGGGTAGTTCAGAATCTGACATACATTTTGTTAATTCCTGAAACATTTTTACAACAGAGCCCTAAAACAACACAAGCCAAATCACTGCATGTAAATGTGCCAACATCCATTGAATATTTGGTACGAAAATTATATTCCTTTGTATATTTAATTATCTCATTCTGTTGCTATATATCCGTAGAAGTGGACTTGATCCACAAAAGCTTACATTAAAATGTGTGCCATTTTTTTTGTCTTTTGCTTTGGTTTGTTTTTTTTAATTTTGCCATTTTGTTAAGGTCATTCAACATATCTATATTTAAAAATCTGACTTCCTGATTGTTAGAAATCATAGTCCTGGGGATAGCCTTCTTTGTGGTGGCATGTGTAAAACAAAAGGAGGATATACTGTACTTAAAATTCTTAATTTGACTCACTAGGTGGTGATAACAAGACTAAAGTTGGACAAGGATCGTAAAAAGATTTTGGAACGCAAAGCGAAGTCTCGCCAAGTGGGTAAAGAAAAAGGAAAATACAAGGAAGAAACAATTGAGAAGATGCAAGAATAAAATGGACTCACTTGTGAACACCATTAAAAGTCTAGTGAAATATAATCTATGAGTTCTGATGTTCTTGTTTTAACACAACTGTTCCCGCACAAAACATTTAAATTTGATGCTTTACTTTCAGAAGAGGAATTTATGCAGATACAGAGAAATATCTAGAAATTTCCCCTTGGCAAGGAGCTCAAGCCATACACTGTATATCGTAATCTGAACAATAAAATGAAATTTCACCTTAGAAAATGTTTAACAGATGCCAGTGCCTGAAACCCAAATAGGAGTAGTGAGACATATGTTTAAAGGCAACAAGTGACAATTTTAAATGGAAACAACGCGAAATATGAATTTAATTCATTAATTTGATAGAAAATGTTCCTCTTATTACTAAAATCTCTAAAAGGGGGAAGGGCCTCCACAAGCCCCATGGACCAACATGGGTTCCCAACCAGGGGGTAACTGCAGTTATTTTTAGTTACATTTGTTTTTTTAATATTTATATACTAAATATGGAATACGCAAGGCTGTTCTATTTCAATTTTCTTGGTCACAAATAGATAATTTTAACTTGAACTGGAATTGCAGAGAGCCTGGAGTTCTTAGTTTTTCTTGAAATATAAGCTGTGTGGTCAATACAAAATAAAAATGAAAGAGTAGGTGATACCTTTATAGACCACTGAAAAAACACACTATACGATCTCTGTATAGATATGGACCATCCACATTGTCAGGCATGTACCAATGTAAAGAATTGAAGTTCATGGCAATATCCATTTTGCTAGGAAACGGCCTGAATGAGTGGTACAGTGGGTGCCAGAAACGCTGATGCCGGAAACGCTGATGCCCAAGATAGTGGCAGGATTGTTATTGTTTCAGCACATTTCATTCCACTTAAGTCTCCTGCTCTTCCTAGTGTGGCAATGGTACAGTGAAGAGAGAGGGTCCTGGACATGGAGATGCCTCCTGCCCCGTCTGCTGTCATGGAGGAAAAAAGCGAGAGGCAAAAAGGTGGGGCAGAACCAGGGAGGGTGTGTTGTTTGGGGGAGATATGTACAGTATTACCTTGTATAAAGGAATTCATTCATTCCAAATGAAATTCTGTTAAGCAAATTTTCCTTTGTACAAATTTCCCATATGAATGCATTGAAAACTGATAAATCCCTAATCACAAGTTTTTCTGTTGTACAGATTCGCCCCATAGGCAATTCTGTTAAGCGATTTCCCCCTATCTCTGGAATTTTTTTCTTTTAAGTAGATTTATTTGTTAAACAAACTGCTTGTTATATGAGGGTCCACAGTATTTGGGCTGGAAGTGGAGCAGTGCTTCACTGGGCCCTTTTGGGGGAAAGGAGACTTAAGGGAGGGTTCTCGTGTACTGACAACTGGTTGGCGCGCCTGTTGATGCCTTGGTGGGTGGGTGGCACTCCGCTGCCTCCAGGGCAATTGACATGCTCGCTCCTGAACGCCCCCTTCGCCACCGGGCCCAAGGAGCACCTTGGTTTAACCAGGATCTCCGGGCCCTTAAGCGGAATAGAAGGAGGCTAGAGAGCATTTGGAGGCGGGCCCCGACAGGTAATTTAGCTGCCATCAAGATCGCGTGGAGTATCTACTCAGCCAAGATTAGAACTTCAAGAAGATCTCACTTTGCTATCCGGATAAGCAAAGCACAAAACCATCAGGCTGAGCTTTTCCATATAATCCGTAATCTATCCAGGATTGGTTGCAGAGATAGGCCTCCCCCCAGTATTTCCTGCAACCAATTTGCGGCATTTTTAAAATCTAAAGTGGAGGCCATCTGCCGGGACCTAGACCTTCAGTTGACAGCAGTAGATCGAGCAGAGACGTCCAGTGCTCTGTCTTGCCCGGCTACTTTGACCATCTTTCAACCTGTGACGTCATCTCAAGTGGACAGGGCCCTTGATTGTTGTCGTGCCACCACCTCTACACTTGATCCTTGCCCGTCCTGGCTTATAAAAGAGGCCAGGCCAGTTACCACTGAATGGGCCACAGGGCTGCACCTGCCCTCAAGGAGACACTCATTAGGCCCATTCTGAAGAAGCCTCAGCTAGCAGCGGACCAAATTGGCAATTATAGGCCCATTGTTAATTTAGCATTCATTAGCAAGGTTGTGGAGGGAGTGGTGGCTGACCAACTTCAAGGGCTCCTGGATGAAACTGACGCTCGTGATCCATTCCAGTCAGGGTTCAGGCCATGTCATGGAACGGAATCGGCATTGGTCGCCCTGCATGACGACCTCTTGAGAGAGGCCGACAAAGGCAAATTGTCCTTGCTGGTCCTCCTCGATCTCTCAGCGGCCTTTGATACCGTTGACCACGGTATCCTCCTGGGGAGGCTCTCGGAGTTAGGAATTGGAGGCACTGCTTTGCAGTGGTTCCATTCCTTCTTGGAGGACCAGCCCCAGAAAGTACAGGTGGAGGAGATTGCCTCTACCCCTTAGTGCCTCAGTTGTGGGGTGCCATAGGGGTTGGTAATCTCCCCCATGCTTTTTAGCATCTATATGAGACCGCTGGGGGAGGTTGTCAGGAGGTATGAGGTCTCATGTCATCAATATGCTGATGACATGCAGCTCTATAACTCATTTTTTCCATCTGCAGTGGATGCCATATTGTCACTTGATGCCTGTTTGGACGCCGTACTGGGATGGATGAGGGTGAACAGACTAAGGTTGAACCCAGACAAGATGGAGGTCCTTTGGGTGGGGGTTCCAGTGGTTGGAGGTTTGGGAAGTTCCCTCAGTTTTGGGGGGTGACTCTCTCCGTACAGGATGAGGTGCGCAGTCTGGGCGTAATATTGGACCCTATGCTTTCCATGGAGGCCCAGGTGGCATCAGTGGTCCGTGCCGCTCATTTCCATCTTAGGCGGATCGCTCAACTGCATGCCTTCCTGGACCCTGGTGCTCTCACTACTCTGATCCAGCACTCGTAGCCTCGAGATTAGACTACTGCAATGCTCTCTACGTGGGGCTGCCTTGTAGATTAGTGCGGAGGCTCCAGCTAGTGCAGAATTATGTGGCCAGATTAGTTACAGAGTTAAGAAAACATCAACATATAACCCCTATGCTGGCCACGCTGCACTGGCTGCCGATTCGCTTCCACATTGATTTCAAGGTTTTAATGATGACATATAAAGCCCTAAATGGTTTAGGACTGGCATGTCCAAAGTCAGGCCTGGGGGCCAAATGTGGCCCGTTTTCAAATTTTGAATGGCCCGCAGCCTCTTCTTCCCACCAGCTCAGCATGTCATGCATCCCCACCAGCTGGCCCCTCCCCATACCAGATAGAGACATCAGTTTGTGGTTTTATGGTTTGCCTGCCATCCCTGCCTCTGTCCATCCCCCTAGCCACCTGCCCGGCCTACCCTCCCCTGGAGCCGTTGCTGCAGCATATTCCCTGCCTCCTTGCATGTCCTAGAGACCTGTCCAAAGTCCAGCCTGTGGGCCACAAGAGCTGAATGGTCGGCCCACAAACATTTTCACCTCACCAAATCTGGCCCTCCTTGCAAAAAGTTTGGACACCCCTGGTTTAGGACCTTGCTATCTGGCAGAACAGCTCCTGCCACAAAGTACTGCCCATAACACCCGATCATCTCAGACAGGACATTTGAGGGTGCCGTTGCTAAAGGAGGCCCGTAAATCTTTGACAAGAAATCAGGCTTTCTCAGTGGCGGCCCCTCGGCTCTGGAACCAACTTCCTCCTGAGATTTATCTGGCACCTTCCCACCCAGTCTTTAAGAAGCTATTTATAAAGGCTTTCCCCGGATATTAAGCTGTTCTAATAATGATTGCTAAAAGAGACTCCACGTTAGTTTTTTCAGATGCACTGGGGTAGAGTTTGCACAGAACTTTAACAGTTGTGTGCAACTGTTCCAAGGCAAATGGCTAGCCAGAGAAGCCCGAAGGACCTGCTCGATTAAAGACAATGGAAACGCTCTTGGAACCAAGGACAACTGTTCCCAGTATTGCCTCATAAACAGACAGGAGAGGCGTAGAAAGAAAGGATTTGCCCCTGACACAAACGGCCTCCCTTCCTGCAAAAGGGAGACGGGACGTGGCGGTGATGAGGGTGGGGGTGGGGGGGTTAAGAGAAAATCCTAGTACGTCGGGCTTGCGGGACGGGCAAGGAGCCTTAGACCGCTACTCCCATGGGGTGGGGGGGCGAAAGCAAGAGCAAGTAGGCGGCGCATGCGTAGTCTTGAGCACCGGAGCACAAACCTCGCAATCGAGGCGGGCGGGTGGGCCGGCCGGTGGGAGGAGCACCAGGCCGCGAGCGCGTTTGCGGCCGCGGATTGGTCGGCGGCCCGAGGGGGGCGGGGCTGGCGGGGCGGACCAAGAGCCCTTTTTCGTCGTCGTCGAGGAGGCGGCGGCCTGTGTAGTCAGTGGAGGAGTCGCAGCCGCAGCGGCGGAGGGAGCCGGTCATGGCGTACAGCGGCCTGGCGGTCCCGATCATCGTCATGACCGTCTTCTGGGGGGTGGTCGGGGGCGTCCTGCCGTGGTTTGTGCCCAAGGGCCCCAACCGGGGGTAAGTGGTGGAAGACGAGGCCGAGGGTGGGTGGGAGGGCGGAGCCTTCGGGGAAGAGAGACCCTCTTTTATGATTTCCATTTATTTTTTGAACTCCTCCTCGTGCCCCCCCCCGAAGGGAGGGAAGGCCTGCCTGCTTGCCCCCCCAGTGGGACGGCGACGATGGCAGCCCTTTTCGCGGGAATCGCCTCCCTGGATCTGAGAAGCCGAGGAGGAGGAAGAAGAAGAAAAAGAAAGGGAGGAGGGCCCTTGAGGCCTGCTTTCCTGGCGCTCGGCCCTGACCTCCTTCCTGCTTTGGGGAGCTGTGCGCATTTCACACACACACACACACACACACACACACACACACACACACACACA
>JAHTLZ010000010.1:46749477-46778564 GCA_023846285.1 Phrynocephalus versicolor
CACACACACACACACACACACACACACACACACACACACACACACACACACACACACACACACACACACACACACACACACACACACACACACACACACACACACACACACACACACACACACACACACACACACACACACACACACACACACACACACACACACACACACACAGAGGGGAGGGGGAGAGGGGTCATTCAGGGCCTTTCCTCCGCTGTTTTGTGTGTGTGGGGGGGGGGCGGCTTTTGTCCTCCTTCCTGGACTCCGCCCGGAGAGGGCCGCCTGCTCATCCCAAACCACCGTCAGGCGGCGAAATGCTGCCCTAGAAGATGAGGATTCCTTCGGGGGCTTTGCGCCCCCTCCCTTTTTTGTTGCTATTTAAGATGCGCAATATGGGCCTTCAGGGGGCTCTGCTTGGTGCCAGTCCTGATTCATAGGAGTACTGTTTGCGGTGGACTCCAGGCCTCCCTTCCTTGCATGCATAGGAAAGGCTAGGTGGAATTTAGAGGTGTCATGGTCTTGTGACGGATTTCATTTTTTCTGTCGACCAGAATGTGTCACTTCTTCCTCAAAAACCATCTGGTGATGAGACTAAAACGTTCCTAAATTCCAGTCTTTGCTAGCATAACTCCTGGGATTTCTTGAGACGTTTTGATTGCTGCTAGTCTTCGCTGATTAGCCTGAGATTTGAAGATGTGCTACAGCTGTTCTTTTGCATGCCCTCTTAACTTTTTTGATAGCTCCCTGGTTTGAGTAATCTGGCTGTAGAACCAGAGACTGAAAGTTCGACTCCCACATCCCTTGGGAGAAGAGCCAGCCTTGGTAGTTACAAGCGAGGTGCATAGTTCCAAGTCACCCTCAAAAGAAAGGAATAATTAACCAAGTCAGTGTAGTCTTTACCTACTAAACCCTGGAAAGGGGTTACCAGGCAAGCTTCCCCTGAACAATGGACTTCCCTGTGCATTTTATATGAATCTATACGTTCACATAGACTTTGTGTTTATAACTACTTATAACCTTGTAGCTTTAATGTAATGCTGTCTATTAATACTGTAAGATGTCCCTCAATTCCTTGTTCTCAAATACTTGAACATGTCTTAATTGTAGTGGACTGTATATGATCCCTCATTACTGCTTTTCCAAGGAGAAAAGCAGGATAAAAATACTCTAAAATAAACAAATGAATAAATTAGAATTAATTTGACCAGACGTGCATGCACACACACGTGCCTTTCATACTACAACATATAATCTGATTGTGCATGCATTTTATTTATTTATTTAAAAATGATTTTCCTGCATTTCAGCAAAAATACCCAAAGCAGTGCACATAGGGAGGAATTAGTAATCAATAAAAAATATAATTGCAGAGGTAGACATATGTATTCCCCTGCCTGCATTCCTTTTAAGGACAAGAGGTGCAGAGAGAGTGCTTTGTTTTAAAACGTGATTGCTTTTCTGGAAACTTCAAGCTGGTGAAGTAGTGCTTGAAAATAAGGTATTTGCTCCTTATAATGCTTGTGCTGTATTTAGTAAGAAATGTTGGGGCAAAATTCAGTAGCTGCCTTGAGGGTGTGTAAAATTTGGCCCATTGATATTGTCAGTTCCTGCAATAAAACGTAAGGAAGAGCAACATCGTAATGCATAATTGGCAACAGAAACAAGAACGGCATCCATTCAGTGAGTATAGTGAAGGCCTATACAAAGAAGCCATTTTTATTCAGTTATGAAACATTACAAGGGGAATTGATGAGCCTTCTGTAAGAGGAAATGAGTACTGCAGGCAGAGAATCTTTGTCTTTGTACTCACCAGCTATGGTACAGGGGAAGGAGGGATATAGAGCAAGACTTCTATGGAGACCTCAGAGGATGGTAAGAGACTTTAAAAAAATCTCTTCTTCTGGATTCATCAGGGCTTTAGGGCTCAGTGCAAATTTAACAGTACCGTACATGCCCTGACCGTCATTGCTGAACCCTTTTCAAAGGAGTAGAGAGAACTGCTGTGGTTGGACTGCACAGTTGCTGCAGTCAGGAATTTGAAGAGCCAACAAAGATCATCCAGAGTGTGTAAGGCTGGTGGGATTATATGCTCTACAACTTGTGCATTTTTGAGCAGTCTGCATAGTCCAAGAATGCCATCAGAACAAGAGGGTGGCAGACTGCTTTTGAGTACCTTATATCTAGAAAATTTTGGGAGGGTTCGCATAACTCAGAATTGACATGAGGGTTTGTAATTATTAAAAATTATTATTTCACAGGCAGTGCCTTCTGCCTTGTGCTGTGACATTTTGAATGATATCTTTCTAAGTTTTGGTGGTAGTAGCGAAGGATGTATTTTCCAGGAAAGGCCTGAGCTGATATATCTGCCAAAGATTGTGTTAACAATCTCCCAACCTTTAAGATGGAACTTGGTCAAATGCCAAAAGTAGGTGCTGTTTTGTTTAAGGGTAAAGCTTTGAAGCATTTCTCATATTGAATCCAATTGCATTGTTCTATTAAGAAATTCTGTCTTACAGAATTTCTAGAACACTTGTTTTACTGTGATGTTTTGCCACATGTTACCCATGTATGATGAAACCCCATTCATAAGCCAGCCAGTCAGCCTGTTGGGTGATCTGTGCTGTATTATAATAGATACCAGAATGAATTTTAAAAAGTTGGCTTGATCATTGTTTTGATATCTAATAAAGGAAGTGATTTGCAGTCTCAAATCTGAAATTAACTTCTATATGTAATTGAATGTTTTTTTTAAAAAAAAATTAAAATGGTTTGGTCAGGATTATTGAAACCACTTTTCCTTTAAGTGGTCCCAAATTCATAATATTGGCTGGAAAAGAGGCAAACTTTATCACATATTTAAAAGCTTGAAATCAGTCAGTGGACTCTCTTTGTCTTGATATGGTGATATAACTTGATGGATTTTGAGCTGTATTGATGGGCGGCAGAGTCAGTGTCACATAGGGGTTGAGCTGGTACAGCAGCTGAAAAGGCCTTTCCCTTAACAAAATTAGAAAAGCCTGATATTTAAACCTCAACTTGCAGATATTTTTCTTATGGTACCCACCAAATTTTATCTATTGAACCAAGGGTGTCACAATTTTATTTATTTATTTATTTATTTATTTTATTTATACACTACCCATCTGGCCTGAAGGTCACTCTGACTACCTCTTCGTCTCAGTAGAATGTACTGCTGTTACCACCTATTGCAATAAATCACATACAGTATATCACAGGAGTACACCTCACATTTTGTAACTATTTTAGTAAACATTTTCATGTGAACACTGAGGAAATGACACATGGCTACAATGTAAAGCAGTGAGTATACAGCTTATATAACAGTGTAAATGTGATGTCCCCTCAAAATAATGCAACACACAACCATTAATGTCTAAACTACTGGCAACAAAATGAGTACACCCCTAAGTGACAATGTCCAAATTGGGCCCAAGTAGCCATTTTCGCTCCCTGGCATTGTCCTAGAAGGAAGCCTCTTCTAAAGATGATGCACAACAAAGCCTGCATACGGTTTGCTGCAGACAAGCAGACTAAGGACATGGATTTCTGGAACCATGTCCTATAGTCTGATGAGGCTAAGATAAACTTATTTGGTTCAGATGGTGTCAAGCATACGTGGCAGCAGACAAGTGTTGTCATGCCTAAAGTCAAACGTGGTGGGAGTGTCATGGTCTGGGGCTACATGAGTGCTGCCGGCACTGGAAAGCTACAGTTCATTTAGGAAACCATAAATGCCAACATGTATTGTGATGTACCGAAGCAGAGCATGATCCCCTCCATTTGGAGACTGGGCTGCAGGACAGTATTCAAACATAATAATGACCCCAAACACATCTTCAGAATGACCACTGCCTTACGAAAGAAGCTGAGGGTAAAGGTAATGGACTGGCCACACATGTCTCTAGTCCTAACCCCCATTGGGCATCTATGGGGCATCCTGAAATGGAAGGTGGAGGTGCACATGGTCTCTAACATCCACCAGCTTTGTGATGTCATCATAGAGGAGTGGAAGAGGACTCCAGTGGCAACCTGTGAAGCTCTGTTGAACTCTTTGCCCAAGAGGGTTAAGGCAGTGTTGGAAAATAATGGTGGCCACACAAAATATTGACACGTTGTACCCAATTTGGACATTGTCACTTAGGAGTGTACTCACTTTTGTTGCCAGCGGTTTAGACATTAATGGCTGTGTGCTGCATTATTTTGAGGGAACAGCACATCGAAACTGTTAGACAAGCTGCATACTCACTGCTTTACATTGTAGCAAAGTGTTATTTCTTCAGGGTTGTCACATGAAAATATAGACTAAAATATTTACAAAATGTGAGGAGGTGATATCCTATATATCCTGTGATATCCCATATATGGTTCTCAATATTTCTATTGTATAAAAATCCACTATGTCTGCTCATGGAGAGGCGGGAAGGTAACAAATTGTAAACATGCTGATATTATGTTTTAGGTCTGATCATGAAAAAAAGAAAAACTTAATGTTTAAGGCAACTTAATGGCCTAGAAGGGATGTACTGATTTTCTAAATTTTTCCTTCCTGAAATATGATTTCACCACAAGTTTTGAAGTAGTGACTGCACAGGCCTCTCTGGTCAGAGAAAAGGTCTTGGTTGATTGGAAGATTGTTCCAAAGCCACACACGGGGTTCTTTTTTGTGGTGGATGTGGTGGGGAAAAGCAGGATATAAATATTTTAAATAAATTAAATAAATAATGGGTTTGTTAGGCTTTTAAAATAACAATTCTAAGCCTCTTAGTAAGTTCATATTTTGTGATTTGCCAGTTGTGCAAACTAATTTTAGATAACCTTTGAATGCTACATGTTTTGAAAGAAAGGGTGACACTGGCAATTAATGAATTTTCTAAACCACGTGTTTCCTTATGTTAAATAGCTTATCTACTTGTAGGCAGAAAGGAAGCAAATTGTGTAGAGCACAAACACCTTGCCTTAGCTTAGTGTTTTGGAACATGCTTATTTAAAATGGAAGACTAAAAGGAAATGCGAAAAAGATGTACGTTTGGTTGCTCCATAATGTCATACTGACTTATGGAAAAATCTAAATTCATGGAATTCATCCTAAATAGTCATATTTGCTACCTACAAATAATACAGTTGGGAAAGAGTAGCTTTTAATTTATTGCAAATGTAAGGTATGTGAGACTGAATTGTGAACCTAGAAATTGCTAGTTGAAATCTTGCATAATGAACTCACTAGATGGCATTTAGCAACCTTAGCTTCATATCTGCATGTGGAGATGATACTAATGTACTTTGCTGGGTGGACATAATGACTGTTAATCTTGTAGAAACTATTAATTACTTCAAAATGCTTCAGTATGGTTGTTAAAATCACATTTCATTGGATAATCCACAACCATCTGGTAAAAATTAAAAAATACTTATGTCTAGTATCAAGTTGTAAATATTACATTTTATCAATTATTTCTTTCCCCCCTTTTTTTCTTGTAGTATTATCAACACAATGCTGGTGACATGTGCTGTTTGCTGCTACCTCTTGTAAGTATCACTGTTTCTCCTTTTGTTGAGTTGCAGTCAGATCTGGCACTGTGATTTTATTACCATGACTTTGAGGTACAAGCAGAAAAATAGCTAATTCAAGAAAGGCAAATATGCCAAGCAGAGTGCAACCAACACTGATTGCTTTGAGACACTGTACCCAGACTTTCTTGTTTCTCATAGTCATAATTCCAATACAAAAATGGATGCGTTCACCTTTTTCTAATTTCTGTTCTCTGTCTGTGTTTCTAACGTGTTCTTCTTATCGTGCTAATTATAAATTAGAAGAGAATGATTAGCTTCCTTCTCTTCTGGGCAGTGTGTTGCAATTATGTAAACTTCCTACATTCCTGCTTTAGAATGGTCTTTGAGAATATTGCATGTGGCATGTGATCTGTAATAGCAGCAGAAATAATTTTAGCAAGTTATTGAAGTACAACTGTAGAAAAGTATGTTGCTGTTTCTTTGACAAGAGATAAAATCTATGACTCTCCAGATCAGAAAGGATTGCAGCTCCCCCTCCCCCAGTTCCTTAACTGTGGTCCATGTGGGGTGGGAGTCTTATTTATTTTATTTATAGGTTACTTTCCTCCCAGAACCTGGACCCATAGTGGCTTGCAAGATGGGTAAAAAAGCCATAGAATTAATGTTACAAATATTGAAATTAAATTAATCTCATATTATTAAAATAGTGTATACTTAAAAACATATTAATTAATCTCTTAATAACAGTGTGCCTCAGATAGTAAAAAGAGAAAAAGTAAAAAAAAGTATCAGGTAAAAACTTGTGATTAGAAGCCTGTTAAGTGTCAAATCCCTATCTAAATTAAAATGTTTTTTCTTGGTGGAGAGACAGCAGGACGGGAGCTATTTTGCAGCCTCTCGGCAAGAGTTCCAGAGCCTGGAAGTGGACTCAGAGATCCAGGATTTCCCTCTCCTGAATCTCCACCAAACTGGTCTCTGAAAGTGGTGGGGAGATTAGAAGGGTCTTTTCAGCAGATCTCTAAACCTACGTAGGCTTGTAGACTCCAATATTGTAGATAATTCAGCTGTCAAGAGTCTAGCAGCATTTCCCATCTCTGGCCTATATCTCTTACTAATGTGAGCCTCTTCTGTAGTTTATTGTCAACATGCTTCAGACCAGATCTGGCTTGTTACAGTTTTGACTAACCTAGGGCAGGAGCCTGTTTATGTTTGGGGTGATGCTAGGGAAAGCAGGTTCTGCATAAGTGCATCCTGGTTGTTTGTGGCTCAACAAACCAAGGACTCATGAATGTGAAGCTGTGACCTGGATGCCCTTTAGAATGCACCAGACCAGGAAGGAGCCTTTGCTTCCTTCTTAAGTTATTTGAAGTAAAAAGATATTGATATATGTAAGACACTGAGTGTTCTGACCACTTAACATTCTGGTAAAGTTAAGCATCTTTGTAGGCATGGGTGTTCACTTTTTCTGGGTGAGGGGGAGATGAGAGTTGGAGGCTGTGGTTTCAGCTGTCATTAAAAATCCTGTCAGATAGTGAGGATTTGACATTTGTGTGTGCAGGTTAGTTGCAGGGGCATCTAGGAATAAACAGCTCTGAACAGCGCTTGTAATGATTTATAGAAAAAAAGAGTGGTTTGATAATAAGCCAGGAAAAAAGGGGATTGTCAAGAAAACCAGTCTTGGCAGGTATGCCAGAACTTGGTGGTAGCATTTAGGATTTGACAATGACCTGTTGCCTTAACAGTGCCCACTCCACCTTCCAATCTCCAGTAGTAGCTGTCACCACGTGGGTTTCTTCATCTGCCAGCCTCTGTGCTCTGTGTGGGCGTATCCTGCTGCTGTGGCACTGTGAAAGGGGTCGACGTCAGATGGTTGTTAGCCCCCTGACCATGACTGTGCTAGCACCTCTGATGTGGGTTAAACTTGCATGGGATGTGAGGAGGGTGGCAGTTCCTCTTTTGCATCATGACTGCACAGGGTCAGGCTTTCCTAACAACAGTGGCAGTGTCTGCTAACCCGTAGAGAGGATAAGATAGGAGATGGAAGCATCGGTAACACTGTTGCTGGGCCTTCCAAATCATGGTCATGCCAGAAAACAGATTATGGTACACTCATGTACTACTGGCTCACTGACAGAGAGTGTGGTAGGGAATGTTCAGTCCTGGAGATATTGATGAGCAGTTATTCTAGCCATTCCTCTGTACTGACCAAGCTGGCTTCAGTGGTGAGAATTAAAATCCAAACAACCATCTGGAGGGCCAGGAGTCAGTTTCATAGTCTATTCTAATGCTAGTACAAAGCAAATTTTTTTTTAAAAAAGTCTTGAGATTGAATAGTTCTTTATATTATTAATCCCTCTGTATAACAAATAATCTGCTGGGGGGCATTGTGGTATATAGCTTTGATACTACCCTAAGTACATCCGATCTCGCCTGATTTCGGAAGCTAAGCAGGGTTGGCCCTGGTTAGTACTTGGATGGGTGACTAGCAGGAAATACCAGGTGCTGTAGGCACCTGGAGTAGGAACTGGCAAACCACTCCAGTATTCCTGCCAAGAAAACTCCATGGACAGTTATGAATGCAAATCCTACTGAAAGAGACTATACTGCTTTTTTGCTTTGCAGGTTATGAAGATATTTTCCCTATGTTTTGGACCACAGCTCTCAGAATTCTAAGCTTAGATTGCCAGTGGCAAAGGACTGTGGGAGTTGCAGTCCAAAACATCTGATGGGCAGAAGTTTAGACATGCCTGATCTAGAAAGTCTTGGCTCCCCATTCCTGACAAAGGAGAAAGCCACATCATGCAATGTGAAGCAGGATTATTGCTGGATTCTCTGGGGCTGCCCTTGGTGCTGGCTTGTAGCCCCATAGAGCACTTGCTTATGAGTGAGTTCTTGATGGCAGGTCTGGTGTTGGAGACATTCAGGAACCTGATGACTTTTCTCTGTTAGCTAAGAACTGCAATACATATAGGTGGAAAATACGCTGTTACTATGATTCTATGATTCAATATGTATGTATTTAAACACCTGTGTCAATATGTTTCTTTAAATCATTTAACACTATTTTGCTAAAAGGAATCCCAAAATGATTTATGAAGCTACGTAGCATGGCAGTTCCTTCTTTCAAGCTTTCTAAGCCACAATTGGGTCATTCCTGGAATGGAGAGAAAGCAGGAGATTCCTTTATGTAAACCTTGGTTGGTCTCCAGACTCCTATAGCTATGTTTTACCCTTGCCCTTATGAACAGATTGAATTTGTGATTTCATGGTACAGAATTCATGGTGCTGAGAATAAGCAAGCAAGGCTGACTTAGGCCAGTGGCCACATAATGGTTTTGCCTCTGTCCAGCTGCGTTTCTGTTTCACCTAACCAGCTGCCTGTTCCATTTGATTTCCTATCCAGCTGAGTCGGAGACTAACAACAACAAAAGCCACTCTGTTTTTCTGGACAGTTGTAATGGCTGCATGCTCCTCTTCCCTCTGCACAATTCAGCATGATTTCTGTTTTTTATGTGGGGTCCTTCATGTGTCTTGAAGCTGTTGGAAAATGTACTGTACAAAAACTAATGGGTAGTTGTGAATATCAAAGGTATGGGCTAAATCAGAATTATTTCAATCTAAAGCAGACCCACCGAAATCAGTAGCAGTTGAATTAGTCATGAATAACACGTCACATTAATCTTAGTGGGCCTAAATCTAAATAGTGGATTTAGCTCATTGATGGGAAATTGAGGTTAGTAATTTAGGTTTTGTATTCTGAGCATAATTTTGCTATTCCTGTTATTGTGAAGCATTTGAGCGCATCTCCTCTTTGTATGTGGAAGTGTGAATCCTTCCACAGCAGTCTTGTAAAGGTTGCAGCTTTGTGATAGTCTTCTTGTTCCTCTTTTCTTGGTGTCTGGAGCCAAGACCTAAAAAAAGGCAGAACCTGAACGCCAGTCATGACTACTGTCTTGTAATTTCCATATTTGCCAGAAAGACAGCTTTTGAAACTGGAACAATTATCAGTTCGTGCCTGGTAGAATAGCTGTGAGCAGATTAATTCTGTATTGTTTAATTGAAGTCTAGAATAAATAGCAAGAGGTTCCAAGGCATACTTGATACAAAGAACTTGTTTGTTTGTAATGAAAACACTTTGCCTCCCATTTCTCCAGAAGAATTATTATTTACGGATTTTGGAATTGTTGCTCATGTCCTTGAGACATAGTGAGACTGTTACTGCATCATCACAGGAGTCAACAGAATTGGGACCCCGTAAATTGCTCTATACTTGCTGCATAAAAAGCAACTGTTTCTGGTTTCTAGTGAAAAAACACTAATCTTAGACTTTGGTATGGCATGATTTCTAGAGAGCAGGGGTAGGGGACCTTCAGACCTCCAGATGTTTTGGACTACAACTCCCAGAATTTCAAGCCTATAATGCCAGTGATATAGGACTGTGGGAGTTGTGGTCTAAAACATCTGAAGGACTGAAAGTTCTTCATCCCTGCGATAAAAGGGAGTAATTTGACCTCCCACTGTGGATTCAAGCCATACTTATGACTAGCATTTGCAGACATTCCATAGTTAAACTACAAACAGGAAAATTTACCTTGGAGCATCAGATCAGACTGTAAGAGGTTGCATTGGAAAATTTAGTATAGTGGGTGTACAGATTGTCCTCTTAGGATTATAGTGTGTTTTTACAAATGTTTGCTTTTCAGAAAGTTTTTGGCACTTCGCAACACCCTATTAATCAGCACAGATGAAATAGCCAGCACCACAAGGGCCATGTAATTTAGCTCATTGATCTCTGTCTCCCATTAATTATACAAGAATGTGAAGTTTTGGCTTCCCCTCCCCTAACCTGTCAGCTTTCAGGGGACAGTTCATGTTGTCCCATCTGTTCTAGAATTCATGTTTTACAGAAGAACCTGTCCTCTTTTTGAATGGGAAAAACTAACGGGTCAGTCTGCTTGGGCTTTACCATTGCTCCATCTCGTAGAGTATGCAATTTATTCAGGGCATTCAAAAGTCCATTCAAAAGGCATTCAGGGCATCTGCACACTGTAGTGGAAGATGTGTAATACCTCTGAAGCTGCCTTTCACGGTGTCTGTTCTAAGGGCTTTTAATGAACCCAATGGATTTTCTGGAACACAGTTTGAAAAATAGCAGTACTTGATAAGTGCCAAACGCAGTAGGGCAAAATAGTATCACTAGCATAGTACATGTTAAATGAATACAGAAGAATGTACTGTACTTTTGACTATGGAAGGCAGCATATATAACATATTCTTAAGATATAACCTATGATGTGGGTAATGGTTTCATTCTGTCCCAAATTATGATGATTGATTGCCAGACATGAATGATGAATATTATACAGCCATTTCAAGGGATACCACATTATAAGTCTCAAAAGGATGCCATCCTCTATAGGTAGCAATCCGTTATGTAAAAGCTGATTTTCTCGGCGGTTGTATAAAACTATCCGTTTTGGAGTACTGTATTTGTTTTCTATAGCTATTATTTTATTTAATTGTGAGAAGTAGGTTGATTTGACCAGTATAGATGAGTTCAGTATTTCTTCTGCAGCTGCTATGGCTTCTCTTTTTCCAACTGACTTGTGCTTCATTCTCTGGTCCAAGCATCCAGGTTTGTGTGGAATTTTCCATGACTGTCTAAGCACTCTCCATTTGTACCAGCTCTCATTACAAAGCTGATTTGCTCTTTCTCCTCCTCCCAACGCATTCTAGAAATAGCAGTTACGGTAGATATAACTGTGCTCACAAAATGGTTTGTATACTGAGCATTTAGTGCTGCTGTAATTCTGTACAGATGAAAGAGATTCTGAAGACTGTCATTGAGGGGTTGTATTGACGGTTAATAAACCAAATATATATATAACTGATAATTATGTTGTGTTTTCCTGGTAACGAGAATATACTACTCATCACAAAATAGATTGCATGCTAGATGTGACTTCTGCCTGGTTAATGTGACCACTGTTTAGAAATTTGCATGTATATATTCTGTTATACTGCATGAGCAACTGAAAATAGCCAGCTTTTCTGTAACAGTCCTCTGTTACATCTCGAGCACATATTTCCATTATTTTTTTCCAGCTGTCAGAATTGCATGGGTACTGAGAATACATAGCTTTCACTGGGTTGTGTCTTGAAGCTTCTCATTAACATTAAAACTGTATATCTATAGTTTGGCAAATATCCAGATTCTGTCTAGATATTGCTGTTGACTGAGAGCTTGGTCTTGTGTGTAGGGTGCTATGAGATATGCAGCATCATTCACAGTCTGAATTCTGGAAATGTGGTGGGGGAGGAATACTGCTGCTGATATATTTTGAGCTTCATGGGTGAGACAATGTCTGAGCACTTTCAAGAAAAATGCAAATGGAAGAGAGATTGCCAGGATGAACTAGAAGCATTACTTGAAATAGAACAGAGTCAAGTGCAGCTTTGTTTTAGACTTCTAGAAGGATACTGATAAATTTCTGGTTGTCTCTTCTGATAGCTTTTTTAAGGTTTGTATTGACTCATGAGTTTTTTAGTTGCGATAATTTTTCCCGACTAGCCTGTTGCATACTGGCCACATATCCAAGTTTCCATCATTTTCACAGTCTCTTCTTACCTTACAGCTGGCTAATTGCAATCCTCGCTCAGCTGAACCCTCTCTTTGGCCCGCAGTTAAAAAGTGATACAATTTTGTACCTGAAATACCACTGGCCTTAATGATGACCTCTTCTGTCACAGTTTGTGAACTAGGTAACTATTGATGATCTTTATTTGTGTTTATTATATATATTTATATACCACCTTTCCTCTAAGGATCTGATGACTGGTTCTCCTCCCCCCCCCTTCTCTCTTATTGTCAAAACCACTCTGCAACAACTGTTGGCACCTTCGTAAGCAAGATTCATTGACCTGCCAGCCCCTGACACACAACATGTACTGGCAACTGAAGGCAGTGGCTTTTATTGAATTAAGGATAGTTCTTATGCGAGGAAACCTGCCTTTCTTTGCTGTTATTTCAAGAATAAACCAGGTTAAGTTTGCTGTAAGTGAAGGACATGGATTCTGTAATCCTTGATTCTGGAATTTCACTACAATATTTTGGGTGTTCAGCAAAAATGTTTGAAAGAACATTACTTTTTCTGATTACTGGACAAGGGAAAGTGAAGGGAGCAGGCTTACATGAAGTTAAGGACCAATGGAAAAGAAGGCATGGTTGCTTTCAGTAACTGATAGCATCAGCACTTTATTTATTTATGAGTATTTTCATTCCCACCTTTCTCCTTGGAAAATGGACCCAAGATGGCTTACAGTAATGAGGGACATTATACAGTCCAGTACAATTAAGACATGTTCAAGTATTGAGAACAGGGAATTGAGGGACATCTTACAGCATTAAAAGACAGCATTACATTAAAGCTACAAGAGAATGTGAAGAGTTAAAGAGAGAGTAAAAATTCCATGTATTCATGTATGGTAGACCATCTAAAAGTAATGAGGGCTGGGAACTAACAATTTAATCACACAAGTTATAAGTGGTTATAAACACAAGTCTGTGTAGCCATGTATGGTAGTCCATCATTCAGGGAAAGCTTGCCTGAAGAGAAGTCTTTGCCTGCCTCCAGTGGGAGGAAGTTCCAGAGTCTGGGTGTGGACTGGAAGTTGAACTACCAGTGCAATTTTATCGTTTCTTAGCTATTCTCAGTATCCGACTGTCAATGGCTATGACTTGTGCCGCAAGTTTTTGCTATTGCCTCATTATCTGTGCCTGTTTCTAATAGGTTATGGTTATCTTCATGTTTTGTATACTAAGCTTTCAGGTTCTAGTTAACATTTTATGACTGTTACCTTTTCACTTAAAAAGAAAAAGATTTCATGTTAGAAAAACATGCTGGTCATGTTTTTGAGGGTTGAAAAGATGGTCCGTAACTTAAGACTTATATTTAAATTGTCAGAGGAAACTTTGGCAGGGCACAGAGCTTACTGAGGAACACTGCAAAAATGGGCAATCTTGTGTCCAGAAATACAGGTTGACTGTTGTGCATGAATAGCAGTTATTCATGGGCAAGCAGACAAGTGGCATTGCACCCCTCTTTCACTTACATGTTGCTGTATTATTTTCTGGGACTAAAGATCTTTTGCCATCCAACTGTGATACTAGTTAAGATGACAGTGCTCATTTTGGCCACCTTCATATTGCCAACAGTACATGAGTACTCATTCCTCTTGTCTGCAAAAGGCACTATATAAAAATGCATGCAAGATCGTGGCTTGTTTAGTATTTGAGCATTGCAGTCAAATTGCTCAATCCAAACAGTTTGTTGTTGTAGAAGTGTTCTCTTTCAGTGCTGGGCCTGAATCTGATGTTTGTTGTGATTATGGTTACAGTTGGGACTAAATCCAGGAATTTAGCTTCTGAAATGACAAATTACATATATTAATTCATAAGGTTCCCTCCTACCCATGTCTTGTCTAGCTTTGATTTCCCTTATAATTCTGTTTGGAAAAACCTGAATAGCTAAGAACAAATTATACCTTCTACAGTTTAAGTATTTGTAGCTAACCCTTCTGAGACAAAAATCCAGGGTTTTCAGGCCTGTCTTGAAATGAATTGGCAGTAGTGACAGGCAGTGGTGGTGAGTCTTGTTTCTTTTAACAAGCTCATACAAGTGATCAATAGTTCTGTGTTTTGCAATGAATGCAAAGCAGTGTGAGGAAACAGTGATCTTGAATGTATTTGTTTGCCACACTGTGTTGCTTCCTGCTAAATAACAGCCTTTGGAAGTAGAAGGGTCGACCTGTCAATTAACAAAGTGTCTGGGATTTAATTTGAGGAGACACCTTGTAGTCTACATTGAGATTCTGGCACTAGGTACTCATTTCCACTTTCCACTGATGTTCACATGCACACACAATATATATTGTCGTTCAATTTAGTACTTGTCATCCAGTAACTCCCGAGACAGAATTCTGGGATTTCCAGCCCACAAATACATATCTGCAGATACCTTCATTTCAGGCACTTGGAAATAAGCAAGTTTTTTTCTTGGGATGATAGTCTCGTTGCTCTTTTATTCTTTAGAGAGGGAACCTGTATATAGTCAGGAGACACTGACTGGCTGTAGGCTTGCTTTAATACACAGCTTGTAAGTCTGATTAATTCCTTTATTTGTTAGTATTAAAAAACTGTATGCCTTACATATTCATTCTGCCAGGATCTAATAGTTAAAGAGTTACTTATGAATGCAAATCCTTCTGAAAGAGACTAAACTGCTTTTTGCTTTGCAGGGTATGAAGATATTTTCTTTATGGAAGGCTCCATTGATCCAAAGATGCCTTTAATGTTCTTTGAATTCAACCAAGTCTAATTTAATGCCTTACTGTTTGTTCTGTCAAGAAATATTTGCCTAAAACAGGTCCTGTTTTATATCTCTGGAAAGTGCCTAGTTGATCTTTTTTTTTAGTATAAATTCATACCTGAATGTCAAGTGTAATGAAACATTCCACATCTACTCATTCTTTGGAATGATGGCAAGATGCACTGAGAACTGCCTCTCCAAGCATTGTTTGTCTTAATAATTTCCATACTAGACTTTTTGCTGATTCAGTTGATGTGTATAGATTGGATGCTGTATGATATATTAAAGGAAGATTTGCAGTGCCTCTGGAATAAAATTGTATTCTGTTTATTGTTGTCTTTTGGCTTTCTTTAGAATATGTTAGCATTATTAAGTAAACCAGCAAACTGACCCCATAGTAATTCGTATGTGACGATTGGCATGTTACAGATTTTAAGGAATAACTCAAACATTTGTGTAGTGCAGTTCAGTGAGCACATAATGGAATATAGCAGTGATGGCGTACCTTTTAGAGACCGAGTGCCCAAACTGCAGTTCAAATCCCACTATTTTTTTTGCAAACTGCCAGTACAGTAATTTAACCTGTATACAGGTGGCTATGAAGGGTTGATGTCGGGCGCCCACAGAAAGGGCTCCAAGTGCCACCTTTGGCACCCGTGCCATAGGTTCGCCATCACTGGAATATAGCCTCAATGAGTTCTCCCTTTCAGAAAGTCTGAAGATACTGTGTGAAATATCTACTGCTGTACCTACCATCTTGCTTTTTGTCCTCCCGCTGATTCTTAGATTCTTATATTAATGGTTGCACTAGAGAGACTTGAATCACTTTTATTTTGGTGTAGAACTACAATTCACATAATGAAACTATGGACTAAAACTCCATGGGGAATCCTATTATGTTTTTTATGCCAGCAAAATACAAGTTGAATAACTGTCAGCAACAGCAGCCATTTGTCACTGAGAATTATGCTATTGGAGTCATACTGATCGATATAACCAGTAGGATGCCGACCTATTTTTTTTAATGATGTAAGTTACAAAATAAATGACAAGACACAGTTCCTGAGTATTAGTTTTAGTCTGTAGAAATGTTGTAGTTGATACAGCTTGAACCCTTTCCTCAAAACATTTTCCTGTTTAGGATGTCACAGTAGGAGGTTGCTTAAATTTAAGGTACCCTTTGCAAATACTGTATTTATAATATTCAGGTTACTGAATAGCCTTAATATTATCATAGTGTTTGCCCAGCTGCTTCTCAGAAGAATTATAAATGAACATGGTTACAAAGAGCCACATGAGATTTGAAGACATATGGATAGATTTTGTTTTTAGTGACCATGTGTTGTACTTCCTTTCACATCTAAATATTAGATCAGGATTGTGCTTCCTGGGCAGTTCTAAACATAATCCTTAATATTAGGTCATGCATGCATATTGGTAGCTTGCTTTCCCACCAGTTCCAATTGCACTGGAGAGACATACTCTGCATGACACCCTTGTCTGAATCTAAATGAGTTTGGCGGCAGTGTTTCCATCTCTTGCAGAGGTATTTCACCAAGGTGTTGTATATGCACCTTTAGACTAGTTCTTCAGATCATTTGTGTGTCCTAAAATTCTTAAAAATTCTACCGCTTGAATGAGGACTGATTAGTCATACAGTATGAGTTTAGCAAGGGGAGAGGCGTGTTCTGCTCTTCATCTCCATTCCTTGCAGCAAGCACAGCCACGCTTGGCTCCAAGGGGCAGGAAATACCTTCTCACGTTGGCAGCGTTGCCACTTGATCCATTGACACTTCGATCCGGAGGCCGCCCAGAGGAAGCGCCGAGCCCTAAGCCTTCAAGTGGGGGGCTCCCGCGGGAACTGGGGGGGGGGGGAGGGGACACCTTGCAGAGCTCAGCCCGGGAGGGAAAGTGCGCGCTCGCTTCTGCTCAGCCGCATCTCCGTGCCTAGGAAGACCCTTCCTGAATGTAACGCGCCGGCCGGGGTGCCTACAGAGGGTGAAGCCTTTAACCAAGTTGACTGTATGGAAGGAACTCAAGTGGAGTCCTCAAGTGTGGCGCCAAGTTCCCACCGAGAGCTCCCGGCAGCGGTGAGCAGTTGGTTGGGGAAGGGGATGCTCCGTCTCTTCTTCCTTCTGCTCCCGCTTCCGGCCAATCGCGGCCGCCTTCGTCCTCGGTCCAGGCGCGCGCGCTCGCTCCCCGGGCCCCCTCCCTTCCTCCCTCCCTCCCCTCCGCTGCATTCCCGCCACCATCCCCGTCGGCTGAGAACAGAACGTTCTGTGCCTTCCCTCCTCAATCGCCCCTCCTTTCGCGGCCAGCCGTCACGTGTGAGGGGAGACCCGCTTTCCCGGCCGCTGAGTGGCTCGCTCTCTCTCCCTCCCGGCTTCTGATTGGCGGCCTTGGCTTCCTCGCTTTGAGCCCTCTTCGGGCTTTATTCTTTCCCCCCTCCCTCGCCTTTTTTTAAAAGCCCACGTGATGGGGGCGAGTCACGCGATTTCCGGGAACCCGTCAGGAAGGCACATAAACAAAACAAACCCCAGAGCGGCATGGAGGGGACGGGCCAGGGCTGTACCCTCGGCAGAAGCGGGGCCCCGAATTGAGACACCCCCGGTATCCCTCCACCCCCCACACACACCCCCGCTGGGCCGGGGCGTCAGGTGAGAGAGGCCGTGCGGTTGGGCAAAGGCTGCTGGAGCTCCCGGTTAGGAAGGCGCGGAAGGAAGGGAATGAGCTGGGGGAGGGGGGCAGGAACGGAGAGGGAGGGGGGGAGAAGAATAGTCTCGATTTTGGAGGACCAGCGAGAAAGTCGCTATAGTTGCCCAGCAGAGTCCAAGGGGTAGGAATCCCAGTTGGGAAGAAAGGGGGGCGAGGTTGCTACCCTATATTCTCTCTTGTGATTGGGGGGCTTTTCCCTCTTTGGTGCTACTGGGGAAAGGAGACTCTTGTAGGATAAAAGGCTGATGCACTTGGAAGATGATGGAAGAGAGCGAATATAATATGCGGAGAGAGGTGGGGGGAAGCTGTTCTTCCTTCTGCAGCAAGATTTGCTTGGAAAGGGGGCGTGGAGGAAGCTGCCGTAGATATCGCTTGGCGGAGAGATTAGATTAGGTCCTATATGTAAACGGCAATTATCACTGTAAGTGTGAATTTACGGTTTTTCCAGGCAGGGAAAGTACCCAAATAATTGTGGTTTCTTTTGGTCGTTCGCCCCTACAGGGAAAGGGATATGGAAGAAAGGGGCGTGTGCTTTGCTTGTCTGCCAGAAATCCTTTCCCTTCTCCTAGGACTGCAGAGGAGCATGGGAATCGCGGGCAGGGGCGGGGAAGCTCTTATTTAATTTGCTTTGCCTTCTAAGGTGTCGGAAGTAGCTCATGGTAGGTGTGGTCCTGCTGTAGATGTGTCAGAAGAACTCAATACAGTACAGTACTTGCGTTCTGATCTGTTTGTATCTCGTGCTCCACGCCATGGCTTTAAATTTTTAAACGCACGGGATACGGGGATGCATGAAGGGGGAAATAGGTATACTAATCATGCAATAGGTATACCTATTTTTCTAGGCATATGCATGTTTCGTATAGTCACCTAGATGGGTGCTTCAGATCTAAAACATAAGAAGGGAGCTTGGTTACTGAAGTTGTGTCTTTCAAATTTTTGCTCCCTGGAAAAGTTGTATTCCTTTCTTATGGGTTAATACTTTGGCAGACTTTCGATTTTATGGAAAGGATCGAAGTTGATGAAAGTTGCTGAGCAACCGCGAATATAGGGCAAGGGACAAACTTTAGAAAAGTTCTATTACTTGAAACCACTTTATAACACTACACACGTTTTCATTTTATTGCCTGATTAGACTGTATGGGGGAGATGAAGCCTCTGTATTTGTCTATTTGTGGCTTTGACATTGTCCTGCTTTAGTGATGGGGAGAGGAGTCCAAGCCCGTGTCATGGGAACAAAAACAAGCTGATGGATCAAGGATAAGAGGCGTTGGCAGGAAGGGGAGAAAAATAGTCTTGTGTGGTCTTGTGATGCTTTGGCAGGGTGAGGTACGAGAGGAATCATCCTTATATGCAGCATTCCTTGCAGCGTTGGGAGTCTGTCACAGTGGCAGTCGGGTTCAGTCATTAAAAAAGGGGGGGGGGGCGGAATTTACATCTCGGTAATTACCCTTTTTTATTTACATACTCTCCTGAGCTTGTTCTCCTATTTCCTGCCCGCATGCCACCCAACCTACTTAGCCAGACACAGCGGTCTTCTCTTCAGTTCGGACCAAAACCCCTCCCGTTTTTGTTTTTGTTTTAAAAGGGGGGTGGGCAATTGTGTTGTTGCTGGAGAATGTGGGCGCCCCCCCCCTCGGATGAGGCGCGGCGGGCGTCGCCTCCCTCGCGGGCTTCCCGGCTCCCGGCCGGTGTGGGACGGGGTGGGTGGGCGTGGGCCGGCGCTCGGTTCAGAACCTCCAGAAAAGTGATTTGTTTATATGTCGCCTCAGCCTAGCTTCGGAGGGGAGGGGCCTCTGGGGCCGAAAGATCGATGGCGTGCGTGTCCAGTGGCGTTAAGGCTTCCGTCAAGACGGGCCAATGGGAGCAGGGAGGGGCGGGGATAAGCGTCAACTGGTTTCGCTCGTGCTTCGGCGCTGCTTTGGTGGGGCGGCCATGTTGTCTGGAGGTGTGTTAGTGGGTCACCCTGGTAGAGGGGGGCCGCCGTGGTCCAGGCAACGGGAAAGTTTTAAAAAGAAAAGAAAACGGAGAGAGGAGTTGAGGGGCTTGATGGGTTTTGGGAGAGGCTAACTCCTCCCTCAAAAAAGAGCTCTCCAAAAAACCCCGCTGTAGAAACAGCAGGCAGTGGGGAGGAGTAGGGCACGTTTTTGGTAGCGTGGGATTACAGTTCCTTCTGCTTTGAAAAGTTACGGCAACGTTGTTGCTGCCACCGGCATGTAAAAAGACAGACATGTGGGAGGGCGAGCAAGAGACGCCCCACGGGATCGAGCTGGAGTCAGCTTAATTCCGAGCTTCCTCTGGCTTTCGAGTGTGCACAACCCGAAAAAGAGTACACCTGTTTCGTAGCCACCGCTTGTCTCCTTGCTCTGTAGCACTTTTTTTTTAAGATTCACACCAATTGCAAACACTCCTCTGTGTGATTTCTGATGTTTGGATGGGAACATGGAAGAGAGGGTGTTGCTGTTTTCAAGCTCCTCTGCCACAGTAGCTCTGAAGTCACTCCCCTTGTGCGTCCGGCCTGAGCCTTGTGTGTATCCATGGGATGGTGTGGAGGGGGGAGGGGGGAGGAGAATCTGCCCTAGTTTGACAAAATCCACCATACTGATGTTCTCTTCAGTTCTGACTGAAAATAAATGGGCCTACTCAGGTGGCAACAGATTATGCTAAGCAACAGGATTCCAGCCCTTGAAAATAGGATTTGCGGATCTGACACAATAACTTTTTCCAAACAGTATAGTAATGTTAAAGTGGAACCACAACAATCTATTTCCGGTAGATATTGGCTGCATTTCTTCCCGTCAATAAAACTTATAGAATTGACTTACAGAATTTTTAAGATTCACACCAATTGCAAACACTCCTCTGTGTGATTTCTGATGTTTGGGTGGGAACATGGAAGAGAGGGTGTTGCTGTTTTCAAGCTCTTCTGTCACCATAGCTCTGAAGTCACTCCCCTTGTGCTTCTGGCAGAGCCTTGTGTATATCCATGTGATTGGGGGGGGGGATCTGCCCTAGTTTGACAAAATCCACCATGCTGATGTTCTCTTTAGTTCTGTCTGAAAATAAAGATGTGTGTGGGCAGCTCATTCAAGTTATTGTACTCCCATTTGTTTGGTCCTCATCAAAGTTCCTCTTACTTACAACATCCCATCAGACAGAGAAGCTAGCATGGTAGGTACCTTGGATATTGCCTAAATAAAATACCCAGCCCATCTGGAGTTCCCTCTGAAAGGAGGCTGCTATGCATAGGGAATAACAAATGTTTGCTTCTGTCAGGGTTTTTATACTACTTGGTCCTTTTCATTTATTTCTTTAGTCATAGTTGTGACCCCTAGGCTTTGTTTTATTTATGGCTATGTGCCTGTGTTGTGCTAAGATGGGATTTTTAGAGGCATTTTTATAGTATAATTCCTGAGAAAACTTTTAGGCAGAGGGTACAATTTCAAATAAATATGCTGTGGGCTGCGTACTGGTTCCATAGCCACATATTCTCTATCTCACTATTCCCCACCCCACCCCCACAGGCTCCTTATATTCCAGTTTTACTTTTCTTTTTTATGTTCAAGTCTTAACGTGTATGTCCTTTGAAGTCTGTTCACATGTACTGATGTCTTAGCTTATGAGCTATTTATGGCAGAATTTTAAAAGTTGCTGCTTGAACCTAGCCCTTTGATCCTCTGCTTTTGTCTGCCGCCTGGAGCAACATGGGGTTACAGTTTTTAAATAAAATAAAGGAGATTGCAGGTTAGATCCTTGTTTTCTAGTTTGTACTGTGGAACCTTTCTGTGGCTTGTTTCTCTGTATTTCTGCACCTTTTCCTCTGCTCTTTTGTTCTTTTGTCGCTGACATTTGTAGCTGAATATTCCTGAAGCCTAGTAGCATACAATTTGATATTTTGAGGTGGGGTGCTTTTTAGCTATAAAATTAGATATTACACTATAACATGTTAGGAGTACCACTATGATGTAGTGGATAGAATACCAGACTAAACCTTAGCAGACTTGGGTTCAAATCACTACTTGGCCATGGAAACTCATCAAGGTTTCCATGGCAATGGCAACAGTAAATTCACATGCTTTGAAACCTTTCTAGGGTTGCCATAAGTCAGAATTGACTTTACAGCACATAACATATTGTACAGTGTCTGCTTGGTGCTTCAGATGCAATTCATGTATTCAGAAATGGAGTTAGAAGTTGTGCAGATGTGTATTAATGATTTCAGCATGAAATAAGAGAAATTCTGTTAAGAGTTTGTTAGACATGCAATTGAGTATTGTGGTAGGGGCAAGAAGTTGAGGACAGCATCTGGCATCCTGAGTCCTAGCTGCAGAGAGATGATTGTGTTCTGGCACACAGTAGTGAGAGTAGAATATAAACTTAAGCATCCATATTTGAATGAGACTGAACTTGTAAGTGTGACCTCCAGCCTCACCTGTAGTACTTTCTTATACTTTTCAAGAAAGCCTGCAGTTAGGTGTAATTATACAGATGATCATGCTTTGCTTAACACCACATGCATTGTGAAGTTGAGGCAAGGAGAGGTTTTTCTATAAGAATTGTGTCACATCACTTCAACTTTGCAGATATCTCTCTCAATTTAGATTGGCACTGGATTGCTAGAAAGCATTTTTAGGGCCTCTGAGGGCATGTTGGAAGACTCGGAAATGCTTTTCTGTGAACTGGAAGTGACTTAGATTGTACCTGACTGGCCCAGTGGCCTTCCCTACTTTCTTCAGTTTAAGTTTGAATTTTGCTATGAGAAGCTGATGATCTGAGCCACAGTCAGCACCAGGTGTCGTTTTTGCTGACTGCATAGAGGTCCTCCATCTTTGGCTGCACAGAACATAATCAATTTGATTCCTGTATTGTCCATCTGGTGATGTCGATGTGTAGGAGTTGCCATTTGTGTTGTTGGAAAAGAGTGTTTACAATGACCAGCTTTTTCTCTTGACAAAACTCAATTAGCCTTTGCCCTGCTTCATTTGGAACTCCAAGGCCAAACTTGCCAGTTACTCCTTTTACCACTTGTTTCCCTATTGCATTCCAATCCCCTGTGATGAGAAAAACATCTTTCCTTGGTGTCTATTCTAGAAGGAGTTGTAAGTCTTCATAGAATTGGTCAGTCTCAGACTCTTTAGCTGTGGTATTTGGTGCATAAACTTGGATTACTGTGATGTTGAAAGGGCTGCCTTGGAATCTTACTGTAATCATTCTATCATTTTTGAGGTTGTATCCCAGCACAGCTTTCCCCACTCTTTTGTTGACTATGAGGGCTACTCCATTTCTTCTAATCTATGGGATTCTTGCCCACAGTAGTAGATGTGATAGTCATCTGAACTGAATTAACTCATTCCCGTCCATTTAAGTTCACTGATGCCCAATATGTCAATGGTTGTTGTTGTTGTTTTTGCCATCTCACATTTGACCACATCCAGCTTACCCTGGTTCATAGATCTCACATTCCAGGTTCCTATGCAGTATATTTCTTTGCAGCATTGGACTTTCCTTTCTCTTCCAGGCACGTCTGCTGCTGGGCATCCTTTCGGCTATGGCCCAGCTGCTTCATTAGCTCTGGAGCTACTTGTACTTGTCTGCCGCTCTTCTTCAGTAGTATGTTGGACGCCTTCCGACCTGAGGGTTCATCAAGTCAGTATGCTGCTGCACAGGAGAATAGCCAGCCTTTAGGAGGAAGTGATCTGTCATGGCAAGGTCAATCAGAGATCCACAATATTTTATACCAGATGAGAAAACCAACATGAGTATGTGATTAGCTAGATGTGTTGGGACGGAGTCATATACACCATGAGAGATATAAAATTCTGAATACTCCCCAGACCAAGCAGATTCAGGATGTTCAGGTAACTCAGAGCCCATATTCAAGACTCTCTTCTTTAACTTAGGCAAGGGGATTGTTAAAAGGTGTTGTTAATATCTTATTAAACTCTTTAGCATAAAATCCCCCCTACACTCAGAACTTCAACCTATCTGCACTGTCTTGGGGAATTGAGTTTTCTGTTAACTACATCTGTTCTATGTCTCACCTCACAGTTTGTGTGGGCATTGTATGAATTAGACGCACACTGGGTCCACTCCTTCCAACTCATCCATCCATCTCTTGATGCTAACTTACTACCTTAGTGCACGGATGCTTTTGGAAACTGTCTTTCACGTACCAAACAAAGTGAAGATGGTATGTGATGAAATTGCAGTTTCTTTTATTGCTTGGCGCTTCTGTACATTATAAGACTAAAGGATAGAAATAAGCAGACAGTGGTTGGAATAGAAGAAAGTTAGTAGCAAGAGTGAAAAATGATATGCAAATAACATGTGCCACTTAATTCACAAATTATACGGCATTGAGATGTGTATGAAGTAACCATGGTTTCTGGTGATATTAGAATGTCCTAAGCAGGAGGTGATAAACCTCTGAAGTCTTTCTCGATGCTATAATCAGGATATTAATTGAGAAGATGTAAAATAAATCAGTAGTGACAAACAGTAGGATGAAATATTATGATACATTGATGGAGTATTAAATTGAAGAGGAAAGAGATTTTGAATCTACTCTGAAAATGCAAACTCAGGATTTAGTGCAGAGTTCCTTACTAGCTACTTGCTTACTCTAATTTCTCTTTGCTCTAGAAGTGGTTTTTCATGTTTAAAAAAAAGAGGAAGAGAAAAGCAAATCCATCAAGGCTTGGGTACATGCATTTATGTGTAATATTTACTTGACTACACTTCCATCCTCCAGTACAGTATTTTCCTGTTTTCTCTTTTCATTCTTTTCTGCTCACTATAAATGTTTCAAATCCAGATGAATTAGAGAACGCTGTTCTGTGGGGGAATATCTGCTGTGGGTTGCTCTCTGAGTCTGACATATTTCTGATTGCTTGTATATGTTGCTGTAGTGGCTCCATGCTGGCCAAGAGAGGTCAAGAATTCATTTGCTCATTGTGCTTCTCAGAAAAGTCAGCCTGTGTAGCTGCCTTGGGTAGCTGCACAGTTCCAGAGTGTCTCTAAGGGAAGGGAATGGCAAACCACTGCTGAACGCTCTACCTAGAAAACAATGGAAAGACTCGCCAAGGTTTAGAATTGACACAATGGCATGTAGTCATTATTCATTATTATAATGGTCATAATTGAATCATAGTATATTGCTCATCAATACATAATTGGGGATAGCATTACCAGCTAACTAACTACATTTTCAAGAATTTCTCAATTACTGTTCTGATTATTGACAAAAGAAAGTGGAGGTAATATATATGGGTACAATGGAAATTAGCCCTAGTTTTCAAAAACTGTAATACATAGTAGTAGTTTCTAGGGTAGAGATTCAAAGTGTAGAGATTTTATTTTACTCAGAGGCAGTGAATTGTTGTTAATCTATATTATGCTACAATTCCAAAATGGAAATATAGTTTCTGGATGGGGTTGGGGATGAAATTTTCACTGTTAGCTATGATAATGATGGGATTAGGAACTCTGGTTTCAGTTTGTCAGTGATGACTGACAATGATATAAACTATAATTGTCATCATGATTCTTATTAGAACAGCAGGTCTGGAAAGGGAACCCATGAATCCTCAGGTACAGCCACCCATTCAGGAGTCACAGTGGGGAATCAAACTCCTAACCTCTGATTCTGCAGCTAGAGACCTAAACTATTGAGCTATATTTGGAAAGAGCTTTATGTGATGACCAGAATCAGGTGGTGTAATGTATGCTGCATAAGATTGGTCATGCCATCAGTCACAGTTGTTTTTCTGAAATCAAACATTCCCAGTTCTTTGTCCAAAGCTCTTTTTCAGCATGGGAAAGCCTTGGGGGACCATGGTGGTGGTGATGGAAATCTTAAACTTCCCTAACTTCCACCACTGAGATAATACTACTGCTGGCAACATTTTTGGAAATTCAAGACCCCCTCATCCAGTCCCATAGCCCCATGGGATCCCATGGGAACCCTCTGACCTCCAGTGGCTGGATTGGAAATTTTTACTCTCTGAAAAATGTCATGCCTGATGACATCATCAGTCTTACACTGAGTAAATTATGCCACAAGAGTTCATTCACATGGAAACAAAGAATCAACTATGTAGCCAGCAAGTTATTTGACATAAAGTCATATTTCAAACATTAAGCAGTTTTAATGTTAAACAGTTACATCTGGAACTCAGGTCTTGCATCCCGACATTGTTTGACAAAGCTATTAACAGAATAGATGTGTCTTTATGCATTTGAAATCTGTCTTGACTCTAAAATGTTCTATGTGCCAGGCAGCAGATAGAAAAGGCATATTCCTATAAATACTACAGTACTATGAATGTTAAAAGCCACCTTTTGGAATATTTTTTATTGAAATGAAAGCAGGGCTTACAAACAGTGCCCAAGGAGCCTGGAAATTACTGGCTGTATTAAGAAGTCTAAATGATGAATCCCTATAATCATATTCACATCTTAAGTTTAAAAAAAATACTCAGCAGGGTACAAACTGTGATATTTGTTACTCCTTCTAAAAGCAAAAAGCATGCTGTTTTTATACCACCCCATAGCACTTAAAGCACTCTCTGGGTAGATCTGGGTAGTTTACAAGTAATTATGCAGGCTACACATTGTTGTTTCTCACCCCCACCCCCAAAAGGGTACTCATTTTACTGACTTCAGAAGGATGGAAGGCTGAGTGAACCTTGAGCCTGCTACCTGAAATTGAACCCCAGGATGTGTGCACAGTTATAGCTGCAGTGTAGCAGTTCAGCCACTGTGCCACAAGGCTCTTTCCTTCAAGGTGGGTAGGAAAAGGAAATGGAAGAGCATATAGTGAAGCTGCAACTGTAGCTGCCTTCAGCAGTTAGAAAAATGAAACGAATTAAGCAAAGTGAAATAAGCAATCAGAACAAAAGGATATGAAATACTTTTAAAATACATCTGTGCTATAGACCTACAATAACTGGTGAGAAAATGTATGCTCTTGTGGCAGTTAGAGTAAAGAGATATGAAACGAACATAATTCCTATATCTTCCATAACTGTGCAGAAGTTGAAACTCTACAGAGGCAGATCTTTTCCCCAACACACAAGATGTTTCTGCCAAAATTCCTTCAGAAGGCTTGATCTTCCTTTGCATCTACAATAGTCCCCCGCCACATCGCGTTTTCTACGGCTTTTACTAAATGGCCTTCCCTGACTTCTTAAACACCTAGCAAGATGCTATTCTTCTTTTACCATTTATTTCTATTTTGTTGTTGTTACTTGATCAATTACTTGGTCATTTGTATTTTTTTATTTTAGTTTATTGTTGATGATTTATTTGGTTATAATTTGTTACATTATTATATCCAGATTTTATGTTGTAAACTGTCCAGAGTAGCCCTAGAGCTAGATGGGTGGTATAAAAATCAAATAAATATGTTGTTGTTGTTCAGTCGTTCACTCGTGTCCGACTCTTCGTGACCCCATGGACCAGAGCTCGCCAGGCCTTCCTATCCTCCACTGCCTCCCGGAGTTTTGCCAAATTCATTTTGGTTGCATCGATGACACCGTCCAACCATCTCATTCTCTGTCGTCCTCTTTTCCTTTTTTCCTTCGATTTTTCCCAGCATCAGGGACTTTTCCAAGGAGTCCTCTCTTCTAATGAGGTGGCCAAAATACTGGAGCCTCAGCTTCAAAATCTGTCCTTCCAGAGAACATTCGGGGTTGATTTCTTTCAGAATGGATAGGTTTGATCTCTTTGCAGTCCAGGGGACTCTCAAGACTCACCTCCAGCACCACAGCTCAAAAGCATCAATTCTGCAGCGATCAGCCTTCTTTATAGTCCAGCTCTCACTTCCATACTTCACTACTGGAAAAACCATAGCTTTGACTATCCTGACCTTAGTTGGCAAAGTGATGTCTCTGCTCTTTAGGATGCTATCTAGGTTTGCCATTGCTTTCCTCCCAAGAAGCAGGCGTCTTTTTATTTCGTTGCTGCAGTCGCCATCTGCAGTGATCAAGGAGCCCAAGAAAATAAACTCTGTCATTGCCTCCATTTCTTCCTTTTCTATTTGCCAGGAGGTGATGGGACCAGTGGCCATGATCTTAGTTTTTTTGATGTTGAGCTTCAGCCCATTTTTTTCACTCTCCTCTTTCACCCTCATTAAGAGGTTCTTTAATTCCTCCTCACTCTCTGCTATTAGAGTAGTATCATCTGCGTATCGGAGGTTGTTGATATTTCTTCCGGCAATCTTAATTCCGGCTTGTGATTCATCCAGACCTGCCTTTCTCATGATGTACTCTGCATATATGTTAAATAGGCAAGGTGACAGTATACAGCCTTGTCGTACTCCTTTCCCAATTCTAAACCAGTCAGTTGTTCCATATCCAGTTCTGACGGTTGCTGCTTGTCCCACATATAGATTTCTTAGGAGACAGATAAGGTGGTCAGGCACTCCCATTCCTTTAAGGACTTGCCATAGTTTGTTGTGGTCTACACAGTCAAATGCTTTGGCATAGTCAATGAAGCAGAAGTAGATGTTTTTCTGGAACTCTCTGGCTTTCTCCATAATCCAGCGCATGTTGGCAATTTGATATCTAGTTCCTCTGCCCCTTCGAAATCCAGCTTGCACCTCTGGAAGTTCTCTTTCCACATATTGCTGAAGCCTGCCTTGTAGAATTTTGAGCATAACCTTGCTAGTGTGTGAAATGAGTGCAATTGTCCGATAGTTGGAGCATTCTTTGGCGTTTCCTTTCTTTGGGATTGGGATGTAGACCAATCTTTTCCAGTCCTCTGGACACTGCTGGGTTTTCCAAATTTGCTGGCATATCGTATGCAGCACCTTTACAGCATCGTCTTTTAAGATTTTAAAGAGTTCAATTGGAATGCCGTCACCTCCACTGGCCTTGTTGTTTGCAATGCTTTCTAAGGCCCACTTGACTTCACTTTCCAGGATGTCTGGCTCTACGTCAGCAACTACGCTATCTTGGTTATCAGGGACATCCAGATCTTTCTGATATAATTCTTCTGTATATTCTTGCCATCTCTTCTTGATCTCTTCTGCTTCAGTTAGGTCCCTACCATTTTTGTCCTTTATCATATCCATCTTTGCACGAAATGCCCCTTTAATATCTCCAATTTTCTTGAACAGATCTCTGGTTTTTCCTTTTCTGTTGCTTTCCTCTATTTCTTTGCACTGTTCATTCAAGAAGGCGACCCTGTCTCTCCTTGCTATTCTTTGGAAGTCTGCATTCAATTTCCTGTATCTTTCCCTTGCTCCCTTGCATTTTGCGTCCCTTCTCTCCTCCGCTATTTGTAGGACCTCGTTGGACAACCACTTTGCTTTCTTGCATATAGATATGCTTATGTTCCCAGTATACTTCGGATTTACTGAGACTGCAGGCATGGGCAGGCAAGCTCCAGAGGCCCAACACAGGCCCACTGCATAGCCTGGAAGTTGCTTGTGCTTCACTGGTAGCCACTTCTGGGCCCCGTACAGGCTCCAGA
>JAHTLZ010000010.1:46778574-46795083 GCA_023846285.1 Phrynocephalus versicolor
CTTGTGCTTCACTGGTAGCCACTTCTGGGCCCCGTACAGGCTCCAGAGCCCTAGCACAGGCCCTGGAATTGACTTCTGATCCACCGGAAACCACTTCTGGGCCCTGTATAGGACCAGAAAGACCTCTGGAGACCTATTCTGAGTAGCACCAGGCCTTGGTTGAGTGTAAGAGGCCCCCTATCAGTCCTGGACCAACCTGCAGATAAAGGCATCCGCCTATCACAGAAACCTAACCCCTGTGATAAACAGGGGAGTACTGTACTGCCTTAGCAGCAAGCAGGTCTTGTAGTGCATCGATTGCAGAAAGGTTATGTGTGTGCGCGCGCGCGCGCACACACACACACACACACACACACACACACACACACACACACACAATGTAACAAGAGTGGCAGAAACAGATCAATCCTCTGTATCTCCAATCCAGAAAAACACCTCAGCTAATGGTATCCTGCTTTCAGGAGGAGATGAGAATGTTCTTCTGGTCTAACTTTTATCCAGGGAATTAGTTCTGCAAGAGCAACTCTGATCTGTCATTCTCCATTGTTCTTAAAGTCTACAGCAGTCATACCTATGTTGATTAGAGACAAACAACTATAGTCAACTTCTCAGCATTTATCCAGAAGGGTCAATCATCAGAACCTTTTCTAAGGTCTAGAGATGTGAAGGCCCAGAAAAAACAGGAAAAAATCAGAAAAGAACTGTTTCTCACAGTTTTTTTCCTGAAGTCTTTTTGGGTTTTATCCGGAGAATTGGAAAAATTGAAAAAAAGAAAAAATGATTATGGAATGTTTTATTTTAACATGATGAATAAAATATTTTAAGACAATGTGTTCAAATATTTTCTAAATCATTCCTTAAAAATATGAATAGTATCAGATTATTCTAATTCCTATGGGCTGAGGACAAGCAAGTCCTAGGTTACAAACGGAACTCTCCAATGCAAGAACAAGATGCATTTCTTCCTCTAGAAGGTGCTGCTGTTGTCAAAAGAAAAATGATTCTGATTAAATTTCATGCCTATTCACTGAAACTTAGTCCCACTGCCTTCTATACATTTCCCCTCTTCAATTCTTTTTATGAAAATGAGATCTTTATTTTATATTTATTTAATATTGTGGATGGGCAATATAAATAATTGTTAATTCTGGATTTTTAAACATTGTTCTGTAGAGTTTTTTGTTCCATATAAACTAGTAAACAGTTCAGGAGATCGTTACTCCATTTGTTACAATTACAAATAAATATTATTTTAAAATTAAATTCTGTTTATAATAATATTTTGGATGCACTATATTTTAATATGCAAGTTGTGATAATGTTATGCCAAGTCAAATTGTCCATAGCCATATTTTATGCTCTTAAAGTAACAGAATGACTTTCAAGCTGTAAAAGGGGGGTTGCTAATGTAGCATTTTTTAAACTTTTCTGGAAATTTCCATTTTTTTCTGTTTGATCTGGAAAAAAATGGGGGGAAACCGTTTTTTTTTCAGCGCTTCAAAATTTCCGTAAATTTCCATTTCTACTAAGTTTAGGGAAAGCTGAATCAAACATTTATATCTCCTTCAAAAATCCACATCCTGCAATGAACAGGAGAAAGGAGAACATGAATAATTCTTAAGCATGCTATCTTTTGTGTGCACACGCTAAAGACTATGTGCATATGCTCGTCACAAAGAAACAAAAAAGACAAATAATACTTTTTTTTTTCAAATTTGTAGATTAAGCCCAAAATATAGAGAACAAAACAAGGTATCTAGGATTGCCCATTTTTCCAGGATTTCATTTTCAGAATATGCAAACAAATCCAAATCAGATGAAATGTTAGTTACATGAATGCAATGAATACATTTGTTCTGTGTATTATAATTAGAATCTGGGGCATATGGAAAGGTGAGCATACAAAAATGTTCACACTAGTTACATTCATAAATTGTATTTGTAACTAACATCACACGGCCATTAGTCCCAAACTGAACTGCAAATTTACTAACTAAAATTTTGTTATTTAGCTCTGTAAATTGCAAGTAGAATAGACCAATTGAATCAGTGGAACGTATAGAGTTGACTTACCAAACTCTCAGTGATACAATGGGCCTACTCCAGTGGCAACAGATTATGCTAAACAACAGGATTTCAGCTATTGAAAATAGGATTTATGGATTTGGCACAATAACTTTTCCCAAACAGTATAGTAATGTCAAAGTGGGGACACAATAATCGATTTCTGGTAGACATTGGCTGCAATTCTTTTGGTCAATAAAACTTAAGGAATTGACTCATCGTATCATCTTCTTAACCCAAGCAACAGAATTTCAGTCATTGCATATATATGGACCTTTGCATATTGTCCAATATGCTATCCCCAACCTACCAGATTAGAAGAAACCAATGAGAGGTCAAAGCAGTTTTTATGAGTAAATCTGTATAATTAAATCTTATGGCATATAGCCCACCAAATTTGTTTTCTAAAAATACTTTTAAATCCATGTGCATTACTTACTCTTCCAATCATAACTATACCATAAAGATAAGGTAAAAGTTCCCTCCCACACATGTGTGCTAGTCACACCCAACTCTAAGGGCAGTACTCATCTCAGTTTCTAAGCCAGAGAGCCAGTGTTGTGCAAGTCCTGGCCATGTGGCTGGCATGGCTGAATGCATTTATGTGCATGGAACACTGTTTACCTTCCCGCTTTTTACGGTGGTACCTATTTATCTACTTGCATTCACATGCTTTCGAACTGCTAGGTTGGCAGGAGCTGGGGTTAACAGCAGGAGCTCGCTCTGCTGCGTGGCACCTGGGATTTGAACTGCCAAACTGCCGACTTCGCAGCCAACAGTTTCTGCGCTCTAGCCCGTTGAGCCACCACGTCCCTTAACTATACCATAGCTATGACTTAATTTCAATCTGGAGGACAGTATTTGTTTCTTTTAAAAAATTAATTTCAATAAGTCTTGCCTATTTAAACTAACTTTGCAAGATTTCTTTTACAGTCTCTCATACACACACACACACACACACACACACACAGAGAGAGAGAGAGAGAGAGAGAGAGAGAGTCAGTTACAATAAAAATTATTCAAACCTCATTGCAATACTGTAATTAAACTGTAAACTGCCCAGAGACTATTTGAAGTGGTATGGGGCGGTATATAAGCAGAACACTTTTATTGTCAAAAGATTTTCAACTGTTCTCAATGAACAAATCAAACAGCTCAACACAATGCTTCAAGTGATTTCTCCAAAGGATGAAAAGCAGCCACAGAGCATCACCAAACCACCACCATGCTTAACCATAAGGATAGTGTTCTTTTCTGCATATGCTTCATCCTCCTTCTTCCAAACATAAAGCTGACCCATGAGGCCAAAAAGTTCTAGCTTTGTGAATTTGGGGTTTTCATAAGCTATAAGCCATAATCATTACAATTATAATAAATTAAGGCTTGAACTATCTCGCTTTGCATGTAATGAGTCTATCTCATATATTAGTTTCACCTTTAAAGTTTCATGACTGAAATAAATGAACTTTTGCATGATATTCTAATTTTTTGAGTTTCACCTGTAGGTTAGTATCGTGTAGTTCTGCGTGCACAAGAAGAGTGATGTCACAAGTTGTGACAGATTGCTACTAATTTAAATATCCATTCAGTTTTGGGATGTTCATTGCTCATGTACAATAATGCAAAGCTATATGCATTAGAGAGTTTTAAAAATAATTTTAATTAGCAGTACTCTGCTCCAAACATAGACATCACTCTGATTGCATAGGGAAATCTATGCAGTAGGATACGAGCTGTGTCTTATACCGTACAGTACAACATACTAGAAGATGAACCTTGTGGTTTTTATCTTTCCCCCTTGTGGTCTTTGTCTTGTCTCCTTGTGTGTAGAGTTTGTTACTCTCCACAATGTCTTTATTTGCCATAGATCATGGAATCAATCTCCTACAGCTGCAGCAATCTGACTGTATTCTTGAATATATAGATTTCATTGTAGCCCTTTCTCATACCCCCCCCAAAAAAACCCAAAACAATGAAGGGAGTGTATGTTAATAAATTGTAATAGAATGTCAAAATTGTCCCCATACTGGCTTTAGCTTATCAGCATGGCGTCTTCATCCTAGTAGCAGATGTGTGGCATTTTATTGTCATCTTTTTAAAGTTTCTCTGCATGATAAACAAAGAACCTAAAAAATGTTACCATTGATCTGTTTAATTGGTATCTTTTGTTTCTGGAATTCCCAATTAGCAAACTCATTTCTGCAGTTCAGTGTGAAATGCCACAGCATTGAGTTGGTTATTCTATAGATGTTTCTTTGCAAATTTTGCTGTCTGTGGTGTGTTAAAGGTGCAATTGGTGACTTGAGGCAACTGCCAGAAAAGCTTACAATAAAGCAGCAGTAGGAAATAGCTTAATATGGGTGATGTATTACATAGGCGAGAAGGAAGTAGAATGTTAGAAGCAGATATTGTTACTGAAATTATGTCTTGTTTAACTATTTTTGTAGTGCATTGAGACTTTGGGCTAATGTACTGAGCTTCATTATTTAAAAGTGTTCCTTCTGGAGCAAAAAAAGATCTATTTTTGTTCTCTACAGTAAAATCTGATTAATTTTTTATTTACTTGATTGATTTTAGACCCCCTGTCTGAATACATGGTTCTCCCTTTTTTGATTATTTTATTTATTTATTTATGTATTTTAGTTTTACAAAAGTTTGGCCATGTTGTAAAAACCTACACAGTACTCATAACATTCAAATACTGTACTGGATTTGTACAGCACATAGTTAAATCCAAACAGTAAAAACTACTTCAGCAAATGAAGTATTACAATAGCAGCATATATGACAGTTATATTACCATATCGGAATAATTTTTGCTTTATATCTTGTAACAGTAAACACTGTCCACTCCCCTATGATTTAGCTTGTACTATTTTCTTGGTTATGCCTCCTATGAAGGCAGTTAACTCTCCTGCAAGAGGACAAATTAAATATTTGATTACACCTCTGGAAAAACTATTAGACTGCAGCAAGAGACTGTTTGGAAAGAGACCAGTCAGGAACAGCTGATTGTGTTGAATGGGGAACAACCTTTCTTTTCTGTGAGTACTTCAGTGGAATATTTAGCTTCTTGTGGCATACTATCCATCAAGTAACTATCACTTTATTCAGGTATTTTAAATATACTTAAAGTAAACTAACAAAGAAGGGAAACTGGGTTGAGCAGCTCACTTATGCCTTGTATTGTTGCTTTCATTCCCATTCCATTTTTCTGAAGGAGAGATCATGTTCTGTCTATGGAGGTTGTCCCTCTGTGATGAAACTCCAGAAAACTCAACATTTCAAAAAAAAAAAGGTGCTTCCATGGGTAGCAGAGGCTTCTCATCTCCTTAGAAAGTACTAACTGTTTCTATGCAAAGGGTGGCAGAAGCATACAAGGGACCAGGGACAAGTGTGTTCATCCTTATTCCTCCTCACATGTCCACTTATTCTATCAAAACAGAGCTCACATCTCCCCATGTTAAAGCACACATGTGAAAATGAAGCTGTCATGGCTTCTCTTGAGCAGAGATCATTGCCACACTGGGCATCTCCTGATCACATGCTACTTAGATTACCGCTGTGTATTTTATGAAGAGCTGTTTTTGAGGACAGCCTAGAAATTTCAGAGCATTGTCTCGCTTTAGTCCTAACCACTGTCTAAACATTGCTTCCCAAATCATTTACTGGTCTCATTACTTGGATTTTTTCGCTTCAGACTAATTCCCTATGCTAGCTGAGTGTCAAACTCCAGATTCAGAATAATCATCTCAGTTTTTTCACATTTAACCCCCTTCATGGCTTGAGTGTACCTTTATATAGTTTCCATTGCCATGTTCTTTGTTCTTATAGCACTACCACAGTTTCTCCCTTGGTGTAATTTATGGGTTGAGCTGCCTCCCAGAACATCTGCATGGTTCTATGTCCTTAATGTCATTCCTCAAAAGCTTCATTTTCAGTAAAACTTTTGAAACAACCCCCAGGGTTCCCCTATCTTACTGCATGTAAGCCCAGCAACATGAAAATGGAATGAATGTTGTTTCCTTGTTCATTCCCATATATCCTCTTCCATTATTTTCCTAGGACTGTTGTGCACTGAATTTTAGATTGTAAATTTTCTGTACTGAGACAAATGAATAAATGAAATCCACAAAACAATACTTGGAGTAGGACTGGTAGCCTTGCAGGCTAGTGTTAGTTCTGTAGACGTTAAGTGCTGAAAATTTTCTTTCTTCATAAACTATCAACGTAAAAAATCCTTAGGTAATGTACAATGAATTTTTCCTTTTCACTTTATTTCATTCTCAGAAAGTCCTCAGTGCAAGAAGAATTCCATACAGTCAAGGTGAAGCTATTTCTAGAAAAGATCTGACTCTCCATTGCATGAATTACATGCTGCCGACTGACCCTGAAGAAAAGCTGGAACAGAATTTGCAAGGAAACAACACAAAAACTCTGGACTTGGACTTGGAGGATCTGGGCTTGGAAATGCCTCAAGTAAGTGCCCACTGTTTACAGTGACTTGTATGATGCATAGACTTGATACATTTTACGTAGGTTTTATTTTTATTTTCTTGAGGGGGACATGGTAGGAAACATGAGGAACCGAACACAATAAGCATTAGAACATACTGCTTTATTTATTTATTTTGAATATTTATACCCCACCTTTCTCCTTGGAAAAGGACCCAAAGTGGCTTACAGTAATGAGGGAACAATATACAGTCCTGAACATTTCAGACATATTCAAGTCAAGAACAGGGAATTAGAAAAGGCATCTTAGAACATCACAAGGTAACATTAGAGCTATAAAGAGCATGCAAAAAGAAAGGAAAAATCCATTATAAGGGGTGGAAAGTAACACGGAAAACACTGGTGTTCTTATTAAATCAGTCAATGCAATCATGCATGGTAATCCATATAAAGCCACATAGTAAGTCCCTCATTCAGGGAAAGCTTGTCTGAAGAGGAAGGTCTTTGCCTGCTTCTGGAAAGACAGCAGAGATGGGGCAGTCCTGGCCTCCAGTGGGAGGGAGTTCCAGAGTCTGTGAGCAGCAACGGAGAAGGCCCTTCCACGTATTCTTATGAGATGCAGATGTGAAGGTGGCAGAATGGAGAGAGAGGCCTCTCCTGATGACCTAAGCACCCGAGCCAGTTCATACTGTGAGATTCGATCTTTGAGGTAGCTTGGACCCAGGCCATTTTGTGCTTTGTAGGTTAAGGTCAGCTCTTTGGATTGTGCCCACTAGGTGACTGGCAGCCAGTGGAGCTGATTTAGTAGAGGCGTGCTGTGACCTCTGTAACCTGCCCCAGTCAGCAATCTGGCCGCTGTGTTCTGGACGTGTTGAAGTTTCCTGAGACTTTCCATTGGCCGCCCCACATGGAGCGCATTACAGTAGTCCAGCCAAGATGTCACTAGGGCATGTGTCACAGTGGCCAGAGCAGGTTTCTCAAGAAATGGGCATAACTGGAATGCTAGTTTTAATTTTGCAAATGCACTCCTGGTCAGGGCTGTGGCCTGGGCATCTAGGCTCAAGGATGAGTCCAGGATCGCCCCCAAGCTATGCACCTCTTTTTTCAATTGGGGAGGCAATCCCATCTAGGATAGGTTACATCCCTATCCCTTGATCTCCCTTTCGGCTGACCAGAAACAGTTCTGTCTTGTTTGGTGGCCAGCAAGGGCTTGAGAAGGCAGCTTGGGGGGGGGGCACTGTTTGAAAGAGCAGCTATAATAGAGGTGGTATTAAACAGCTGAGTAATCTTGTGGCAGTTAGTTTCTGTATTGTTGATGTGAGACAATGGAGGCTGTGCCATGTACATAATTTATTCAGTAGAAATACTGCATGTTGGAACTGCTACTTTTCAATGAGCTTGCCACTTCATAAAATGATGATATGCAACTTGGAGCACTTTCCTACAAAGGGGTAGGAGCCCTATGCAGGAGCATATCACACTAGATGCTAATATGGCATGAGGTAAGAGCCAAAGAAAGTAGGTAAGACACTGTGCAACACCGTTCAGGGTGTGAAGCATAACCGTGCACCTTTTCTCAGCAGCCAGATCCCCATACAGTAGTTTCTTATACAGGGTATTTAAGGAACAAGCTGTGTATGCAACAGTGTCAAATAAGGCAATGTGATACAATTTAGAAATATTATTTTCTTCTTGAACGATGGTATCCATGAGAGAAAATGAGGTAACATCGGGGAAAATTTCCCTAACAGAGGAAGCAAAGCAAAATCTGTGTCATACCTTGATTAAAACTTAGTCAGTTTGATATGGATGGAGTTAATTTATATTTATTTATTTATTTATTAACAAGATTTTTTAGCCGCCCCACTACCAAGAGGTCTCTGGGTGGCATACAACAAGTATTAAAAACTATAAAACAATAAAATTATTAAAACTATAAAATACAATACAAATAAAACAACATACAGTGCCAATGATAGATTATACAACTCTGCTGCTCATGTGTCCAACTGAGTAATCTAATTAAAATGCTGTCCAAACAGGAAGGTCTTTGCTGGCGCCGAAAAGCCAAAAGTGTTGGCGCCAGGCGGATCTCCGTAGGTAGGGCATTCTAGAGTTGGGGGGCAACCGCCAAGAAGGCCCTGCTTTGACATGCCACCCCCCCCTTATCTCTTTGAGGGATGGCACCTTCAGCAGGGCCTCCTGGCTTGGTCTTAGAGTACGGGCAGGTTCATATGGAAGAAGGCGGTCCTTTAGGTAGCCAGGTCCTAAGCCGTTTAGGGCTTTATATGTAAGCATTAACACTTTGAATATATTACATATAGCTTATGAGCTACTAGTCAGCATTCCTTCCTTTAAATTATTGGATAAATATGGAATATCAGCCAGGTGGCTCACTCAGACACTGGCTCTTGGGCCTCTGCTGTAAGAAGATGCTACTGTCTTAAGGACAATAATAAGAAAGGATGGCAGTAAAGGGATTTTTTTTCCAAGTAGACAGGAGTGATATTTTAGTTACAAAACAGATTCCTTACATTATGTGATTATGATGATCTATTGTAGCCTAGCGTGAGCGGAATGGACCCTCCTTTTGGGGACGCCTTTCGAAGCCATGTGTTTTCAGAACAGACTTTGATGAGCACAGATCTTTTGGCTAATAATTCAGATCCAGACTTCATGTATGAATTGGTAAGTTCTTTTTATTTTATGTTCCTATCTTACCTTTTTCAAATGTGTGTGGATGTGCTTCGTAAGATTCTGTTTACTGAAGGTTAATGAGGTGTGCCATGCTTCTATTGGCTTTGTGTGTGTATTGTGTCGTTACAGTCGTGACCGACTCTTCATGACCCCATGTCGATGGCGTTTTCTTGGCAGGAATACTGGAGTGGCTTGCCAGTTCCTACTCCAGGCGCCTACAGCATCTGGTATTCCCTGGTGGTCTCCCATCCAAGTTCTAACCAGGGCCAACCCTGCTTAGCTTCTGAAATCAGGCGAGATCGGATGTACTTAGGGCATCTAGGCAGCTCTCTCTATTGGCTTTAATCACTAACTAAGACTTGAGTTGATCAAGACTGGCATGAGAGTTGTGCTATCATGCCAGCCCAAGACTGATAAAACCCACTGAGACAAGAAGAAAGATATGACACGAGATATATTGAAGAGCTGCTTAGTCACTTCAGAACATTCCTGTGTTACAGACTTGGTTTCCACTAGATGCACTAGATGAGTGCTATACCAATCCAGTAAATAACTCCCTGTCTAACTAGTTGTTTAATGGCATCCTTGCTTCCCATGTAGTTAAACTTTATTTACATTTACCTAATGACAGCAGCATGTCTGATGCTCTATCATATTAACCATACTCATTCTAGTAATTACCCCAAAACTAGTCCTGCCTTGAATTTTGTCTAAGCTAATCATGGTTGGATCCTTCAGCATTTTCAGAGGGGGACTCATGTCTGAAACATTTTTTTTTCTTGTGGAGGATACTAAAATCAAGTTTGAAAGTAGAAAAAAAGTGTGTTTATTCACAAGTTCTCTTTCGGACAACAGCCAGTCAGTATCTCTGCAGAGTCGGCTAGAGAGAGATGATTCCAGTAGCCCCTGCTTCTTCATATTCTCAAGCAGCACAATAGATAAGCATCATGACCAACAGGCATTGATAGCCTTGTCCTGGATTTGTCGAATCCCCTTTTAAAACTCTCTAAGTGGATAACCATCACAACATTGTGTAATAGCAGATTTTATGAGTTAATAGTTCTTTTCTGTCTTCAATCTTCTACTTGCAGACCTGTGGTGCTGTTAGGAGAAACAGGAAAAAAAGTAGTTCAAGTAGTGCATACATTTTTGTGTTTCTTCTGTTACGTTTCACCTCTGCCAAAAATTAAATAGTCCCAGAGATCGTTCAGTTTCCACAGTGGAGAGCTCTTCCCAACTCTTGAAGCTCTTTTGGTTTCCCTTTGGTTTCTGTACAAAATAGTCTTCTGTGTCTCATTAAAATAAGGTTCTTCAGGGTGTGGATATTATGAGATTCCATTTGCCTAGCATGAGCTTCTCATCTTTTTGTCTCTTGTACTAATTTAATTGATTAATAAATGGACTACTGTGTGGTAAAAGAACTGATAGGTTATTAGAGCAAGGATTCCTCATGGCTAAGTAATTATGAAATTGGCAGCACAGAAATTGTGAATCTCTGAAAAACCTTCATTCAGAGTTAACATGCAGTGTAGTACTGTTCATATTCACCTGGAAATGCAGTCCTCAGTAAAGGAGGATTGTAACCTTAAACTGATTCTAAGAGTGGGTGAAGTGCTATCCACAGGTTGCAAGCCCCCCCCCAAGTGCAGCCACAAGAGGGTCCCCTGACATTCCTGACATCCCCCTAAATAAAAATGACCCAAAATGCAAATTATGCCCCCCCAGCAGCTTGCACGGTACAATTAATTTCAGGCATCCCTATTCCAGTTATGTTATGCTTTAAAAAGGCATTTTTGGAAACCAGAAGTGACTGGCTTTGTCACTGTTCTTTTTTTTTTTTTTTTAAAAAGGCCTTCTAGGTGGAAGCTGGATGTGTAGAGGCCTCCAGAGATTTACTCTGAATTTTGGGGACAAAAAAAATGGGGGGGTATGCTTTTGGAGGAGCAAGGTAGTAGGAGGAAGTATATGCCCCTCCATGGAAAGGACAAGGGTTCCCTGGGCCCTTGGAAGTTGTCCATCCCAGTGTACATGAAGCGCTTCAAGATTCCATCAACTGTTTAAAAACTGAAGCTACTTCTGGAAAGTAAGGTAATAAACCCTATGTTGGGAGCACTGTGATGGAGGTTCCTTTATGATAGGAAGTTGGACTAGATGGCCCTTGAGGTCTCTTCCAACTTTTACCATTCTATGATTCTGCCATTACTTACTCACCTTCTCTAAATTGCCTGTATAGGACAGAGGAATGGATTACCAGCAGAGTACTATGGACAACCTCTTTTCTGTAGAGGACTGTAAAGAACTTGAGAACTTGGAGCCTTTTACAGACATTCTGGACACAGAACCATCTTTCCCTGGAAACTGGGAACAGTGGGACACATACTCAGAAGATCTGACAAAGTATACCAAGTTAACTAGCTGTGACATTTGGGGAACAAAAGAGGTGGACTATTTGGGCCTTGATGACTTTTCAAGCCCATACCAGGATGAAGAGGTGATCAGTAAAACCCCGACCTTGGCTCAGCTCAACAGTGAGGATTCGCAGCCTGTGGCAGATCCACTTGGCTACCCAGAGTTGCTGTTCAGCGTAAAACAAGCCCAGATACCTTTGCCGGTGAAGAAGATTGCAGCCAGAGCAGCTGCTCCTGTTTGTTCATCCAAGACGGCTCAGGCAGAAGCACCTTTATCAGAACTTTCCCAAAAAGCCAGCAAGCCAAATTCAGGCACGGAAATCATGGCGAAGACCAACGTGTGCAACAACGAGAAAGTGAACATTCATGTTGAATGTAAAGACTATGTGAAAAAGGCAAAAGTGAAGATAAACCCTGCGCACCCGAGCAGGTCTGCTGTGAGCCAGGCAAATGCCGATGCCGCAAAAGAAAACACTTGCTACTGCGGAGCCGTCGCCAAGAAGCACGAGCGGAAAGGAAGTGACTCCCTCCAGAGTCCCGGTGCTCCCGCGTTGCCTTTCAAAGAGACTCAGGCTTTGCTTCTCACTCCATCCCAGGAAGCCCTGCCGCTCACCACTGAGGAGAGCAGCCTCTCTGCCAGCACCTCCGTCTCCGACCCGTCGCAGAAAAAAGAAGAACACAACTATTCCCTCTTTGCCGCGGACACGTTGGGGGAGCAGGCCATCAAAGCGGATCCGGACGAGGAGGAGGACGAGGAGGACGAGGAGGAGGACGAAGACCACGATGAAGGGTTTGGGAGTGAGCATGAACTGTCTGAAAATGATGAAGAGGAGGAAGATTACGAAGATGATAAAGATGATGACATCAGCGATACTTTCTCTGAACCAGGTACATGAAGCTGGCGGAAATCTTGCGCTGTATGCTAACTCCACAGATGGTGCCCATCCATCCATAAATAATTGTGTTTATTAATTAGTAGATAACCATCCCTGTGGCCGGGGCAGGAAGCATGGGGCCTAGTCATGATGTCTTCTCACTTCTCTAACTTTAGGGTGCAAATGTCGAACTATTTGGGATGGTCACCTTGGATGAATTCTTAGCAGAATGCATTTGTTGCTGCTTGGCCCTCTGGAAAGAGCAAATACGGCATGTTTCATAATTTGATACGCTTAAATGATTATGTTCATAAAACATGTTTTACTCCTTGTCCAGAAATAATGAAGGATACTTAATGGAGCTTTCCCCCATGATTGGAAAGGCATTTATTCCATGGATGGGCAACATAACCTCCATAGTAGATATAACACTGCCTATTACTATTGTTGGTAAATGCTGTTGCCTCGTTTTGAGTGTCAAGATAACTGATTTGTTAATGGTGAACATTTTATTCTTTCTGTTGTACTCAGAGAATAAAATAGCAGTTAAATTTAGTAAGAATCATTCAGGAATAGTTGCCCTTCAGCTGAAATATGTTAAATGCACATTATTCAGTTTAACTCAAATTTTGCATTGGCAAAATTAGCTGAAAAATGCATTCTTGATATATTAACAGATAATGGTTAGAAATGGATTTTGTTGCATCTGTTATATAAGCTGTGTGTGTATGTGTAATATGTATATGGGTATGAATGCACACATATAAATACACACAACCATCAATATAAGACTAGAGAATGACAGATATAGTTTCTTTTGGAAATGGTGAGAAGGAAGTTAGTTCTTCAAGCCTAAGTGGCAGAGCAGTCTTTGTAGTATGGAGTTGAAAAGAAGATTCTACATATTATAAAGGAACTACACTCCGGTTCCACTTAGCTTTATTCTCTGCACCTATCTCTGCAGTGCATTGCTTTCTTTACAGATGAACATTTGCCTGATATAAAGGGCAAAAGAGTTGGAAGGCTGGCTGGGCAGCATTCTAGAGTCAAGGAGTAGCTGAGGAAGCAGCAACTGAAAGGAAGGCAGAAGTGATAGGGAATTGAGGCTGGCTCCAGATTCTGGTTGGATTAGGAGCATGAGGATTAAGACACTAGCTCCACCCAAAGTTGAGCACTTAGAAAACACGTGTCAAATGAAACATCTTTCCGTTTTGCAACAGCAGTCAATAGTCAACACATTTTTTGCAATTTGCTGTAAATTTTCTGCTCTGGAGAGAGATTGTTTTGTCTGGTGGCAACACTGGCAATATATCAGCAGCAACTTCAGAGTGCTTATAGGCTTTTATTTTGCAATGGTAAATAAAATAAGGCCAAGAAAATGTTAATTGTTGAATTAAATTGCCATGCTGCAGGTAGGTTGACAAACAAAGACAAAAAGCTTACTTAATGCCCTGAAGAACAATTTCAGTGTTGAACAAATTAGCAAACTACCAAATCCCATTTCTCTTTTATTCCTATCTTCCCTCTTTTTTCCTTGCAATTGAATGGCATCTTTTTTTCCCATCTCTTCCCCTCTTATTATGGAAAAACCTTGAAACAACTTCATGGAATTTAGGATATGAAAATGATTCTGTAGAGGACTTGAAAGAAATGACTGCAATATCTTGTCGGAAAAGAGGCAAGCGAAGATATTTCTGGGAATATAGTGAGCAGCTGACGCCATCGCAGCAAGAAAGGATGTTGAGGCCTTCAGAGTGGAATCGAGATACATTACCAAGCAACATGTATCAGAAAAATGGATTGCATCATGGTATGAACAGCTTCCCTGTAGATGTAGTTGCTTCCTGGCATGTTTGGGCATGGCTTCTGAAGCTTGTAAGAAATTCTTGCTTTGTTCAAGGAAGATGTTCTATTCAATCTACCTCTGTCTCTGGTTGAGCTGTGTCCTAGAGCTGAAATAGAGGTAACAGGAACTTATTTTAAAGGTATGTGGAAGCACTGAAATACTGTTGCTGAATTTTGCTTGTTCGATAACGATCCAATGCCTCTTCTGCACATCTCCAGCTAATTTTGTCTAGACTTTTTATCTCCTTCCTAGTACCTGCAATAATTTACAGAGACAAAGGTATTGGGATGATAGTGCGGTTGGCTGTGAGAACAAGACAGTTTTGTGTTTCTGTTATGTTGATAGCCATGTTTAGTATTAAATCTTCTTGTTTCTAAAGAGTAGAGTTGAAAATGCCAAACCCCGCAGTATAGCAGTCCTTAAAATCAGGACAATGTAGATGGTACAGACATGGCGGTCATTCTCTCTGGCTGTCCACCTTGCATCTGGAATTTTTTCAGTTACTTCCTCCTTTGTATCATTGCTTCCATTCTTGGTCTACACAGCATATTTGAAGCCTATACAAACCTGACTTAGGCGATGTGTTGTAATGAAAATAAATAGGAAAGAAGCACAGGTGGCAGTTAACTAATTTTTCTATAATTTAAACGTCTTGCAACCTGTCAGATCACCTGCTTGTATCTGTTTTAAATAGGAAAATACGCTGTTAAGAAGTCACGGAGGACTGATGTAGAAGACCTAACGCCTAACCCCAGAAAATTACTACAGATTGGGAATGAATTGAGGAAGCTAAATAAAGTGATCAGTGATTTGACTCCAGTCAGCGAACTTCCATTAACAGCTAGACCAAGATCAAGGAAAGAAAAAAACAAACTAGCTTCCAGGTAACAAACTTTAAATAACTAAGGTCCTTGTTGTTGAGTATATGCCCTGCACGGGGGTGGGAGGGCTTTCCCTTCTTGACAAGTGCATCCAGGTTGATCTGAAAGCTGGAAACTCAGATTTGTTTTTGAATTAATGAAGATAACCTATTTAACTGGTTCTCTAGATTTTAACTAAGCAGAATTGATTCCTTTCTCTAGATTTTAACTAAGCAGAATTGATTCCTTTTCTTCCCAACTTCCAGTGTCTAATCATAGCAATATGAAATGTGTAGCCTGCATAAATGGTTTTGATTATTCAGCTAAGTACATTTTTATAGTTGTTGTAATATTCTGTAATGGCAAGGTTATCATAAATACCCAAAGAGGACATGGATTGTACCGTTGAAAGGGAAAATGTGTGTTAAAGTAAGAATTTTCAATTCGTGCCTTGGCAGTTACACTTTACAACCTAAATTTGTGCAGCACTGATTATTTCTAGGAGGCTTGCATGAGAAATATTTTGATACATCTTATTGGATGCAACACATTGGATATTCTCATTTTTCCTCATCTCTAACATCACAGGGCTTGCCGACTGAAAAAGAAAGCACAGTATGAAGCCAACAAAGTAAAGCTTTGGGGCCTGAATACTGAATATGGTAAGCCTTTAAGGAAGAAAACGCTTTTATCTGTGGTCCTCTTTCTTGCAAAAATGACATGTGGTTGATGACAGTTTATCAAGACCTTGAAGCCTGGTTGTTCTCTGTAGCTAGGCTGTCTGGTCACAGTAGGCGGTCAAAATCTGCATACAACCTCCTCTGCTGAGGGGTAAGGCCCACTGGTTCAGGTATATCGTTTTCAGAGCATTCTGTCCACAGGAGATGGTATCATGTGGTTTATAACAGTAACATTGTAAGTTTATACTCTGAAGATTATCAAAGAGTTTTGACATTGCTTTGGGAAGGTGACAGTTGGGTCAAGGGCATTTTTATTATGGCATCTCTCCTCTGGAACACACCTCTCAGGAAGACATACAATATCTGGTACCTATGTTTATGTATTTTTACATGCCAGCAGTGACAATTATATTTTCCCAAGCTTGCAATCTACAGTGCATCCGCCCCCCTGCTATGATTATTCTTAGCTTTACTTTTATGGGTCTATTATATTTGTATTGGCTGCTATAAGATGCCATGGAAATGTTAAATTGAGAGGCTGTTAAAGATGCTTTGAAATAAATAAAGAGATGTCATTTTTCTTTCTTTCTTTCTTTCTTTCTTTCTTTCTTTCTTTCTTTCTTT
>JAHTLZ010000010.1:46795093-46807152 GCA_023846285.1 Phrynocephalus versicolor
TCTTTCTTTCTTTCTTTCTTTCTTTCTTTCTTTCTTTCTTTCTTTCTGCCCCATTAGTACAATGCACTATTCTGGGTGGTTTACATCATGATAATGTAAAGAATTTTTATTTTAAGAATTTATAATGAAGCATATCAAAGGTTTATGAAAATATTTATTTATACTGGCCAGTAGAAGCAGCCATAATATACATATGAGTAGTATGTGTAATGTGTGTTATCTCCACAATAAAACACAGTGATAACTAAAGTTAAAATAGAATGCACAAAGAATAACATAAATCTTCCTTTCCAATAGGTGATATCGTGTAGGCTTATGCTGTGGCTTGGTCTTTTCTTTCTATAGATAACTTGCTGTTCGTGATAAATTCTATTAAACAAGAAATTGTGACTAGAGTCCAGAGTCCTAAAGATGACAGAGTAACCAATATGGTTCAGAAGCTTGACATACTTATTAAAGATACCCTTGGTAAGTAAGCATTAAATTCAGTACTACTGGTAAAAAGGAAAAAGATGGGTACCGTACATTAAACCCAAACTAGAAGCTTCAACAATCCTTTTCAAAAGTGGTCCAGTTCTAAGATATGTACAATGCTACAACTTAGCTCCTGCCTAGGACTTTTTGTGAACCTTATATGTTGAATATTAGATTGGATGCATTGCCCATTCATACTATGCTTATATGATATTCCACCAGCCGGGAAGTTAGCATGGCAGTCAGACATTTGTGTGAATAACAGAAACCAAAAAAGAAAAGAAAAAGTCAGATTACTTGCTTATAACCATGATTCTTCAAGTGATCATCTTGAATTCACACAATCCACACAACCTCCCCTCTGTCTATTGCACAATTTCCTCTTATATTCTGGCATCATTGTAGGGAACTGATGACCAATCATTGTCTGGAGCAGCATATTAGGTGAGGGGTGTGGTTAAGCTCTAGCATGTTCTCAGGACTGTCTGTGCAGGTGTACCCATGTGTGAATTCATGGATGACCATTGAAAGGATCAAAATTACAGGTAAATAACCAATCCTTGCTCTTTTCTCCATATATATCCCACCTGAAAAAGACTCTGGGTTTTTGTTGTTGCTCGTTTATATTTGTTTGGTTTGTTTTTAAAAAATAAAAAAATGTGATATGCCAGGAAGGTTATCCAGGTTATCTTTTTCTATCCTGCCTTTGGTAGAGGAAGGAAATACTTCATGTAGGATCAGGTGCCATGGAGGAAAGAAGTCAAATTTAGTTTTTAAATAAAGGTTTCTGCAGTATTGGAAACCTTGTTTGAACGATGCCTGTCTATATAATCTGCAGAAGGAGTCTGTCATCTACTGATCTATTTTCTTCCTTATATGCACCACATCTTGAACTGAGAGATGATCTCTTGCAGCTTCCCCATATGTCCTGTCATTAGGAATGGAAGAGTATGTTTTGGTGCTAGGTTGAAGATGAAGAACTGCTAAGACTTTAACCGGCTTTCAGTGATCTTTGAGAAACCTCAAAGGACCCAATAATACAATTCAGTTTATTTTCCTAAATTTTCCTGGACTTTGCTTTCATTGTCTTTCTGATTTTGTGCTTGTACCTTCTAGTTCTTTTCAGTATTAATACTGCTTATTCATTTTTGAAGTCACCTTCAGCTTTTAAGTAGCATTTGGACGGTTGCTTTCAGTTCTACACCATTTCCTGGAGTTGACAAACATGTTGCCCATCCTTTCCCTAATTGTTTGTTACTCTTTTGAGTGCTACCAACATACGATTGAGCTCTCTCAGAATGTACATTTGTACTTAGCAGTATCAAGAACCTTGAATTAATGTTTTCTTAGTATTCTGAATATGTGTTCCATTCATTCTTCCAGGGCCACCTGTATCTGGACAAACGTCAGAGTTTGTGAATCAGGTTTTAGAAAAAACAGCAGAAGGAGATCCGATGGGAGGCCTCGTGGGACTTCGAATACCAACATCAAAAGTTTAGTAGACGTCACTTCGTTCATCCTCTCTGGTCACAGTTCCGCCTGTGTCATGTACTACATTGTAAAATTAATTCTGGTCTGCATGTGAGTTTAGTATTGTAGAAAACACAGTTTTAAGTTCCATCATTTTCTTTTATTTTCTTATAACAATGTAGTAAGATAAGTGAAAGCATGATATAAAATGCTTAATGGCGTTTTGGAGCATAGATCTTTGAAACCTGCTTTGGGCATAAATGTGATGACTACACAATTCATTTCAAAATTAACTTCATTTAGGAGCAGAGTATATAACATACATAGGAGCAAAACATGTTTTTCCAAATAAAAATCTAGGAAAATGCCAAACGTTAAAGCAGGTTTATGCTCTAAGTAAAATAAAAATGTAAACTCACGTTTCTTTTCAAGAATTTTTGCTCTTATGTTCTAAATTAAAACAGTAAGTTTTCTTTGCAACCATAACTTGTACATAGCACACCTGGCAAAAAAGCTAGTGTGCCATACAAAAAGTATAATTTTGGGGCTTGATACGGTATTTAAATGTCTGTGCAAGTAAGAAAAAAAATGTATACTCTTTGTGCCTTGTATTGGGGTGGGGGTGGGGAGAAGTGTAACTATAAATGGCAAAAAGACTTAGAATGATGAGAAACCCTCGTGGAGGAGGAGTTGTATAGATGGCCTCATGAGTTTTAATGTATTTGTTCCAGCTCTTACAAATGTTTGAATGTATATAGGAATATGATGAAAATGTAGATATGCCACAGAGTCTATGTATTGTATAAAAGATGGCTCTAGAAAACTGATTTTCGGTACTTGGCCGGAAGAAAACAAATACTTGCACATTAATGCGATTGTTTATTTTTGTACCAAAGATAAATGCAACTGATATGGCAAACTGCCAGTTTAAGTAAAGTTTTGCACAGCTTACATGATACTGTACTGAATGTATAAAAAGAAAAAAAACTTAAAAGGTCAGGGTTAGGGATCTTATTGAACTGTGAATTTCTTTCTTTCTCTTTGGGTCCAATTATCTACAGAAGGAGCATTCATATATAACTTTTTTTTGCTGTTCTTCTAGTTCACTTCATAGTAGATAACTTGGCCATTAGAAGGCTGTAAATTCTTGTTTTCTGCACTTAAGGTAGAAATTTTAATATATTTGAATTTTAGTGAGCTATTGGTAACTATAGGTCAACTTTGGGAAATAAAAATTTAGCTTGTAGTATACTTCCACCAAACAACCAAATTAAAATTATTTTTATTGCAATGTGTATATATGTAAAGAAAGAAGAGCTACAGATACCTAATTCCTTAGTTGCCACTTTTCCAGTTGTTGTATTATTGTGCATGTGATGTTTCCAAGGATCAACACAGGCGGGGGGAAAAAGAGAAGAATTTATAGATTTTATATTTTTGTACAGATATTTCAACTAGCTTCTTCAAACTTCTATGTGACTTATTGTTAACTCGTAGTTTCAGTGACTGGGGAAATACAAATGTCTGTGCAGTTTGGCTCATGAGAGTCTGCTTTTTAGTCAGTGTTAAAGTACCAATGAAAAGCTTTATCTCTTAGTAAGAGAGTTGTTTGTGTCAAGACAGGATCATTATCTGGTTTCATGAATGCCTTCCCTCCCCTTTGTTGGATACATAGATGACTCCATAACACTGTTTACTAAGGATACCAAATAATTTCGATGTAGGTCCTAGCAAGTGCAAAATCTCATGAAGGTCCCCCCTCCCCACTTTTTCCATACTTGTTGAAGTGTGATTTTATTTTATTTTATTTTATTGCTCCCAAATGGAAGTTTCATTGCTGAATGCACAAGCAATGTTTTATTTCCCCCCTTTTTGGTTAAATATTTGAAAGACTAGGGAAGGCCAACATACATACCACTACAGAGCTGTACCACCCCAAAGCCTTCCCGCCCCTCTCTCTGTATTCTGCTTTGTGTTGCCACCTACTATTATTTCAAAAATATCTGAAGTATTTGCAAAACATCAGCAGAAATTTGCATGTCATGGTAGAGCAAAAAGGCCTTTTAAAAATGCAATGGTGTGTTCTTCAGTTCTGAGAAAATTGCTGGAATATCAGGGATGTTGTCTAGATTTGGGTTGTAGAACTATTTCTTTTGAGTATTTTCCAGGTACATGTTTGAAATAGCATTGCATTGATAAAATGGTCGTGCTAAAACCATAAACTGCTCGTGCTAAATTTTTGACACAGAGTCAGAATAGCATGGAAAGGACATATTTTGCAACATGATAGGTTTTTTGCTGTCTGGATTTAATTGCAAACTAAACTGACAGTAAAAGAGGATATCCCCTTTGTTCAGACTTTTCTGAGCTAATATTGCTTCTACCGCTTTTGTGTGTTTGTGTGCATGTCTGAAAACCAGAACGTGATTTTGATCTAGCATTGAGGGGGAGAAACTTTGAATCTTTTTAGTAGATTCTATACCCTTGCATTTCAGTGTTTTCTATGTATTAAGTTATAGTCTGAAAGCTTTTAAATAGTTGAGCTTTTTAATGGTGACACTTTATTTTGTATCTATTTATATATGTATGTATATCTTAGAAAAGCACTTTGTTTAAAAAAAGAAAAAAAAGATATTGCATTTTATATGATTCCTGCCATTTGCTGCTAACTCTGGGCTGGTCAGAATGCTGCAGCGATACTTGATCTAAATAAAACCTGGCAGTAAAATGTAGAGTAAAATTAAGACCGTTGCTGGTTTAACCTTATTGTAAAGATGACATAGGCAAGCTGTGCAGCTTTACATTTTTAACCAGGGGACTCTGTGGCATTTAAAACAGTCTAGAAATGGTTGTACTTTTAATGCCAGTAACAATCTGCTTCCTCTAGTGTCATTAAATATCCGTTTAGTGTATAACTATCACAAAGATTTTTTTTTTTAAAAAAACCAAATGTTCATGTTTTGTTTGGAGAAATTGTGGCATGCATTTTTGGATGATTATCTTCAAAGGAGCTCTCTAAAGGTTTTCAGTGTTCATACATGGTATGTGGATCTTATTAAAGTCTTTGGTCACTTTCTGAGTGTAGGCATTGTGAATATTCTAATGTCATCCAAAAGCAATTATACACCTTATTTTTTTAAGAAGTCCTAGACTCTCTTTCATACACTGGATGCTTTTAGAGTTTGTTTCCATATTAAAGCATGCTCTTGCTAACAAAATCTGTCAGTTTGAAATTGAGTGCCACACTTCTGTTTTTGAGCAGATAACATTATCTACTTGCTCTGTACCATGTATGGTTCTTGTCCTTTACCCATTTTCTCCATTGGCAGATTATGATGTGGCTTTATATTGTGCCTTACTTGTATATTAGAACCAAGTTTATTTTCATTCCCCAGGACTCCTTAAACCTTTGAACCCTTTTGGAAGCAAACTACAATAAAAGCATCATGAAGGAACTTCAAATAGATCTGATTTCAAGTTGTGTTGATAGTTTGTACTGGCATAGGGTGACAAATTTTTCAGTGGTCTTCAAAGATAGGAACTTTTTATAGTAATTCCACTACATTGTAAAAAAGCTTCTCTGCCTTTTCTCAAATGTATCAAGCACATCTTGGTATTTAACTTTTTGGGGGGGCTCATTAGTGCTAATCTTCTGGCTAGTCAAAGACTAGCCCTTTCCACCCTGTTCTCCAGTTAGTGCAATCAGGGACTCTGTCGTAGGGATTGGGCACAGGTATACCAAGTTCATTTGTCTGGTCAGTAATTTGTTTTTAAATTTACAGACGGAAATGTAGTGGAAAAGAGCAAAGACTAAGTTCATAACAGATTAAGGTTTCTTGAATAATCTTAAAGCAACAGACATTTTTTTTTCAAATACCGTACTGTCAGTGTGGGTTTCACTTAAGTCTGTACCATTTTTCTAATGTTTGCCTTTGTTAATAAATCTGCTTGTTTATTCACAAATGTCAATAACTGATGTATTGTTTCTCTTATTGTAACTATTTTCAATATGGCTAGTTTAAAAATGATAATAGCCTCCTTGTTTTTGATGGGTTTTCTTACAAGTTGCCTTCAGCAGAATAGTATAGCCAGTCTATTCCTTGACTTATTTAGCAGTCTTCCTGGAATTCTGTTGAGGCACCATCAAATACGTAATAGAAAAGTTCAGGCCTTCAGGCCTCAATTTCATTCATGCCTAATCATGATTCCTTTTGTGAAGATAAGGCTTGAGCTGTGGAAGCATCTAGCTTAGCCTGCTATCAGATGGAAACGTACATTGTTGTGTCATTGAATCCTGCTCAGACGTGCAGGATTTTCATTTGTATCTTGTTTCTTTGTTTTGTTTTGTTTTTGTCTTTGTTTTGTCTTGTCTTACCTGAGGGATTGTGCAAAAGACATTTCAATCAGTTATTAATCTGAAAACTGATGTTGCTTTTAAAAATGCATTCAAGGGCATTACCACAAGGAGAGAACAACACTTAAGGATATTTCCAGTATAAATGGAAAGTTGTGTCTACATTTGCAGAAATGGCACTTTACCATATACTTCCTTCACAGGGTTCTGAAATTGATCGGATCCTACTGATTGTTTAAGTGTTCTCCATTCCTTTAATTTCCACCAACTGATCTAACCTGACAGAAAAGTGAATGTGCAATGTGATGCTCAGCTTCTAAAGTTGTTCACAAACTTCCACAAGGGCATATGGATCGTGCAGTTTTGTTCCTAATCCTAAACACACTTTTTAAAGCTACCCCTCACTTTATCTGGATTGAACTTTAACATTATTTGTATTCAAGGATGTAGCCTGAGTCTCTTAAAACATATGCCAAAATAAGACCTTGCTAAAAAGTGTGAAACAAAAAATATTTGTCTCATGTAAGATTTGACCCCGACTACCTTTAGGTGGAATAATGGGGATGACTCTTCCCTTTTTATTACATTATGTTTAGATGCCTCTACATATACATATTCCTGTGTTCTGTTCTAGTTAACAAATGCTACAGCCTTTGACTTTTAATTTTAAATAGGTATGCTTCCTAAATATAGGGCACATAGTCCATTGGCTGTACCAAATAAAATTAGATATTTAACACTTGAAAGAGAAGTCATGCATAACCTACGTCCCAGTAATTTCAGAAGCTCTGCTCTGAAAATGATATAAGCCAAGATCCAATTACACGTAGCAGTAACAAAGACAAGGGACTCAACATTGGTTTGTGCTTTCAGAGCAATGACATTGTCTCTTTTCCTTCTAGTCTTCTATGAAATAAACAAAATCCCAATCTTCTGCCATTGTTATTGCAGTATATTCTACAAAATGAGTTTTCACACTTTTAGCATCTGCCTCTTAACCGACTGAAAAGCCTTTGTAGTTAAGAACACATTGAATCTACAGTCCTAGGCATACTTAACTGTGAAGTTGGCCCTCCTAAATCAATGGCATGTGCTTCAGAGGGATGGGATTTAGAGTCAGGCTGCCAGGTTGGGGGTGTATGCAAACATAGTAAAACTTTTTAAAAGCAAAAAACAACAAAAACAACCCAAAAACGAGCATATTAACTATGATGACCTTCCTATGCTTGAGATCATGTTTGTAATGCTGTTAATATTGTGTGATCCGTTTCCATCTGAAGCTCAGACAAGTGTATTGAAGGTCTTTTCTCTGTTTAGAAAAACAAATTCTGTTTAAAAGCATGATCTGTTTGCAACTTTTATAATGTTTAATGTTATGTAATTTTTCTTTTTTAAAAAAGAGGCACAATTAAATTTTATTAGTTTGTCACCCTTGAGCCCAAGCACTTCTATTCAGATACAAACTCATCAATGTATGCAACATCCTTTGTAATTGAAAATAAATTGTGAAGAGAAGTTCTGACTTCACTTTGATTTCTGCGTGGTTTTTGTCTGAGGTACTTTGCTCACAGATTTTAAAAGAAAACATGTTTGCTACAAAGGCTGTTCTGTTTTTGCACTCTAACAGAGATACCTGACGCTAAAATGTCTTGGTTCTGGAAATCTGGCACATATTGTTCTATAGCTTCCCTCAACAAGGATTTATAATCATTACAAACAGGAAAAATATGGTCCCTTCAAGTGTCACTATTTAGCTTTGTCAGATGTAATTATGACACAAATAGGCATCTAAAGGAAAAGTGAAAAATAACCTTGGCTGAAACCCACATTACTTAAGAATTCTTGTTTATACCTTCCATTTTGAGTCTAAGCAATTTATATACAGTACACACTTTCAGAAGCAGATGGATGTTATCTACTGATGTGCCTTATTTTCTTCAGGCACCTCTTAAGAGTTAAAGCAGGGTTCCCATCAATGCAGCTCATAAACCAAACAGGGCCCTTGAGTCTCATTTTAATATCCCTCAATTGCATCGACTGGTGCCATGCATCCAAACCAAAATAGGCTTAAGGTTTCGCTGATTTATTAGCAAGAAAATGGGAAAGATATTCTTTCCTGCTCTGCAGTCTCACAGGTCTTCCTGGTGTTGGACACTGGCACCCATAGAGGGACTGCTAGTCAGTGGTGGCGGCAGAAGAGAGAAATGATGCATGTTGAAGCATTCTGGTGGCTGTGGTGCCCAAAACCCATGGGATTGCCTAACCCTCAGATAAGGCGGTAGAAACATGTGAAGATGGGCTAGAGATGGGACCATGACTCCCCAAATCCCCCAGCCAATATGTATGTACCTTCCGAAAGTAACTATTCACACCTGTGCTCATCTACAGTTTATTTATTTTTATTTATTTTTACAACTTATATGCCGCCCACTACCCAAAGGTCTCTGGGCGGCTTACAATCAAGAGATTAAAACAGTTAAAAAACATCAAACAACAATAAATAATTAAAACAATCAATAAAACCTTATACTAAAAACATCACACTAAAATTGCCATCAGAAGACCCACAATCTAAATTATATCAATTAAAAAACTTCTGGAACAGGAAGGTTTTTACCTGGCGCCGAAATGTCATCAGTGTTGGCGCCAGGCGGATCTCACTTGGGAGGGCATTCCATAGCTTGGGGGCAGCTGCCAAGAAGGCCCTGTGTCTGCAAGCCATCCCTCTTACCTCCTTGAGGGATGGCTCTTTCAGGAGGGCCCTCTGGCTTGATCTTAATTGCCGGGTAGGTTCATATGGAAGGAGGCGGTCCTTCAGGTATCCAGGTCCTAAGCCATTTAGGGCTTTATATGTCAAAACAAGCACTTTGAATTGGGCTCGGGCAGCAACTGGTAGCCAATGTAGGCTACGTAGAATCGGCGTGATGTGATCCCGAGCGGCCCCACCACTTACTAGCCGCGCTGCACGATTCTGAACCAGTTGCAATCGCCGAACCGTCTTCAAAGGCAGCCCCATGTAGAGCGCATTGCAGTAATCAATACGGGATGTTACCAGTGCATGCGTAACTGTTATGAGGCTCCGTTCATCCAGGTAGGGGCGTAGCTGATATATTTTCCGCAGCTGGAGAAAGGCACCCCTGGCCACCGAGTCCACCTGGGCTTCCAGAGTTAGATCGGGGTCCAGGAGCACCCCCAAGCTGCGGACCCTGTCCCTTAGGGGGAGTGCAACCCCGTCCAGAACAGGGAAGTGGCCCTCTAACCTGTCTGGCGAAGCACCCACTAACAGCACTTCCGTCTTGTCTGGATTGAGTTTCAATTTGTTAACCCTCATCCAGTCCATTATCTGGCCCAGACACGAGTTCAGAACAGAAACCGCCTCACCTGGATTGGTGGAGAACGAGAGGTAGAGCTGAGTATCATCAGCATATTGCTGAGTCCTCAGCCCAAACCTCCTGATGACCTCTCCCAGTGGTTCCATGTAAATGTTGAACAGCATGGGAGACAGTATAGAGCCCTGAGGAACCCCATGACATAAATGCCACGGGGCAGAGCAACTGTCCCCCAGCACCACCTTCTGGACACGGTCAGCCAGGAAGGAATGGAACCACCGCAAAGCGGTGCCTCCGACTCCCAACCTGGCCAGCCTATCCAGAAGGACACCATGGTCGATGGTGTCGAAAGCCGCTGAGAGGTCCAGGAGTATCAACAGGGTTGCACTCCCCCTGTCTCTCTCCCGGCAAAGGTCATCATACAGGGCGACCAAGGCAGTCTCTGTACCAAAACCCGGCCTGAAACCAGATTGAAATGGATCCAGAAAATCCGTTTCATCCAGCAGTGCCTGGAGTTGCCCGGCCACCACCCGCTCCAACACCTTGCCCAAATAAGGGAGGTTTGCTACTGGACGATAATTAACCACCAGCCCTGGGTCCAGGTTAGGTTTTTTAAGGAGTGGCCTAATTACTGCCTCTTTTAAGGCAGCAGGGACCACTCCCTCTCTTAATGAGGCGTTTACAGCTTCCTGGACCCAGGTGCGAACTCCCCTGGCAGATCTTTCAATTAGCCAAGAAGGGCAAGGGTCGAGTGGCGTAGTGGTAGCACGGACAGATCCAAGCACCCTGTCCACATCATCGGGTCTCAATAATTGAAACTCATCCAATAATACTGGACCTAAGCACGGCACACTGGACACATCCCTTGATTCTGCACCAATAGTGGAGTCCAATTCCCTGCGAATCTGAGTGATTTTTTTCCTCAAAGTGGACAGCAAACTCCTCACAGCGGGCTGCCGAGTGGTCCAGAACCTCCATCGTATTTCTCGGTTGAAGAAGGTCCCGGACCACCCGAAACAGCTCCGCTGGATGGCACTCTGAAGAAGCAATACGGTTTGTGAAATATTGCCTTTTCGCAAACCGTATCGCCACGGAATAGGCCCGATAATGGGCTCTAAGCCGTGTTCGATCAGACTCACAGTGATATTTTCTCCACTTGCGCTCCAGCCGTCTCCCCTCCTGCTTCATTGCCCGCAGCTCAGATGTATACCAAGGAGCTGTCTGGGCTCTGCGTAAGGGGAGAGGGCGCTTAGGTGCAATCGTGTCAACCGCCCGGGACATTTCCCTATTCCACAGGGTGACCTGAGCTTCGACAGGAGCGCCGGCCATATCAGACGGATAATCCCCCAGAGCTTTCAGGAAACCATCTGGATCCATTAGTCTCCGAGGGCGGATCATCTGAATAGATCCCCCACCCTTGCAGAGGGTAGAAGAAGCTAATAGCCTAAACTTGACCAGAAAGTGGTCTGACCATGACAATGGAGTTAGAACCAACCCCTCCACATCCAGACCACCATCCTCCAATCCTGTTGAGAAGACCAGGTCTAAAGTATGGCCCTTCTCATGTGTTGGGCCGTTGACATATTGAGACAGCCCCATGGTTGTCATGGCGGCCATGAAGTCCTGAGCCGCCCCATTCAAGGTTGCCTCAGCATGGATGTTGAGGTCCCCCAGTACCAACAGTCTGGGGGTCCGCAACACCAGGTCCGAGACAACCTCCGTCAGCTCAGGCAGGGAGACTGTTGGTACGCAGCAGGGTGGGCGGTACACCAACAGAATCCCCAAACTGTCTCGTGAGCCCAACACACAGTACAGGCCCTCCAGGCCTCCTCCCAAGGAGACAGGAAGTCTGGTCAAGGAGATAGAACTCCTGTAGACTATAGCAACTCCCCCTCCCCGACCCTTCAAGCGACACTGGTGCTGGACCGAGTACCCAGGCGGGCATAGCTGGGAGAGGGGGACACCACCCTCCTCTCCCACCCAGGTCTCGGTAATACATGCCAGGTCGGCACCCTCATCCAGAATGACATCATGGATGAGGGCGGTCTTATTTTGTACCGACCTGGCATTCAACAACAGCACCGTGTGACTTGTGGGCTCGCTGATATGGTCACCTGATTCCTTCTGGCTAGGGGTGGAACTAGAAGAGGGGATAGATGTAAGATATCTAAACTCTCTTCTCCTAGGCGGGCATGTTCCACTCCTACCACCATACCTTCCCCTACCCAGCACAATTCCAATGGCTGCCCCATCCATTGCCCTCCCCCCTTCCTGTTCCCTTAGTTCTATTGTGGGTCCTATCTCTTATACTTGATGGCAACAGTTATCCACCCATTCACCCCCACGATCCTACCTCCCACTCCCCACCATATCCATGAACAAGCAGCAGGGACTCCAAAGCCAAACAGCACCCACAGGGAAAAGCTGCAAGC
>JAHTLZ010000010.1:46807162-46841408 GCA_023846285.1 Phrynocephalus versicolor
GCAGGGACTCCAAAGCCAAACAGCACCCACAGGGAAAAGCTGCAAGCAGCCCCTTCTGGCTCTCACCCAAAAGGTGTGGGGGTGGCAGATGTTAATTGGAGTCTCTGGTACAGGAACGCTGGTACAGGAACGCAGTTAAACTATTGATCCATCTATTCAATGAGTGGTTATTGTATCTGGCCGCAACTTTCCAGTCAGCCAGTATTTCCAAAGCCTGCTTCCTGAGGTCTTCTAAAATGAAAATATAAGGTTTCAAATCATGGATCTTCTTCAGGGGAAAACCTGCTTTATTACTGAGCTGTAGGTGTAGGAAAATTGGATAGAAGTGAGGGACAAAAGCTACTTCATATTTCACCGCAAATAAACATTACTGTAATCTACAGTTACATTGCAAATAAGCTATGGCACAAGGAAATAAATCAGCGAAGAGGCTTTCTTTATTGGTATCGGAGGGGTTGCACAATTTAATAATATGGTTGATATGAAATGCAAGTAAAATTAAAACATATTAAAATGTGATGATAATTTCCAGTCTGGAAGTGATATGGCATCCCTGGGCTCCCTCCCAGGAAACTTTACTCCTGTGCTTTCCCCCTCCCCAGCCTTTTTCCCATACAGAAAGGGGGACGACGACAAAACAATGGGTATTTCCAGTAGTGCTTGGCAGTACAGTGGTACCCCGACTTAAGAGCAGCTCGACGTAAGAGTGGAAAACTTGGCGTTTTAACTGCCACCTTACAAATTTTAGATATGGTTAGCTCAACTTACAATGTTTTTATTATTATTTTTTACTGTTTAACTCCCCCTCAACTTTTTAGATAGGTACCCCGACTCAAGAGTAGTTCAGCTTAAAAGCATGCATTGGGAATGGATTAAATTCATAAGTTGAGGGACCACTGTACAGGGTAGGAGTCCAGTGCTCCATTTTGATCTCTCACCTTTCCACCAGAGGATAAAAGCACTCCGATTGTGCTTTCTGAAACTACTCAAAAAAACAAAAATAATAGTTTTTTTTAAATCTGAAAAATAGGACAGAAATTCAGTTTTCTATAAAGCTGAATGCCAAGAGAGCATGAGTGGGGCACATGTGGGTACTAGGTTTCTCTTCCCCTATTCTACAGTAGTAGTAGCAGCTGACAAGAGCAGGACTGTATAGAAAAAGCCCTCTCATCAGTCCACTCTTGGCTTATTTCACATGGAAGGGGCAAACAGGGCCTAAAACCGTAGTCCCTGAATGGATTCAATGTGAAACATGGTGATCCCCAGGTCTCGTGATGCCAAACTATTGCTCTTAAGAGGTCTCTTCATCACCAGATGAGGGTGAGGAACTGATATTTGCCACCAGTTAACTGTGAGGAGGTTGTCCTTTAAGTAAGGAGGGCTTTTCTAGGTGCAGAATCTGTTCTGCCGCCAGGACTTGAGTTGTACATTCATCTGAGGGGAACATCACCTAACAACCAAACTGTATTCCTTTTATCTTCCTTTGTAACCAGGATTTCTGGTCCAACCTCTGCTAAGTTTCCATATCTTTTTTGCCCTCCCAAAAGCCTGGAGATGGTTTCTATAGAGTTTGAGTTTGGCAGGATGGGAGTTCCGAGGCTAATGCCTAATGAGTACCAGGAAGCAACAATTAAGAAGGCAAATATAAGTACAGGTACTCCTCCTGTCTTAACAATGGAGTTCCATTTCTAGCAACTGAATTGGTTGCTAAGTGCAGAACTTAAGGTGCATGTCTTGTGGCGGGCTGAGGCTGCCCTCCTTGGAAGCAGTCCAGAGAAGGGAGGCTTTCCAAAATGCCATGAGAGAAACAGAACAAGAAGTAAGGAAAAATAGAGATGAAGTGCAAGCAAGCAGAAGCAAGCTGGATGCTTTGGCCTGGGCTCTGTCGATAGGAACAGCAGGTTCTACCAAAGGCAGCAATTACCGGTAGGTAGCCGTGGCAGCTTTGGTTGCTGCTCCTGGTTGCAAGTGTGGGTGGTCATTAAACAGGTAGGTTGTAAAGAGAAGAGTACTGCAGTTGTATATGCTTATACTTACTAATTGTAAAATTCTGAGATGGAGTCAGAATCTGCAGAAAGCTCCAAGCTGACACCAGCTGTGATGCTCACACTGTTGAAGCGCTGTAGTTCTTCTTAACAGGACATGTTCCCCAGTACAGAACATGCTCTCTTACCAATATAATAGAATAATAGAATAACACTTTGTTGTCATTGCATCTAGTGCAACAAAAACACTAAAACTGCCATCCAGTCAGTGCATTATTCACTCTTGTATCACACTCCAAAACATAAAAATACAATTACAGTAATTTCATCCTCCCATACATCCACCATATAAGTATAAATTAAATTTTAACTGAATTAAGTACTGTATGTTTGTTACTGTTTGATGAAATCTATTTTTAAATGTTTGTCCTTGTCTTAATGGATCTTTACCACCTGCCGGATGCCATCAGTTCAAACAGAGTATCCAGGATGGGAAGTGTCCTTTATAATATTCTGTGCTTCTTTGAGGCAGCGGGACTTGTATAATTCTTAGAGGGTGGTGAGAAAGAACCCAACAATCTTCTGTGCCATATCGATGATCCTCTGGCAATTTCCTCTGCGCTGCTGTACAGCTAGCATACTACGTACACATAGGGCATGACAATATGCTTTCTATTGAGCATCGATAAAAAGACACCAGCAATCCCTGAGTGATGGTATTCTTCCTAAGCATTCTCAGAAAGTACAGAATCTGTTGAGCCTTTTCCTGCAGCTCACGGGTGTTTACACTCCAAATTACTGTGTATTATTTTCAATATAGACACCCTATCAAGAGACAAAAGGTGGCCCAAGGAGGAACAAACGTTAGATCTAAAAAGTTTGTAACTTGTAGAAGTCTGGGAAACACGTTGAGGCCAGCTGATTTCATGCAGTTAGTTGGGTGCTTTGACAACCACAGCTTTTGGAATTCAAAAGGTGAAATCTAGTGAATTTGGAATAGCCCCAGAAGGTAGCCCTGTAGCATGGACCATGTGGAAAGGAGAACTGTGTCTGAATGGCCTGTAGAATACATTCTGAAGTTGGGGGGCTTTGCTTGTTTGTATATTCCCATGTGACACCTTTGTTATTCTATGAACTTTAGTAGCCTAGCTCACATAAGCAAAAGGATGAATGAGTATGTACCAATGACAGCTGTCGGTGGGGGCTCACATTCACAACCCAGGCTGTATTAAGTAAGATTAAAACAGGAGAAAGAGCTAGCTTTGGGAAGAATGTTGAGTCTGGGTGGAAGCCAGAGGCACAGATTTCTGTGGAGCTATGTCGTAATAGCTGGAGGAAACTATTTGCTGACTTTTTCAGTCCAGGCTGCCAGACAGTAGGACTGGCTGGTGATGAGAAAATGAAAGGGGAAATTAGGCCGCAGCTATTGTCATGAGACACCCGGGAGTTCCTAAAACCAAAGAATAAATCCTCCATTATAAACAGAGCAGCCCCACCTCCACAGAAGCCAAGAAGAAGGAAGACAGGCACCTGAAGACAGCACTTAAGGGCGGTGGATATCCAAAGTGGGCCTTCAACAAAGCAGTGGGCCATCCCAGAAGAACAAGGGATCAGTCTGAGACCCAGACCTGGCGGAAGAACCTGGTCATTCCTTACATGGCTGGAGTGTCGGAGAAGCTTAAAAGGATTTTTGGCAAACACCACATCCCTGTTTATTTCAAACCCACAAATGCTCTAAGGCACGCTCGTCCACCTAAAGGACCCAACACCAAAATACAAGAGGAGCAAAATAATATATGTGGTCTAGTGCAGTGAGGAGTGTGGATAAATTCAACAGTCACTAAACAGAAGGATGGCCCAGCACAGGAGGGGCACCAGCTCAGGACCAGAATCTGCAGTGCACCTTTATCTGAAGGACAAAGGGCACTCATTCAAAGATGAAGATGTATACATATTACATAGAGAAGATAGGTGGTTTGAGAGAGAGGTCAGGGAAGCAATTCATTTATGTTATTTATTTAAAATAATTTCCCCCTTTCCTTCTCCTCGAAAAGGACCCAAGGCAGCTTACAACAGTGAAGAACAATTTTTAAAGTTCAAGACAATGAATATACAATGATTAAAATATTAAAGAAAAATTTTAAATATAGAAAATCCCTCTCTCAACTGGGGAGGGGGACTTCATCACAATCTGTCTTTATCATATATGCGCTTTCATATATCCCCAGACAAATCAGAACTACTTCACACCTCCACCAGGAAGGCCATCGCTAATGACTCATACTTAATGGGTGTTGGGAAGGGTTGAATAGGTGTGACTTTTACATAACCCAGGCCATTGTCCAGTTGACAAGCGTATACAGACTACGGTGGGGTGAAACTAAGCTGAACTACAAATTGCAAGCCTCCCACCAACTTTCCTCAGACTGAAGAAGCTACTTGGATGAGTAGAAAAATGTTTCAGTTCCGCAAGAAAATAAATCCAGTTGCCATGACTCAACCCCAATATATATAAATTAAAGTAATAAATAAAATAAGGAAATAATTGACTCTGGACAAAAAACTGCTGCTAGAGTAGAATATGGTGAAACAGAACACTGTCCCATTAGTAAAGGTATCTGTATCTATCCCCTGTCTATCCTCCTTGTACAGAGAAATATCATACACAGAGCTGGAAAAACCCAGTTGAAGGAATGGAAATTGGTGTAAGAAACACCAATAATATAAGATGGGCAATGACACCATATTTTTGGCAGAATATAATAATGTGAAATGACTACAGATAAACAGTTAAAGATATAAGTTTTTTAAAAAAAGAATTATATAATTTTAATCAGGAAAAGGCTACATGATCCCAAGCAATAAAAATGAAAGAGCAAGTGATATCTTTATTGGACCAAGCATTTTATTTTCTTAATGGTCCAATAAAGGTATCACCGGTTCCTGCATTTGCATAATATTAATTTTGACAAGAAAGAAATAAAACTATTTAAAAGATTTCCTTGACCTTGGTTCAGTCATCAACTCAAATTAAGATTACAACCAAGAAACCAAAGGACACATTTGGAAAAGCTGCTATAGAGAAACTATGGAAGCTCATTAGGGACCAAAGCTAAGGGAATGATCTGTAGGCCCATCACCAATGCATATTTTTTTGAGCAAGGTTGTAGACAAGGTGGCGGGTGACCAGCTTCAGGTGCCCCTGGATAGGACTGGCACCCTTTACCTATTCCAGTCCAGCTTCAGGCTGCAGCATGGCACCGAGACAGCACTGATTGGCCTGCAAGATGACCTCCTGAGGGAGTCCAGCAGGAGCAGAGTGCTCAGTTGTGGGGTTCCACAGGGGTTGGTCATCTATTTAATATCTATAGGAGGCTGCTGGGAAGGGTCATCTGGAGCTTGTTTCATCAGTATGCCAATGACACCTAGCTCTAGCTCTTTTTTCATCATCTGCTGTCCCATTCTTTGAGCACTGCCAGGAGTGGAGTCTTGCTGGACCCTGTGCTTGTTCATGGAGTATCATGCAGCATCTGTGGCCTGCTCAGCCCATTTCCACCTTCAATGGATCACTCAGTTGCATCCCTACCTGGACACTGGGGCACTTACTATACTGCTCCATGCACTGGTGATCTCTAGATTAGACTACTGCAATGCTCTCTCTGTGGGGCTGCCCATGAAGCTAATGCAGAAGTTTCAATTAGTCTAGAACACAGTGGCCAGACTGCTAACTGGGGTGAGATTGTATCATCATATCTCCCCGACATTGGCCACTCTACATTGCTTACTGGTTCACTTTTGCATTGGTTTTATGGTAACAATAGCAACATACAAAGCCCTGAACAGTTCAGGACCTTGGTACTTGACAGAGCACCTTCTATTCCAGAGAACTGCCTGAACCACCGGTTCTTCCCAGGCAGGACAATTGAAGGCCCTGACACCAAGGGAGGCCCAGAAAACAGAAGCCTGGCTTTCTCAGCAAAGGCCCTTTGCCTGTGGAATTCTTTACTCCCGGACATCCTCCTGGCCCTTACAATGGGTACCTTTAAATGTACATTAAAGACCTGGCTTTTTAAGGAGGCCTTTCCCCAAGCTTGGTTCATAACTCTTGCATTTACAGTGGACCCTTGTATAACAAACAGCTTGTGTAACATAAAATTTGTACAACATAAAAATTCCGGAGATAGGGGAAATTTGCTTAACATAATTGCCTATGGGGAGAATTCATACAACATAAAAATGGGATCACTTGTTTTCAATGCATTCCTATGGGATTTTGTATAAAGGAAAATTTGCTTAACATAATGTCATTTCGAATGAATTAATTCCTTTATACAAGGTACCACTGTATATCCCTTCCAGATTTATTTATACTGCCTACTTGTTACCCATTTTGGTTATATGGTTTCTAATTAGTGTACTCTAAGTGTAGATAGCTATTATTTACAGTACATCTGTTTGCTGTTTACTTGTATGTACATTGCCTAGAGTAGCCTGGCAGCTAGATGGCCAGTACAGAAATCTAATAAATAAATTTTTAAAAAACTGTGGTGCCCCAATTACGGTGTACGGATGTGAAAGCTTGGCAATGAAACCTGACAAGAAAAACACACAATGGAAGACAGCTTTATGGTTATACTGGACCCAGCAAATCAATATGCTCTAGATAAAATCAAACCTGATGTGTCATTAGAATCTAAAATGACTAAACCGAAGTTAAGACAAGACTCTCTAGAAAAGGTGATTGGCCTCTGGTAACACATCTTGTAATGGTAAGGATCTTAGCCTTTTCATAGTTTTGATCATCTTCTGGTTTCTTGGCTCCATTCAGACATCTTCATGCAGGGAGATGTGAGCACATCAGAAAAGGGAAGAACCCTGCCACCAGGAGGGCGGCCCATGGCAGAACTACCAAAGCTAAAACACCAGATGCAGCCATACTCCCCAGGAATTAGCAGTTGCATCAGCAAGAAGGAAACAGATTGTTCCAGCTCCGATGGGGGCAAAGAAGTTACTTCAGGGCACCAGCAACCGCGAAAGGCAATCTTGCACAGGCTGAGGAGGGGGGGGGCAGAGTGACGCGTCGCCTTCTCGCTCGCCGTAGCGCAGGTCGGAAGATGGCGGCCGCCGGGGATGTGCTGGTCCGCGTTTGCAACCAGGAGATTGTTAAATTCGACCTGGAGATTAAAGCCGCAGTGCAGGTACTCTCCCCGCCCCTCTTATATCGTGGGGTCAGCGCTTCTAGTGGCAGGCTGTCTTCCGCTGCTCCTTTGTATGTTCTAGGAAACGACCCTTCAGCTCCCAACCGATCAACTACAGCTAGGCTCTTCTGAATCCTTTCCGGGAAAGCTAGGGTTTTTTGTTTGTTTGTTTGTTTGTTTTGCAATGCACCAGCTACTCAAGAGACTCCGTTGTTTGTTTTTAGTGTAGGACGACTTTGATTTTGTGCTTCCTTCTGACATATAATTTCCAGGTTTTTCCCTGGGAGGCTGTCAGTCCCAAATCGGAAGCTGCACCTACAGGTTCCCAGAAACACACAGCTAGCAAATAAAAAAATTGTTTTTACTATTGGTGGAAGCCATAAGCTGTAAGGTCTTCCACCCATACAGTAATTAGAGTCAGGATCTCGCTGACCACTTGACATTGTACAGTTCGGGAGAAAAAAAGACTGTTTTGTCTGTCTGTTGCTTCTTATCTCTTTTAGGATATCCGAGATTGCACAGGACCTATAAGTACACTTACAGAGCTGAATGCTCAAGTGAAAGAAAAGTTTCAGCAGTTACGTCTTAGAATTCAGGTGAGGAGTATTGACAAAACATGGCTAGCGTGTCTGTCAGCCTTGTAACTAAACCCATAGAGGTTTTTCCTCGCTGGCAGGGTGTTCTGTGTTCTGTGGTTTAATTGGTTGGAATTCTATTGATATAATTTAAGGCACACAACTAGGATGACTCATCACCCTGTAACTTAGTATTGGATTTAATTAAAACCTCGCCATATCTCCTCTTTCAGTTATGAAGCTCTGTAAGGCTCTCTTTTGTTCTGGGGAACCCTTTGGAAACTTTCAGAGCCATTGATAGCCAAAAAACATTGTTGGACCAACAACAGCAGGGCTTGGCACTGTCCTGAAGCTCCCCAAAGCTTCCTAAGGACAACAGGTCATGTAGGGAGCCTCAGAACCCAAAGGGGGAATAAGAAGCTTTCACTTAATTTAGATGCATTAGCACTGTGGGCTGATGAAGTCATCCTACTTTTATAGTGTAAAGTTACACTGATAGGATATCTGCCTATGTGTGTTTAGAATCAAAATCAGAATCCTTTTATTGGCCAAGTGTGGTTGGACACACCTGGAATTTGTTTTGGTAAATACTGTATGCTCTCCATATGCATAGACGGAAATATAAGAATCATACTGTATTCAACAATAACAACACAGTACAACAATGCAATATAACATATTTAAAAAAATTAATTATTCAGCTGTTTATTAGCACTTGGAAATAAGCTGTCTTTATATCTTTTCTTTCTTTATTTTATTTACGGTTTTTAACCAAGTCAAGAAATATCAAAATATCAATTTGCCAGAATAAAACAATTTGCCATGATAAAACATTTTAAAAACATTGTAAAACTTTTGATAAAAGCCGCAAAGTACAAATAGGACTGTTATATAAATAGTCAATATCAAGAAGATAGATAAAATAATATATTGAGAGTCAAGTCAACATCAAATCCCTAAGTGGAGTCCACACTCTATATGATCATCAGGAGCTAGTATTACTGGCAATCATGAGCCTACGTACAACTACTGCAGCGGTACAAAATCTGGCGACACAATTTGAGATTTGCTGGGACCTGTCAGAAAGAAGTAACTTCACATAGAATTTGGCAGGTCTCCCAGGAAATTTATTAATAACAGGTTGAATAAGTTCCTTACGTAGGTCACGATAAAAAGAACAATAGAGAAGGACACGAGTGACCGTTTCTACCTGATTCATTTCACATGGGCACAAGCAATTTAGGAGGGGAATATTCTGAAATTTTCCACCCAAAAGCTTGGAAGGGAGCACATTCAATATGGCTAAAGTGAAGGCTCTTATAGTCTTTGGGGGCATTGAACCAGTCAGGTATCGGGGTATAGTAAATTCATTATAAGTAACTCCACTGTGATTACCCAAAAGGCTCACATGTTCTTGGAGTTCTATATCCCAGATCCTACATTTAACTGCAGCTCTGGCATTAATGTAGCCCATTTCTTTTAGGATACTGTTGGAGAAGCCAATTTGCTGTATTTCTTTTACTACAAGCTGTTTCCATTCTGACTGGAAAGAGTCAATTAGTACCAGTGGGGCCAACCTTTCTGTGGCGAATATAAGTTTTAACCAATAATTGATCATGAGGACTTTGACCCATGCTCTTATAGATACTAAACCAGCCTCCAAGCAAAGAGCTACATTTGACGTACAAGGGGGTACAGCCAGAATTGATCTCAAAAATTTCGTCTGTACTACCTCCAAAGAATGAACATTTGAACATGCGAAAATTTGGGAACCATACAACATTTGAGAAATAACTTTACCTTTGAAAACCTGGATTGCTGGAGATACTTGTCTCCCTCCTTTAGAACAGAAGAATCTAGTTAGTGGTGCAGCACTTTTCTGGGCATTCAATGATGCTTGTTTTAGATGGGAGACCCAAGAGCCTGTAGAACTAAAAACTATGCCCAGGTATTTAAAGCATGAAACCTGCTCGATGGGGTGGTTGTTTATAAGCCATTTATGTTTGATTCTTCTTCTACTGGTTATAAGTACTTTGGTTTTCATGTAGTTTATTACTAGTTGCTCATGGTTACAATAGATGGAGAAGGCCCTCAAGAACCTTCTCAGGCCAACACAAGTTAAAGACAACAAGACTAAGGGCGTTTATACACGACCCCTAAGCTCTGCTGCAAATGGCTCCCAACTCTGGAGCTTAAAAATGTTTTCTCCCAGCTCCGGATCTAACAGGAAATTAAGTGTGACGCCGCCCCCATAAGCGCGACCCAGCACATCTTTCAAGTACCTGCTCTTTGATGGTGAAAAATTTTGATGCAGAGAGTGCCGGGCTCTCCTCGCTTCTTTTTGTTGGTTTTTTTTTTGCCTCCCGCCCCTTTAAGGGGAACCAGGAAGTGAGGGGGGGTTGGAGCAACTTCCACCGGGCACTCCAGAGGTAAGAGTGCATTATTTTCTCCGTTTTTTTCTCCCTCCCCTCACACAGACAGAACAAGGAAGTGCGGAGGGGGTGTGAATGCAGGGAGAGCGACAAACCCCCAAGATCTCTGGTCCGAATTTAAGGGACCAGCGGATCTTAGGGGTCGTGTAAAAAGGCCCTATATCATCAGCGAACAATAACATGGAGAGGGGGCATGAAGATAACTTGGGGGGGATGACATTCAGATCTTGATAGATTTCTCACAATACCATTTATGTAAAAGTTAAACAAGGTTGGAGCCAGAACACAACCCTGTTTTACCCCATTGTGAGATGGAATTGGGTTAGACAACACTCCTGCTGGATTACAGAGAGCTCGTGAACGAATTTTCATAGAGACGTCGCATTAACAGGAGAAGTCTCCTGTCTATGTTTGTCTCTTCAAACTTTGCCCAAAGTTTGTGCCTTGGGATGCGATCGAAGGCCTGTTTGAAGTCGATAAAAGCCGCGTACAAGGCGCCACCATTAGGAGAGGAGTATTTATGAGCAAGATGTTGAAGAATAAGGTACTGGTCCAAGGTAGATCTTCCCGATCTTAAGCCATCTTGCTCCTCGGCCAACGGATTCTCTGCTTGCAGCCAATCAGTTGGTTTATTCAATAAATGGCTGGCATATAACTTGCTAACAATGCTAAGTAGGCTTATTGGCACCGGTTAGCAGGGTCCCCCCTGTTGCCCTTTTTAAATAATGGAACAATAATGGCGAGACTCCAGTCCTCTTTGATCCAAGAGAACAGAGATGCCAGTACTGGGGCCCACCAATCGGCATTGGATTTTAAAAAATCTGCTGAAATGTAGTCCACCCCGGGGGCTTTGCCAGCTTTCAATTTGCAAATCAGGGCACAGATTTCCACAGGGGAGACTGGAGGCCAATCTGGTAGATTTCCATCACTTGTCTGGGAACTTTGGGCACGATCAGGGTGTATAGAATAAATATTCCAAAAATGTTCCTCCCAAGCATTAGGCAAAATGTGAGAAACAATCTGGAGGGAATGTTCCCGCATTTCCCCTGCCACTATTCTCCAGAAAGTGGCTGAGTCATTAAGGATGGTTGCAGTTATCAAACGTTGCCAGGTCTCTCTCTGGGCTTGATTTTTTTTCTTTTTAATAAGAGCTTTGTAATTTCTCTTAAGCATAAACCAATCAGGAGGGATCCTGGCTAAGTTATGTTCATGGTATAATCTGTGTTTGGCCATTAGTTCATTTTTTGCCATTTTACATTCAGAATCGAACCACGTTTTCCTCCAACTTGTATGGGAAATGCGGGGTTTTGTGTTATATTTTAGATAGGACTGGAGGTGCTGGACTAAGTCCTTATAAGTGTCTAGAGCAATTGAGATGGAATCTGTGGTTGTGATCAGTGTACCAAGATGTGAAAAGGGATCTGTGAAAAGTAGTTGTCTCATGGAAGCGTCTCGTTCAGTAGTCCACTTGACCCGGGCAGCTCTAAATTCAGATGAAGGTGGGAATGTCATTTCTTTGTCTGCAATCACCATGATGGCTCCAAAATTAAGTGTGGTAGACAAAGGAAAGTGGTTGCTTTCGGACCGACATTCAACCCCAAAATTAGTAATTAAGTTCATCAGGTCCTTTGAGACTATGATGTAATCAATGGTGGACGCACCTGCCAATGAGGTAAATGTGAATTCTCCAGGCCTATCACTTCCATGTTCCCATTTAGTAGTACCAAGTCCAAATTATTGACCATTTCCATAAGACAAAGACCAGCATAATTACACCCTCAGTCCTTTGATTGTCTATGGGAACACCAGTGGGGAGCTGGGTCCAGCGGCAACATATTAAACTGTGCAAATAATACCTCATCATTTTCTCCAGTTCTTGCATTGAAATCCCCTGCTATCATTAAAGAAGCACTTGGGAATAATGATAACAAGTTATCTATATAAGCAGCTAATTTTGCCCATTGGTCTTTACATTCTGTACGAGAATGTTGGGGAGGTAGGTATACATCAATAATTAATAAAAGATGGGAGGTGAATGTCAAAACAGTTGCAAGGGCTAGATTACAAGAAGGCTGTAGTTTCTGAACAGATGTTTTAAGTCCAATTGTCTTTATATCTAGTTGTCCTTGTATGCAATGCTCTGGAACAGTTGAAACAGATTATGTCCAGGATGTGTGGAATCTGTATATATATCTTCATTGCTCTATTTTTAGCTCGTGTGGTATACAGTTCCACAATAGACAGTAAGTTAGTAGTGATATTTTTTTTTTCTGCAGTTCCAATTATCCGTTGAAGTCTATATCTGTCCGGCTTAGTTGCAGAACTGAACCAGACAGTTATAGATGATAGATACAATAACACCTCTATAAAATTGAATCAACAATTTTTGGCAGTCTATACTTCCTAGGTTGATGCAAAAAATCTTTGTTGTGCTTTATTAATAATGCTCCTAGTGTTAGATGAACATTTTAAATCTTGAGATATAATAGTACCTATAACTTAAATGACTCCACTATTGACACTAATTTATTTAATATTATAAGAGGTGATTGTATAGAGTGAGTCCTTCTAAAATCCACCACCATTTCAACAGTTGTGCATGTATTTAATTCAAGATTATTTTGAGTACACCACGACACCAGTTCAATCTCTCACTTATATGCAGATTCATCATTGTCTTGAATGAGGCTAATCACTGTAGTGCTATCTGCAAACTTCACTATTTTAACAGAGGAATCCTTTGAGGTACAGTCATTGGTATATAAGGTAAAAGGAAATGGAGAAAGCATACAATCGTGAGGGCCTCCTGTGCTAACCTTGCTAATATCTGATATAGTTTAGCCTAACTTCACCTGCGCTTTCTGTCTATTAGGAAGCTTACAATCCATTTACAAATATGGCCAAGTACAGCTAGCTGGTTTAATTTAGTCATAAGACTATCTCGAACAATAGTATTAAATGCAGAACTAAAATCAACAAAAAGTACCCTTGCATAAGACTTTGGGGATTCAAGATGTTGCAATATATAATGTAAGGTCATATTAACAACATGTATTAATCTATTTGTACAATAAGCAAATTGCAATGGCTCTAATGATGAATCCGTGATAGATTTCAGATGAGTCAACACTAGTCCCTCCAAAGTTTTCATAACCACAGAAGTTAAAGCAATCATTTAATTTCTTAATAGAAGGGGTTTTTTTTGGTACTGGAATAATCATAGAATGTTTAAAGCAAGAAGGAACATAACACATCTCCAGTGATCTATTAAAGATGTGAGTGAAAATAGGAACCAGTTCAGCACAATTTTTTAAACAAGAAGAAGTTATTTTATCTGGACCTGGTGCTTTTCCTAACTTCTGTCTGTAGAACAGACCTTGCACCTCCTTCTCTGTGATCACCAAAGATGGAGGACCCGATGGCACAGGCTTAGTTATTATTGGTAAGTCTGAGATGGACATCATGGGAATAGATGGCTATAGTTTCCTCTCAAACCTACAGTAAAACATATTCAAGTCATCCACCAGTTGTTGATTTCCTTCACCATGGAGAGTAGGTTTACTATTGCCAGTTATAGTTTTAAGAGTTTTTCACATATTTGGTGATTCATTTGTTGAAAACTGGTTCTTTAACTTTTCAATATAGTTTCTTTTTGTGCTCTGCTTTCTCTGGTTAATATATTTCTAGCTTGATTGTACAACATTCTAATCCTAAACCATACCATTCAACTGATGCCCAACACGCTAATTCTAAATAGGCTTCCTCTGATGTAAGCTCCCTTGGACCTCTTTGGTGTGCTTATGAAATTTCAAATGTGCATGTTGATTTATTTTGTTTGTCACTAATTAGCCTAAAGAACTACTTAAAGGAGAGCTGGTGGCCACCTAATTTTTCTCTCATGCTCTGTCTGTTATGTCTTGCGTTTTAGAGTGGCAAAACAGAAAGAAAAGCCCTTCCTGGTTATTCTAAGACCTGGGGAGGCTTATATGAGGCCAGCAGTCACTCTAGGGAGGCAAACCGCCTAGAGGGACCGTTAGTCAGATGGTGCAGTATAGAAATCAAATAAATAAATAAATAAATAAATATGAGGGAATACAGTCCGTCAAATAGTCTGGATCTAAGCCATAAAAGTTCAGCTATTTTCAGATTTACAGACTACCACAGCTGTATCTTTGTTGATGTTTCTCTTTAGGAGCTTGAACAGATGGCTAAGGAACAAGATAAAGAATCAGAAAAGCAAGTTTTACTCCAAGAGGTGGAGAACCATAAAAAACAAATGCTCAGGTCAGTACAAATGGAAATGTAGTTACTTCTGTACTTCATGTATATATGTTTCAGCAATTTGCTTTCTTTCCCCTGAAAACAAGGGTAGGTAATATCTTTGTTAGCCAAAAGATTGCCGGTAACTCAAGACCACCATCCCCGTTGTCTTGTGTTGAAACACTTGGTTTCTGTTTGGCTGGGAATGTTTTGTCAAATGAGTTTAGGGGGGATATTCAAATGTATGCTGACAGATGAAATCTGAAATCTTCTGCTTCTAAGCTCATTCTGCAGCTCTCATTTTAAAACTTGATTTAAACATGAAAGTCTGGCCCAGATATCTGGCTAAGGATTTAGGGATGTTTCTTCTGGCCATCCTCAGCTCTAATACCCCATTTGATGAAAGCTGTCTTGGAGTCAAAAGTTAGTTTCTGATAATCATATTTTAGAGGTCTGATGAAGATATTGCCTCCCCTTGTCTTTGGATTTTATGTAAGGACCACACAGCTTTTTCCCCTCTCATTTTTTTCTGAGAACCATTCATAAAGAATGAACGCTGATTGCCTTCTATTATGATTGGTAAAGGCAAACAGCTTTGTCCAAATAAAATGAAGTGTTAAGGTTTATGTGGGTTTGTGTCAAAGCTGGTCCTATATTCTAACATCTATTTTGTTTGGTCATATCATTTGTATCGTATTTTAAAATATACATCTTAAACTTAATTGTGAAGTAGCTGTTAAGACTGTAAAAAATCTGCACTGATCTGTACGACTGTGCAGAGGCCAAACATGACACGTGCATCCTCAGTGAATGCAGGAGTGCATGACATAAAAGTCTTCTGAGACCAACCAGCAAGTCCAGGAGTTGAGTCATGGCAACTAGACTTCTTTTCCCCTGGATTAAATCATTTAGCTTCTCATCCAAGTAACTTCTTCAGTCTGAGGAAGATTGAATGAAGCTCCTTGGATGAGTAGTGAAACTTTATGAGCACACAAGAAAAGCAGTCCACTTGCCATGACTGAACTCCAGATGACCTCACCTGGATGATTGAGAATCTTTACAGACCAAACAGCAAATGGCAGACTGAGCTGCCATTTATTTCTTGAAATAGCTGAACTTTTTATAGTTATATTTTTATATGCATTTTTACACAGTCACCATTGTTCTGATTCTGAAAATCTTAACAATTTCAGCAACCAGACAGCATGGAGGAAGGCAAATTTGGCTTGCAAAATTGCCATTGATAATGCTGAGAAAGATGAATTGCTGCGAGGAGGAGACCCCTTACGCCAAAGGTAAAATTGTCAGTCTTTTATAGTACTGTATAGTATTTAAACATGACATTTTGTTGCAACAGTTCCTAAATCTTCCCTGTCAGTGTGTGTTTTCAGATCATCAATCTCTGCATTTTTCTCTATCTCCCATGGCTGTTGTGGGTTTTTTGGGCTGCTTGGCTGTGTTCTGGAAGTTTTTCTTTCTGACGTTTTGACAGTCTCTGTGGCTGGCATCTTCAGAAGGCAGGAGTTCAGGGAGCTAGGAGTTCTCTCTGTGCTCTGGGGTAGAGAAACAAACTGGACATGAAGTCTTCTTCCAAGACACAGAGGTACTGGACAACACCAGCAATCACTATGTCAGACTACCCAGGGAAGCCCTTGAAATCCACAAACAGCAGCACAGCTTCAACTGAAAAGAGAGTATAAAAATCAACAAAGCCTGGCTCCCAGTACTGAAAACTTCAGATCAATGATTCCCACCCAGCCACAAGCACGAGTGATATGCCTCAGGCACTGCATATGTATGTGATACGCCAGCTGCACAGTGCTTCAGAGAAAATCATTCCAGAGTGTTTTTAATATGGCACAGATCATTGGTGGCACACTCTTCACACTGGAGGAATTATACAGCTCCTGCTGCTTTAAGAAAGTACAGAACATTATAAGAGATACTCGCCATCCTGGACACTCTCTGTTTGTACTGTTGCCATCAGGCAGGTGGTACAGATCTATCAGAACAAGGACAAATAGGTTTAGAAATAGTTTTTACCCAACAGCAGTAACCAAGCTAAATGCAGCTAAAAATTTAAGTTGATGAGAAATACCAGTATTGAATGTGTAACGTGTATATTGTATGGGGACTGTGAAGCCATTGGGTGAGAAAGAATGGTTTGTGTGTGTGTGTGTGTGTGTGTGTGTGTGTGTGTGTGTTTGGTTTTATGTCTTAGAGTTTTATAATGGGTACAAGTGCTGCTGGGTGAGACAATGTAGGAGTATGTATATGGATGTTTGTTTTTAATGGTAGGGTTATGTTTTGGAATTTTATATCTGGAGTGAGTGATGTGCAGACTGGATGGCACTTTTTAATTTTGTTGTACTTGTACAATGACAATAAAGTGATATTCTATTCTATTCTATTCTATTCTATTCTATTCTGATTACTTCACACAATAGAACAGCTAATGACACCCATCAACGACTGAGACAGATCAACCCTCCCTTGTTACAGTGAAACTCTTAATCCCTCTACGTCACAATCAATGATCAACACCAATTCTTCTGAATAGGACAGGTTCCTCCTTTCCCACAACTATATGAAAAACCCACCATCTCACTCTCTACCCCAGAGCACAGAGAGAACTCCTAGCTCCCTGAGCTCCTGCCCTCTGAAGATACTGGCCACAGAGACTGGCAAAACATCAGGAAGAAAAACTTCCAGAACATGGCCAAACAGCCCCCTAACCCCACAACAGTCAACTCTGAAATAAGCTGTTGGAAAACCAAGAAGCAGAGGTTCTCGCTTACCATTTTCAGTCCTCCTGCTCTGTCCCTGTTCCCTGATCTTCTTATCCCTATAAGGATTGTTCAGGAGGTCTTGGAAAATGTATCTAACACCTTGGTACCCATACAGCTTTATTTTGGGAAAGATATTTACAGTTCTGTCCTGTATGTATTCTTCAGAAGTAAGTTCCATGTTCAGTGGGGCTTGCTTCCAGGTAAGCTACTGTATAGGATTTCAGTACTGGTGAGGACATTTCAGATGAAGTGCAGATAACGTTATGGCCAGTCCTCACTATGGTTGGTCTTCAATTTTTAATTTTTCATATTTTAACAATAAGAACAAGAACTTAGATCATTTTCTGTTCTGGATATTAATTTTCCATTGGATGACACCAAGAAGTTTGGATGGTATAAAATAGAAATCAGACCGTGAACCCATTTCAGAGCTGGAATAGAAAAAAAATCTAATTAAAATCCAAATTCACTAGGCAGTTTTGTAGAAATAGAATTCTGTACCATTACAGGATTCTGTAGAATCCACTGGATATAGGTTTGGAAGAAAAGATGCGGATGGGAGCAGCAGAGGAGTACTCTGAAAACCTATGTGGGTAATTTTTCAAGCCTTAAATGTAAGACTTGATATTGAAGCACAAAGTAAAACCATGTGTTTATATTTGCATGCCTGTCTGAATACTAATCTGTTTGATGCCATCTTCCATCCATGCAGGCCCCTTTGAAGCCTTTTCTCTTACAGGGATTATGGTTTCACTTTTTTACTGGTTTGTTTTTCTCTTTTAAGAAAAACTACCAAGGAAAGCTTGGCAGAGGGGGCCAGTAATATCACAGAGAACCTGATGGGCATTAGTCGGATGATGTCTCAGCAAGTCCGGCAAAGTGAGGAGACCATGCAAACCTTAGGTACGTAAATCATCAAGGGGATGGTTTCTGAGAGACTGTTGGGAATCTGTTTGTGCAGTGGAGCTTTCTAGTGTCCTCCTGGCTGCAGCCCCTGGTATATGAACAGCACCACTCCTGAAGGTTCTAAAACTCCTGTGAAATAATATAAGAACAGGATGGGTGGAGAGCTAGGATACTTTGGCAGGGTGGCCTTGCACAAATGGCAGTTCCCCCCCCCCCTCAGTTAAGGGAAAAATCTGTTGGTTTGGTCCTGTGTCTGTGATTGATTGGTAGATTACTGCTATGTTATCAGTGTGTGTGTGTGTGTGTGTGTGCATGTGCGTGTTGTGTCGTTACAATCGTAACCGACCCTTCGTGACTCCACGTCCATGGAGTTTTCTTGGTTGGAATACTGGAGTGGTTTGCCAGTTCCTACTCCAGGCGCCTACAGCATCTGGTATTCCCTGGTGGTCTCCCATCCAAGTACTAACCAGGGCCGACCCTGCTTAGCTTCTGAAATCAGGTGAGATCGGATGTACTTAGGGCCAGGGCTGGCGCATCCATTAAGGCAAACTAGGCAGTTGCCTAGGGCGCCAAAATGGACAGGGGGCGCCGCCACCCCCCCGCTTGCTAGCCTGCTCCCCCCCCCGCTGCCCCCCTGCTGCTGGCTGCCGCCATCAGTCCACCCGCCACCACCGCCCGCCCCCTGCGCCCCCCTGCCGCCCCGCCCGCTGCCTAGGGTGCAAGAAACCCTAGCGCCGGCCCTGCTTAGGGCATCTAGGCAGCCCTCATGTTATCAGTAAGGCCTGGGAAATCTGTTGGGGAAATTGTATTTCTGGGCTGGCACTGCATATTTGGTGTTTGTGTGTGTTTCATTTGACGCCAGCACAGAGTGCTTTGGGAAGCCTCACATTACAGCTTTTAGTGCCAGGCTTGTTTTTGATAAATCAAGTCCTTCCATCAGTCAGAAGTGCTTCAGCCAGCAGTGAAAGCAGCATTTTCACAAAAGCTTTCCTTTGAGGAAAAGAATGGTTTGAAGGCAAGTGCATTGGCCTTTCTTAGACTGGTATAATCCTAACTGTAATGAATGAAGGCAGCTTGTTCACTAACAGTGTTCAATAACTTTCTGCTGTGCATTTTCTACTGACACTTGTGGTTGTCCTGAAAGGTTTTACCGCTATGTAGTTGCTCAGCTGACTGGCCTGTCATCTCTGAACTTGACCCAGCCCCTCCCCCTACAGATGTGGGGGACTTCTGCTCTGAATAGTTTAACTCCAATTTGAGGCAAGAGCATTGCTAACCATATTTGTTACGAATACTGTTCTTAAATGCACTGTGTCGGCATTCGTCATGTTTTTCTTGGAGCAATAACAAGCATTTTCTGAAAGGCAGCAGTTTGTTGAATATTATGGACTTGCGCATAGATATCTGCATATAAAACAGACCACTATATGAATCTCTCCGTGTGTTTCAAATATGGCTTTTCTTGAGGATAAACATAAAAAATGATGGAGGGTATGTGTTAGAGAGGCCGTGCCTGGATGGCATGAATGTATGAGGCTGCCTTTCTGGTGTTCCATCTAGCTTGGGCCTTCTACTCCAGGTGGCAATACATTCTGAATGGCTGAGACTGAAAACTTCCCAGGCTCTCCTTCCTGACATCATTTCAGTTAGAAATATTTGGGACTGAATGTAGGCAAAAGCAAAGCAAAGTGTTCTGCTTATATACCGCCCCATACCACTTCAAATAATCTCTGGGCGGTTTACAGTTTAATTACAGTATGCAAGCTACACATTGCCCCCCCCAACCCCCAACCCCCCAGCAAGCTGGGTACTCATTTTACCGACCTCAGAAGGATGGAAGGCTAAGTCAAACATGAACCAGCTCCCTGGGATTGAACCCCAGGTACAGGCATTTAACCACTGTGTCACCCAAACTGTGTATCCCAGGCATCACACATAGAGGAGTCTCTGTTCCTCAGAACATTGTCTTCCATCTTTTTGAAAGTGATAGATATTATGTTAAAGGAAGGCAGAACTACAGCACTCGCTAACCCCTTCCTAAATCTGTTTTTTCACACTTAAGGGAATTGCTGCTCCATTTATCTTCTTTGTTGACAAGGGTGCCCTGCGTCATTGCCGAGGATCTTCCTGAAAACATAGTTGCATAGCTTGGGTGTGCTCCTGGAAATCGTCCTTGAGCCTGAATGCACAGGTCTCAGCAGTGGCAAGGAGTGCATTTGTACCATTAAAAGTGGTACAACAGATGCATCTCTTTCTTGAGAGTCCTGACTAGGCTATAGTGACCCGTGTCTTGGTTCCTTCCCTTTTGGGTGCCTACAGTGTGCCGTGTCCATGGGATTGTCTCTGAAGATGGGTGGGATGCCTTTCAAATAATGATTTTATATATTAGTATATTGTGACTTTAAATTTTAATTTTCGTTCTGGGAAGGTAACAAATGAAGGACATGCAAGTATCCATGCTAATTCTTGTCGTAACTCCAGTCTGAATAAGGTTTTTAAGGTTTTCTTTAAAAGCCACAGTCTTTGGTCTGTAGAGTCAGAACTTGGCCTGATGATTCCCATTAGGTCATAAAGTTGTGCATGATGAAATCTGCTATCAAAACTGACAGTTCATAGGTTATTTCCAAATGAGACGTGGACCAGCTGGACCTGCTGCCTTTGGTTTGTTGAGAGGGAGAGAGAAGGGTTGAATTAAACCATACAGCTTTTTTTCTCTTTCCTCTCTACTTTCTCCCTCCAGGGTTGATGGCGTTCTGCATCGCCTCAGTACCTCAGTATGTTCTTCCTCTCTCCCTAAATGACAACCTTGACAGTCTCTTTCCCATTGCAGCTAGTTAAAGAGCCCATCCTGTTCAGTGGTGATGGAATTAGCAAAGGTCACTTGTCTTGAAAAAAAACCAGCTGTACTTAATCTACCATTAGAATCTTACCACTACATCAAATTTTGGAGCGGTCCTTCCTGCAGCAAAGCAACATATAATCTGTTTTGAGGCCAGGAAGCAGTTTTGTCACTTATCAAGGAAAACAGATACCGTCTTCATGACAATTTTTTTAGTAGATAAACTCTAAATCTGCTCAGTAACTGAAGTGGGTTATATTAGTGTTTCATTCTAAGCAGACAGCATTTGCAAGTCAAAACATACTTTTGGGGGCAACTGTATTGAAAATTACCCAGTTTTCAGTGCTCACTTTCAGATGTTTCAACCTTAGTACATTTGCCTCAGGGTTTGGAATTGAAGTTCAAATAGTAATTCACTTTAGCGCCACACATTACATGCTCTTTTGCTCTCAGACATATTTATTGTCACTTATGTCTGTAGACCATGTTATTTTTGAGGCCACATTTTTCCAGTACTATTTTGCCCTTTGCCAGAGAGAAAGCCTGAATGACAGCTGAGAACAATGAGCCTTTGTTCACTTTAGAGCAAAAGTCACTGAGCATCAGGACAGTATCCTTAAGCCAGGATGGAAGGGTGTGGTTTTGTTTTGCAGAGGTTTTTTTGTTGTCTCCATGTAATTTTAAATACTGTAGGTATGGATCCACACATTTGTTTTCCTGTGTGTGTGTGTGTGTGTGTGTGTGTGTGTGTGTGTGTGTGTGTGTGTGTGTGTGTGTGTGTTTGAGATTTTTGTAAATGTGTCAAAATACTAGCATGGTAACTTTTTTTCTGTTTGAAAATCTTCCATTCTGTTGTAAATTAATTTCATGCAAAAATCAAAGGTGTGAGCTCTAACTCAGTCTTCTCATCATTTAATGTTCTCACCATTTTTACTAATTAACTCTCCCTCCTCTTCTCCCCCTCCTCCTCCCTCCCCTCCCCTATCCACCCCCCAACTCTATATGCTACAGACAATGATATATAGGCTACAGACAATGAATATCTGGTATCGTGACCCCATGTCCATATTTAGGTGTCCTTTTTCATTTCAAATAGTCCTGGGTGCCACAACGGAGAGCAGCTGTTAACCTAGCAAGAGTTACAGCACAGTCCACTTTACGTTTTCATTTCTCCAAAGGTAACCAATTTGTACCTGCAGCCTTACAGGTATGGAAAACAAAGATCATCCCACAGCTATTATACGGCATTCCACTCTGGCAGGCTGCTATAGACTCATCAGTGGAACAAGTTCAATCCCAGTTTTTTCGGAAAATCCTGGGACTCCCCAGATGTGTTCCCTATGCTGCTTTATGCCTAGAGACTGGCTTTTCATTGTTGGAAACTACAGCGTGGCTGCAAATAACTAAATTCTGGCTAAAAATCTATTACAGTACAGACAACCATTCTCTCTTATATCACCTTCTAAAAGATAGGGCTCCACCATTTGGATCATCAATTTGGATTAAAAAATTGCAGACATGGGGGTTACATGTTGAACAAACTGGTTCACTTGGTGAGAAGCAAGCTTTCGGGGTCATAAAAAGACGGGTGCTAGACATAGAACAACAGACACTGCGGAGCCTAGCCCATAGCGTATGCTCACCACTACACTGGCACATTATGGTTACGCCTAGCCAGCAGGCCCTATATCTAGCGTTGCTTAAATCTCCACGAATACGTAGAGCCTTTACTTTAGCCAGATGCAACGTCATGCCATCTGCCGTCTTGTACGGCAGGTTTCAAGGCATACCTTTGGATAAGAGATGCTGTCCTTGTGGTATGGGCAGTGTGGAAACGCTTGCCCACATGTTTTATTATTGCCCCTTACATAAAGAGCCACATGAAAAATTTCTGGAACAAGTCCTAAGGAATCTAAAAGTCAGGTCTGACCAGGATAAAATTCGTCATCTGTTGGGGTCCAAATCTGATTCTATAATTGAAAAAGTAGCCATGTTTTTATCAGTGATAGTCACAGCACGTACCTAGGATGCTCATTAGTATTTATTTTAATGAAGGTATTAATACTTTATCCTTGTATTAAACTTGCGCTTTAGTTCTTGTGGCAGTCTGGAATATTCACAAGAATGTAATCTTTGACTTTAGAAGGGATATTCATTACGCCACGCTACATACAGTGGTACCTTGTATAACGTAATTAATTCGTTCCAAATCAAATTACATTATACAAGTTTTCCGTTGTACAAATTGTCATTTCCCATAGGAATGCATTGAAACTGGATTTAATCCGTTTCAATGCATTCCTATGGTTTTTTTGGGCGACGGGGGCCGTTTTTTTGGGGCAATGGGGGGCGGGCGGGCGGCTCACCCCTCCTCCGTGTCTGCTGCCCCTCCTCTCCCCTCCTTCCTTCCCTCTTTCCCGGCCGGCCGCAGGTGGTCGGACGGAGGTGGCCGCGGGGTTGGGGGGAGGGAGTGGGGTGGGCCACTTGGCCTGGGGCGGGGGGGCTTGGGGGACCGCGCCGGGAATTCCCCCCCTCACCTGTTGCCGGAGCCCCGGGGGGGGGAGGGCAGGAGGGCGCACCAGCGGCGGACTTTGTTCCGAGGGGGGGAGGGTGGCGGATTTCCCCCACACACACCCGCTGGCTCGGCGCGCACGCACACACACACACGGGCGGCGGCAGCGCTCCCAAAGCCCCCGGTCTGCCTTCCCGCCCCGGGCAGGGGGGAGGAGGGGGCTCAGCCAACCACCCGCCCGTTCCCGCCTCTCTCTCTCTCTCTCACTCACTCACACACACACACACACACACACACACACACACCGTGGCGGCGGCGGCGCTTTCAAAGCCCCTGCCAGCCACCGGCCCATTCCCGCCTCTCTCTCTCTCTCTCTCTCTCTCTCTCTCTCTCACACACACACACACACACACACACACACACACACCCCTCCAGAGGTGGCGCCCCGGCCCCGGGAGGAGGAGAAGACGCGGGGGCTGAGCGGGGGCCAGGGGAGCCCGGCGGCGAGAAGGGGTGCCCTCCTCCTCCTCCTCCTCTGCGGGGCGGCTCCGATGGGGGGCTGCCGGGCACCGGCCACGCCGAGGGGGACCCAATGCGCCTCCCGGCCCCGGGGCTGCTGCAGCCTCCTCCTCCGGGGGGGCTCCTCACCCTGCCCGCCGCCGCCCACTCAGCCCCGTTGGGCAGCCCGTTGAGCGGAGGGGTCCCGGCGGCGGTGGCGGCGGAGGGGGTCGTGGTGGTGGGGGTCGCGATGGGGGCCACCTGGGTGCTGAGGGTGAGGCTGTCCCCGCTGAGCTCGGCCAGCGCGCACACCCAGCGCTCCCGCAGCAGCACCTCCACCAGGCCCACAGTTTGGATGATTCACGGTCTGAGACACCCGGTGAGTGGTGGTGGTGGTGGTGGTGGCGGCGATTTGGCTTGTGGCTTGGGTGGGAGCCCCCCCTCCTTCTCCCCCTTCTCTACCCCCCAAAACACCGACCGGAAAGTCTTTTTACAAAATGGGAGGGGTGGAACCGTGCCGGGCGGCCAGGGCGGCGGAGGAAGAGGCAGAGAAAACAGGGAAGGGGGAAGGGGGGGCAATTTTTTTTCGTTGTACGGATTTTTCGTTATACAAGCCCTCCGTTGTACGAGGTATGACTGTATTTGTGCTCTGTTGTATGCCAATAAAGGTTGTTGAGTTGTTGAATATCTGGTATGAAATGTGTATCTCATCTCATATTATATCTCACACCTCATTCTGCTGCTATATATGTCTGAAGAAGTGCACATGTGCACAAAATGTTACATTAAAATATGAAAGTTAGTCTTTAAGGTGCCACATGTTTGTGTCTTTTGTTTTGTTGTGTTTTGTTTTTCTTTGATTTTTGCCTGAAATTCTTGAAAAGACTAACACAGCTACCCTCTCTGAAACTTCTGTTGTAAATTAAGAGGCAATGAGAGTCTGCATTTGATGTTTGCTCTACTCTATTAAAAATCTCACAAAATCTCTCGTCAGACAGTGGGGTACTGCTGCCACTAACTCTGCTTTTACTCCACTTGCTAACGATGTCTTCCCCGCTTTGGCGCTTAGTGTTATTTCACCTGATTCTGTTGAGCTGGGTCTAGCAGTGTTATTCCTTTGACAAGAAAGGAAGGATTCATTCTTCTACCAACAGCCCATTAGGGGTCCTGAGAATCTGTTCCTGAGTGATCGGGAACTCTTCAGAAGTGCTGGAAATGAGAATAGGATGTGTTCTCCTGAAATAATATTGAATTTAATTCACTAGCTCCCATTTTGACTCTGTTTTTGGATGAGCTTTAAAGTTATCTCCACCTGGTTTGCCATCAGTTTTTCTTAAATTGAAAGTTTATTACCAAGTGTTTAAGCCAACTCTTACGTTGGATATTATATCCTGTTTTTCAGGATCCAAATATGATGCTGAAACTACTGTGTTTTTAGTAGGCTTTTTGAAACATTTTTGAATGGACATTTATGTTTTCTTTTCCAGTTAATTCTTCACGAACCATTATGGATGCCAATGAGGAATTCAAATCCATGTCCGGAACGATACAGCTGGGACGAAAGCTCATTACGAAGTACAACCGTCGGGAATTGACTGACAAATTGCTCATCTTTCTTGCCCTTGCCTTGTTTTTGGCCACAGTGCTCTACATCCTGAAGAAGAGGCTGTTTCCCTTTTTGTAAAATTCTCAGAACAGTGGGGTTGACAAGAGAAAAGGTGTGCTCTGTTTGCTCTGAAGAATGCACGTGGCCATTTTGAACTGGACAGCCTGAGACCTGTTGAGCTGCTTTGCCACCTTGGGCCTGATTGAACCATGCTTTCTACTTGACTTCTCAAGGAGCCATTCTGAAGGAGCTGTGAGAGAGCAGTGGGAAGGGATTCTGGAAAATGAATTTAGATACATTCCTTTAATAAAATCTCTTTGAAATACAGACAGAGCAGGGAGTCTTATTTATTTACAGTGTTTTAGCAGCTGGAGGAAAGGGCAATGTGGACCTCTGAACAGAAAGATAATAGATTTGGAGTATCAGTCATTTGTCAACACCAAAGGTACATGAATGTATCCTAAGGTTATTTATTTATTTATTTATTTATTTATTTATTTATTTATTTATTTATTTATTTATTTATTTTAGAGTCTTTTTACCCCACCTTTCTCCTTGGAAAAGGACCCAAAGCGGCTTACAGTAATGAGGGACACTGTACAGTCCAGTACAATTAAGACATAATCAAATGTAAGAACAAGGAATTGAGGGGTTATAAACCCATAACGTGGTTTCCTGTGGCCATGGTTGTGTCTTTGCAGCATTGTATGCCTGGAGAGAGATCTTCATAAGGCACTATAGTGCCCATTTTCCATCATCTTTTCTCCTCTTGCCTCTCAGGATCCAATAATGGACATCAATATCAAGAGCCAAAACTATGAATGCAGACTTTTGATGAAACATGACTAATAGGCAAATTGAGGTCCAGGTAAAATGGAAGCACTGGCTCCCATAGGAGGCAGACACTGTTTCCATTTTCAGGTAAAGGGTGAACATACTGTTATGTTCCCAGCACACTGAAAGGCACAGCCTCAGGTAGGAACTGGTGTAGGAGAGAAAGTGGTGAGAAAGACCAGCGATGTTTTGTGATGTTCCGTGTATATCACTCTGGAGTCATGAAATATGATGAAAATTGTGTTGTAGAATTTTGAATAGGCAATGCAAAAGGAATCTAGAGAAATCTTAGCAAAATACAAAGTATAATTTTCAAGGGCTCAGTTTTCATTCAAAAATGTGAATGCATTATATTTCATAATTTTTAATGATTGATTTTTTTCTTCATTAAAATATTTATTTTGGATTAACTCAGATATGGCTTTGATCAAAGATGGAAGTTACACTTGTAAATCTTGATTATTAATAATTGTTTTAATCATTTATTTATTAAAAGCACTAATTATTTTGGGGAAAAACTTTTTCATTATTCTTAAATTGCTGTGAATGTGAGTCTTTTTCCTCCAGTGCATCATTGTGTCATTGAAGAACACTTGCAATTTTTGTGTATTTATTGTAAAATGAAATTAATCCACCTGTCAGTGCTATAAATGTCCTCTACTGCTGTTTCTTGCCACAGGTTCAAGTGCTCATAGCAAGCTGCTTCCTTACATAAAATTATTCCCTGTCTAATCATTTCTTTGTCATGAACATAACAGTCTACCTCAAAAACTCTTGGTTTTGTGTATCTTACTTTTAAGGGTACAATTAAGATGTTACCTCTTTATGTTCTAGTTGGTGGGCTTTAAGGGAAGAAATTATATTGTTAGTTCTTTCTTATGCTTAGAGGTATAATTTTAGCACTGCTTGGGGGCCATTTCTTCCAGAAGAGCGGTAGATAGAAAATGTTCAGAAGGGGCATGATGTGTAAGCACATCCAGTTGCGCATGTTCTGCCTGGGAATCCCAGGTAAGCTGCCCTGTGGGTTTTCAAAAGGAAAAGCTTGGATCTCTGCGTTAGAATAAAAGCAACTGGAGTAATTACTGTACATGTTGATTCTTGAGTACTGTGACCCAGGCTAGTTTTTTGGTATCTTTTGTGATTACAGTGGACCCTTGTATAACATACAGCTTGTATAACATAAAATTTGTACAACATAAAAAATTCCGGAGATAGGGAAAATTGGCTTAACATAATCGTCTATGGGGCAAATCTGTACAACATAAAAATGGGATCACTCTGTTTTTAATGCATTCCTATGGGGAATTTGTATAAAGGAAAATTTGCTTAACATAATTTCATTTGGAACGAATTAATTCCTTTATACAAGGTACCACTGTATACTGATACAAGAGCAACTTAGCAGTGTAGCTCAATGGACACAATTTTCGCCATTCGTCTACACCTGTTGATATAGGTAATTTAAGCACATTAACCTTTTTGTGATCCCTCATTCATTGGAAACCACCCCTTTGGAGGCATTTAACATGATTAACAACTTCTGCAGCAACAAAATTAAAAGTCGCCTGCTTCTTGGGAGGAAAGCAATGGCAAATCTAGGTAGCATCCTAAAGAGCAGAGACAACACTTTGCCAACTAAGGTCTGGATAGTCAAAGCTATGGTTTTTCCAGTAGTGAAGTATGGAAGTGAGAGCTGGACTTTAAAGAAGGCTGATCGCCGCAGAATCAATGCTTTTGAGCTGTGCTGCTGGAGCAGAGTCATGAGAGTCCCCTGGACTGAAAGGAGATCAAACCTATCCATCCCGAAAGAAATCAACCCCGAATGTTCACTGGAAGGGCAGATTTTGAAACTAAGGCTCTGGTACTTTGGCCACTTCATGAGGAGAGAGGACTCCTTGGAAAAGTCCCTGATGTTGGGAAAGATTGAAGGCAAAAAGAAAAGAGGATAGCAGAGAATGAGATGGTTGGACGGTGTCATCGATTCAACCAATATGGATTCGACCAGGAGGCAGTGGAAGATAAGAAGGCCTGGCGAGCTCTGGTCCATGGGGTCACGAAGAGTCAGACACGACTGAACGACTGAACAGCAGCAGCAACAACTTCTAATTAAAATGGATTTTTCTTCTTTGCCTTCCAGATTCCCTAAAATGCTTAATTATGTCAAGGCAGGCATCCTCCATTGTGTACTGTTTTCATTTCCCTTAAGTGACTGTGCAGGTTTTGGCCATCAGGTCATGTGAACACTGCCCTTCCCTATACTATAATTGTTAGTTGACTGTGCTTCAATCAGAATTGCAGTATTTCAGACACATAATGCAGAATAAGAAATACCATCTGCTGCAAGTTATCCTTCAAGGAAAAGTAGACAGGAAGCGTGGCCTGGGGCGTAGAAGAACATTCTGGCTTCAGAACGTAAGCCAACAGTCCACAGTGAGCACAGCTGCTCTGTTTAGAATAGCTTTAGATCAGTGGTGTCCAAACTTCAGCCCTCCAGATGTTTTGGACCACAGCTCCCACAGTCCTTTGTCATTGGCAGTACAGACTTGGAATTCTGGGAGTTGTCATCCAAAACATCTGGAGGGGTGAAGTTTTGGAATATGCGAGGAAGGACAAGAACGTGAGATCTAGCACATGTAGGACTGCCACTCCCAACAAGCTTAGCTGATGGTGAGGGATGGTGGGGAGCTGTAGTTCAACCACTGCTGGGGGCAGGGATCACATGTTGCTCCTCCTTGGAACTCCAGAGCTGGAAGGGACGTTATTATGGGTCATCAAGTCCAAGCCCTCTCAAGAAGACACAGGGTGGGGGGAGGGTTGAACCTCTGGCTCTGCAGCCAGAGACCTAAGCCACTGAGCTATTCCAGTTCCCATCACTGCGCTATAAAAATATTCAAGATCATCTAATATATAAAATTCCAAGCAGTATGTATGTGGCATTATTTATGCCTTAATATATTTTAAGTACCTATCGGCATTTTTAGTTTCTAGGCGGTGGAAGAACGTTTTCCATTTCCATTCTTTACGGATGGATGGAGGTGGGATTTTAGAGTGTTAGGCTGAGCGTCTCTGCAGGCAAGGGTGAAAATGATTCAGTATTGGTTAAACTGGACAGCACTGCAGGTAGCCGTGAGACTGAGAACCAAAGAAGGAGCTACTTTGGATTAGAGGGTGCAATTTGAGCTATATGCCACAAGATAGCACTGCGGTGTCAGCTTCTTAAACATAGCTGACCAAATTATCCTTGGTAGCCCAGCAGTGTGGAGCAACTGAATGTGAGCCTTAATGCATAATTTCTGCAGAGATTAAAATACGTTGCAGCTACTTTTTAAAACAAATATTATTTACCCAGCACCGTGCGCTGATTTGGGCTACCTCATGCTCCTAATTGTATTCGTCTTTGAAACAGCCTTATTAAGCAGGCTATTGTTATTTGCACTGTATAGTTAAAGGAACTGGCCGTTCTTGCAGGAGGACGTGTAGCTAAGACGACAAATTCAGCATCTGGCGAGCTTTCATTTATCAAGAACCCACTTCTACAAAGAATCTATGAATTGCAAGCGTGTCACAAGGGATTCATATGTCGGTGGCAGACGCACAAAACCCTCTTCACAGTCAGCTCACCTATATCATCCAGGCTAGAGGTGGCTGGGAGCAAATGACTGTCTTAAATCAACCCATCTGTACAAGTTTGAGCATTTCACAGGAGAAGGCAATTACACCAAATAATGAAGACGAGTCAGTGGAAAATAATTTAGCTACTCAAGTAGGAACTGAGTTGGGAGTTCCAGTGGGCTTGGTACCTGAGTTGCTCAAGGTGGTAGCCATACTTAGCGGGCAATGAAAGACTGTAGTGTGAGGTGGAACCCACGGTTGAACCTCGTTACCACTCTTGCCCACAACAAAAATGACTCGTTGTTTTTACATAGTTAGGCTGCTTTAGAGAGTTCTCTGTTCATGCATTCTGCTGTATAAGCATAGAACTTCTTTGTGTGGGAAGGGGTCCTGGTCAAACTACTAGGACCTCCTCTCCTGTCCAAATGTAGAGACAGTAGGGACTGCAGGCCATAGCAAGGCTAAGATGCTTGTTATAATAAGTAAAAAGGAACCATGTGTTTTAAAAAATCACATTGGAAATATGATTGTTTAAGTAATTTGAACTGGTGTGATTATTTTTCTGTTAGGGCAGTAGGCCATGTTCTGTTTTTCCATGCATGCAAAGATAAAAGTACACATTCCCTTCCAGTTGACAGCAATTTCCAAACATGCTGCCATACAGAAAAAGAAAATCAATTGTTTATGGGTCTTTTTTGGTGGAAAGGGTGGGAAAGAAATATTTTAAGTCATAATAATGAAGCCAATCATAATATATGAATTAGCTAATCCATATGTCCTGAAAATGAAGACAGCTTTTTTTTTTTGCCCTGTGATTAATTCTATTTCTGTAAAAAAAAAATCTAGACCTGGATATTTGGAGGGTATGTCCCTCACATCTGAAAGTACACACCAGTATTGCCACATTTCCTCCACAGTTTGAACTGACTTCTTTATGGATATAACTTAAACAGAGTGGAGTAAAACACCACCTTGTGCAGAAGCATAACAGAATACTTCTGAAATCTTGAGGAAATTAATTTGATAGAAGCCTTGTTCCACAGAGCCTGCCTTTTTGTATCGGATGTTTTCATCCCCAGATCACATTCCCAAACCATTCTGGAACCTAATTTACAGCCATAGCAGGACTCAATTAATATTTCATCCTGCTGGATATTTTCTGAGCAGAGTAGAATTGTTTCGAATGCAGTTAATTGTCCAGTTCTTTCCCTTATCTGAAGGGAAGAAAAATGAAAAACCTGAAATACTTGAAACATGAAAGGTGAGATTTAAAATCTGTTTGATTTAAACTTTGATTTAAAACCAGAACCATCATGCAAATCTCTTAACTGATATACCATAAATCATAGTATTTCCATAATTCAAATTTAGTCCATTTATCAACATCACAAAATAAGGGATGGCTAAGGAAGAGGTCAATGGGGGTGGAGCAGAAAATTATTTTGCCAGTTCTTTCAATTGTTTACTTAAAAACTCTGGAATCGATTGGGCATCTCAACATTTGCCCTTATGTTGTAGCCAATGAAGTGTATTATTAAAATTCAGTCCAAAATGGAGACTGGAGAGTCACTCATTGGTGTGCAGGGATCAAATCCCACTTAACAGTACATAGTGGGGTGGTTTAGAAATGGTCAGTTCCCCTTACCTGAAAGGTTTGAAAATAACTGCATTGTGGAAATCTGCTTCTTGGTTTAGGAAAAGTACACATTTCTGCATTAGCACAGAACTGAAGTGCAAAGATACAACACAGTCATTGTACAACAAAAAGCTGGAGAGACAAGGGTCAACTCACACATGAAAGGAAGCATGTATTTCCTGCTATTACAGCCTTTTCCACTTCAGGCACCCAGTTCCTTTAAAGGAACAGTTAGATTTGTAAACAAACTCCATGCTTACCTCCTAGTGCTGTAACTATTTTTAAGAAGTAAGCTGATTTGCAAAACATAAGAGTGATAGAAACTTATGCTGATAATCACGTGCCCGTCGTCACTTTAGTGAGTGCTGTTGCCAACAACATGCTAACCCTATTGTCTAATTTGGCCCTTAATTTTGGCTTGTACATTGGCTAAGCTAACGCTAAAATGCAGATGTTCACACTGGCAAAAGAGAGTTCGTAGCACCGTGTTGGTCGTGGGAATAGGATGCATGAGCAGCGCCTTTTGGCAGTGCCTGTGACAAACTAGATTGGTCTAAAGACAACAAAAAGAACTGCACAAAAGAGAAGAAGGAAAATAAAATGAGTTAAGGTAGGGTGAATGTGCTTAGTAGAGAGGCATGCTTTCCCCATTAAGGAGTTTCCTCCTAATGGGAGGCTGAGTTCATCGCTGAGGCATTTCTAAAAATGCCACCATCAAATGCACGTGGTGGCTGTCGCCTGCCAAGTGGCCAGGCGCGCATGCCAGCTGGGAGAGACCTGGGCACGGCTGGCTGGAATCCATCAGGGCTGAGAATAGCTGAGCTGCAGCTGCAAGCTTGCCTCTGAAGTATGCAGGGCTCCTCTTGAAAACTGGGAGAGGAAGCCAGGTGGGCCACCCGCTTGACTCCCGGCTATTTTCATTCACTATTGCCACCACTTCTAAAAAGCCAAGTCCAGAGAGGGAGGCTCCTCCTCTGTGGAGACTTGCCAAAATCTCAGGAGCAACCCCACCCCACCCCACCAGCTCATTACAGTTGAGCAGAGGATTAGGGAAGGCAAAGTTTTGGCCTACACTTCCTCGGTCCCTGTGGCCAACTTGAGAAATAATGCTTGAGTTAGACTTGGAATGGTGAAAAGCTTTTAGACAAAAAGGCAAAGTGTGCTGCTTATATACTGCCCCACAGCACTTAAAACATTCGCTGGGCGGTTCACAATTTAATTATGCAGGCTCCACACTCACCCCCAGCAACCTGGGCACTCTATTTACCAACCTTGGAAGGCTGAGCAAACCTCAAAGCCAACTACAGTACTGTAACTGGGACTGAACGCAGATCTTGAGTGGAGTTTGGGCTGCAGTACTGCAGTTTAACTGTGGATTCTCAAACTGTACTCTAAACAGAGGTGTATCTAGGGCGGGGCAAAAGGGTACATATGTCTCTGTGCTCTGGGTTGTCTCCTAGTTCCCAGAACTCCTTGGCCTCTGAAGATGCCAGCCACAGAGTCGGGCAAAACGTCAGGAAGAAAAACTTCCAGAACTCGGCCAAACAGCCCGAAAAACTCACAACAACTTGTTTATTGATTTTACATTTTTTAACAGAATTTCTTGTGTCACGGAACAAGAGTGGTTTGCTGCCGTTTGCATGATTGGTGTGGGTGGGTAACACCCATGCAAGGCTGGGAATGGCAATGCCTCCTCTGCTTGATGGGGCTTGAGCACCACCACCCCTTCCTGCATCAGTACTGGGAGGTCACTTCTCCTCAGTCACAAAAAGGCCCTCCAACAACCCTGTACACATTTGTTTGCTTGGGCATACATCCCAATCAAAACATCCCTGCTGTCAACACTTTTTCTTGTTGCTGGAACTTTTATTTAATTGAAGAAGCCCTTTCCTACCCTCCCTCTAGCAGTCTTTTATGGAGTCTTTCTCCATATTTCGGGCTGTTTCTGACCTGTTCTAAGTGACCCCCTTCACCCTTAAATAAAGAAACGTAGTCTGGGGAAGACAGGAATGAGGTGGTCACACATGGGCTGCTGGGTTTGCACATCCCTAGCTCACAGGTTGACACCGCTCAAGTTTTGAGTATTTTTATTACCCTCTCCCAGAGTAGGAAAGCTGTGGTCTTCCAGTAGTCTGTCACTTATGTGCTGCCCTTATGTGAGGGCATTGGTAGCGGAATTCAGTGGTGACTCTAGGGTGCAGTCCACACCCACAGAAACAGGCTTCGCAGGTGGACTTCTCTAATACATTGTGAACATGTGCATACATTTTTCTCTTCAGATCACTGGAAAAAAAATAAACCAATGTGTGGGACAGTTGAAGTTGCTCAACAAAATCCGAATGAAAAACAAAAGCAGAGTGCTAGGGATGTAAACTGTCTGATTAAAAACAGATCCCCTAACTGACCTTACAGAGACTAGAATTAACATTTAATTTAAAGCAGAGACATCACGGTCTTCTACTAGTTTTATATTCCCTTGCCTTTTCCTAAAGCAGTCTCCCTTTCAGTAATTCAGATTAATAATAATAATAATAATAATAATAATAATAATAATAATAATAATA